>SJYA01002005.1:1279460-1337273 GCA_006410615.1 Neotragus moschatus
TAGCTTATAGTCGTCACTAAATGAATATTTGTTGAATAACTAGAGATGCAATAAGGAAAGATAAAACAGGAAAACTTGATTAATGGAATACAATGAAAGTTGGGGATGGATTTCAAGTTTGAGGAGTGATCAACTTGGTCAAATATTCCAGAGAAGTCAAGATAAATAAAGATAAATAAAATACACATTAAAATTTAGAATGAAGGAATCATTAGTGATCTTGAAGAGAGAGACTGCAGGATTCCTATAAGAATAAAATCCAGATGGCTCATTTTATAGAGGACATTGTTGGTGATTCGACACAGCGGCCAAAGTGGAACTCTACTGGTAAAACAGATAAGAGTAAGTGAAAATGTCAAGGAGATATTTTCTTAGAGGAAACTAATGTTACTTGTATTTTAATTAAATTTTACCCTGCCTTGACTGGTTAATTTAGATTTTTTTCCCAGATTTTGATTTCCTAATGGACACTGATTGCCTGAAAGTTTGCCAAAATGTGCTTGCAAACCTATGAAGTCCATTTACACACTCNGGAACTCTACTGGTAAAACAGATAAGAGTAAGTGAAAATGTCAAGGAGATATTTTCTTAGAGGAAACTAATGTTACTTGTATTTTAATTAAATTTTACCCTGCCTTGACTGGTTAATTTAGATTTTTTTCCCAGATTTTGATTTCCTAATGGACACTGATTGCCTGAAAGTTTGCCAAAATGTGCTTGCAAACCTATGAAGTCCATTTACACACTCAGGGAAAGGAATAACCACAACTATAAATATACAGTATGTAGAGAAAACTGCTCTTTACAGTTTTTTTTGTCACTATTACCTCTGTTATTAAAATTCTATGCACTTAAAAAGTTTTGAAAAAGTGATTTTTAAAAAAATCACTCACTAATTTTAGAAAAGACAACTTTCCTTTTAAACAAAGGTATTAGTAACTTGCAAATGTTAAGATATGCTGGGAGTATTTCTTAGGTAAAGACTCAAAGAAAGTTAACCCAGAGGAGAGAGAAGTTACCCAGGCAGATTACTGCCTTGGAAGCTAAAGTGCAGGGAAGTTAAGAAGTTAGATTTACACTCCACAATTCCTACTGGGACCCAGTAATAACAGCAAAGGTAACAGCTGCTTTTTGGTGAATATGGACACAATAGAAGGGGATGATATATTGGTTGGGGGTGTGGACTTGGGTGCTACATTACCGGTGTTCAAGTCCCATCTCAGCCCTAAATATGTTGTAGATCTTTTGCAAGGATTAAATTAATTAATGCATATAGTTTTCAGAACAGTGTTTGGCATATAACAAGCTTTGTCATTAATCTCTTAGATGTATTTTACATATGTGATGTGTATTTATATTGTGCATATATACTTTATGTATATAATATCTGATATATCATAATAGATTACTATTATATATTTCATATAATTTATTATTTATTATGGATAATATAAAATATATAAAGCCAAAACACATAGAAATTCAATAAACAGTCCTTATGATTACAATTACCAGATTCTTGTTAATACTGGCATCATCAATTTCTAAGCACGCTTTCTACTGTATACATAGATATTTATGTAATATATATACATATTGTACATGTCCATATATGCATATGAAGTTGGGCTTCCCAGGTGGTTCAGTGGTAAAGAATGCCAAAGCAGGAGGTGCAGGAGACATGGGTTTGACCCCTGGGTTGGAAAAATCCCCTGGAGGAGGAAATGGCAATCCACTCCAGTATTCTTGCCCAGATAATCCCATGGACAGAGGAGGGTCAGTCCATGGGGTCATAAAGAGTCAGACACGACTGAGCTACCCAGCTCATATGAAGTTGGATTAGTGCTAGCAACCTGCCACACACAAAAGACCATGATTTTTAGTCAGAAGGAAAACAAAAAGGCTATGCTTAACAGATGAAAGAAGTTCAAAAAGATGGGTGGTTGATTTTGAAAAATTTGAGACATGAAAGGACTTGAAAAGTTCCTTTGCCAATATAGTGTGGTCTGTGCTATCTGGCGGCAGCCTTCCTGTAGATGCAGGCGCCCTGCTACATTTACTATGACTGTTGCATTTATTGATCATATGACTTGGGCTTAACTCTATCCAAGAACAGATTGAACTGGCTCCTATCCCAGGCGAGGTCAAAGCTTTCAAGCATTAAAAATCTTTTAACATAATAATGATTTAAACCCAAACAAAAAGGGGAAATTTGATCCACATAGTTTTTATGCTTTTATGCTACATACAAGTTGGAATGATTAACCTTGTGAGTGTTAATTATTTTTCCATAACCTTAAATAAAAAAGGCTCAACACATTTGTTATAGTCCTTTTCCAAGAATTAGGGAAATTATAAATTCAGAAACAAATTTTTAAATATTTTATAGTAATCAGAGCTATTATTTAATGGTTTATTTTACTGTATGAAATTAAGCAGATTACAGTGCATTTGGTTTTAGAAAGTTATGAAATGAAAGGAAAAATCCTGCTTCCTACTACCATGTACTGAAGGAAATTCAGAGCAGAAAATATCCACAAGCCATTAATAATGAAAAAAATAAAAAATAGATATATAAATGATCTAATTCTCATTTTCTATCTGCTTGAAAATTTTAATAGTCCTAGAAAACTGCCTTTGGCTTCCACATCACATTTGAAAAGATAATACTTTTCAAACTTTTGCAGACATTCTTTCTTGGCAGGGAATGATGTCAGTCAAAACAACTATATAAGAACTGTGTATACTTGCAAATTTCACTCTGCCTAAAATTAATAATCTGTACTAATAGTTTTTGTTAATTGCCTAAATAGGTCAATTTAATTGATTAATCCATATATCAAACATAGATAGACATTTTGTTTTGTTTTTACATAGACTTGCCTTGCTAGAATTTCTGTAAGTATTAAAATGAGCAAAGTTTTTGCTAAGCATAAACATGCTTAGCACCAAACTTTGTAGCCACAAAGTAAAATATATGTGGAAGGGTGATGGTCCTAAGGATAACTTTTCCAAGCACTTTTTATAGAACTTGTTTTACAAAACTGAGAGGATACCAATGATCTATGTAAAAATAAGAGAAGGCAATGAGATTACAGGGTGGGAGGAAGTAGGGTGGCTTACAATCATACCTGACAATGACCTCTTAGCTGTGTCACTCACATAGGTTCCTATAAAAAATTATGAATGGTGTAGCTTCAGTCATCACTAATATAAGTAATTATCTCACTTAGCTCCCTGTTAGGATGGTATAGTCTAGAGCTGATTTCTTTGTTACAAAGCCTATATTCAGTATTTGCTATGTGATTTGGGCAAGTTATTTTTCTAAAAATAGGGATAATGAGAGCACTTATACATATCATAAAGTTATTGAAAGGGATAAATAAGTGAATATATATATCTAAAGTGCTCAAAACAGAAACTGGCAAACTGTAAATGCACAGTACATTTGAACTATTATATTAATCAGTTTCTCAATAACATTGGGAAGTTCACACAATGTTTGTTCTAATTCTAAGGTATGTGACTATAACAAGGAAATTTGCTACTTATTAGTAAGTGCAGGTATATCATCCTAAAATGTCCATCTCCATAACAGAACATTATTACTACTTGTAAAAGGATCATAATCTCAAAGAGGAAAGAATAAAACAAGGGAATGAACACTTAAATCAAGAAGCCCAAAGTCTTTCCTTCCTTATAGTCAGTTATCTCTCCCTCTCACCACGCTCTGCTGTTATTTCCAATTAAACTAAACCTAATGACAGTAAAAATAACATGTGAATTTCTCCTTCTTCCTCTGAAGAAATATAAGTGCCATTTCTATAGTGATAAAATTTGCCTCTTATAGGCCTGTGATATTATTGCTAATCTGTCTGGGGTACTATTTTTCTCTAGGCCCAAATGTAACAAGTCTAATCCAGCATATATTTAGCATTTGTGGCTTCAGTGTTTTAGATTTTTTTAAATTTAAGAACAATATTGAAGTTCTCTAATATGAAAAATTCATCAGTGTTGCAGAGGCATAAATTTAAATCATGCTGTTTCTGAAACCCAACATAGAAGTCACTGAACTAGTGAACTGGATCCTCTAACCCACTCTTTTATTTATTTATTTTTTTCTACTCTTTTATATAAATCTTAAAAAAAAAGCAAATTCATTTAAGTTTATAAGTTATTATTCAAGTTTATGACTTCCCTAGTGGCTCCGTTGGTGAAAAATCTGCCTATAATGCAGGAGACCCAGGTTCGATCCCTGGGTAGGGAAGATCCCCTGGAAAAAGAAATGGCAACCCACTTCAGTATTCTTGCCTGGAGAATGCCACGGACAGAAGAGCCTGGTGGGCTATAGTACAAAGGATCGCAAAGAGCTAGACATGACTGAGCAACTAACTTTCACTTTCATTCAAGTTTATGAGTTAAGATACTTTTCTTCCACCCTAACAGTAGCAGCTGTTCTGCAAATAGTCTGAGAATTATTTGTTTCTTAAAACATTCTGAACAAGAATAGAGTTATGATTATTGCATAACTTAAATTTAATGGAATATCAAACTTTACTTGTAATGCCCTCACTAAGGCCCATGTGCTAGTGTTGACAGACTGAAAAAAGATTCTTAAAGTATGAAAGTTAATCTAAAAACTTTAAAAAACATTTTATTTTTATATTCATACATAATAATTATTAAGAATCTAAAAGGAATCTAAAAGGATCACTTAATATTTTTAGTTAACTTTATAGTCCCTGTGTTAGAGTAGAAGTGATAATTGTTTAGGGGTTTCTATCAGGTCTTGGAAAGAACTACAGGTAAACTGCATGAAGTATTTACATTAGCTCGGGTTCTCTCCTCCAGGGCAGTTTCTGACACATTTTACATGCTCTCTGTATGATGTGTCAGTATGGGCATGTACAGCATGCCTGTGCTTAATGTATGAACTGAATTTAAGTCTGATTTTAAGATATCAGCAAGCAGAATAGGAAAGCTTCAGGCCATATGATCCAAAGGATTCAAAAGGCTGCTTTGGTGATTGTAGCAATGAAATTAAAAGATGCTTACTCCTTGGAAGGAAAGTTATGACCAACCTTGACAGCATATTAAAAAGCAGAGACATTACTTTGCCAACAAAAGTCCATCTAGTAAAGGCTATGGTTTTTCCAGTGGTCATGTATGGAGGTGAGACTTGGNATCTATCCATTCATTCATTTCAGCACATATTTACTGAGGACTACTATGCTCCAAAAACTATTCTGGGTCCCAGGAAGTCAAAGATAAAAGTAAAATCCTTCCCTTGTAGAACTCTGATAGTGAGCAAATTGTGCATAGTTGTTTGAGGGAATCAGGGAAAACCTCTGAGAGTGTGTGCATAGTACCTAGAAAAAATGGAAACACAGAGCTGGTAATTTAGGTGGGGCAATGAGAGGAAGAAGAGGATAAAGCACTGCAAGGACAGGTGGAACTCTCCGGGTCTTGGGCATCTGATGAAAGCTTTTCACATGCTGAAGATCAGAGTTCTCCTCCAGGCTCTCCATAAACCCTGCTGCAGTCTCTATGATCGCACTTCCACAGCACATTACAATTTCTGCGTATCTGTCTGTCTTCACCACTACATTGGGAACTGGCTTATATTATGTCTCTAGTCATTTACTGACAAATAAATGACATACACTTACTATGTATTGAATGAAGGAATGGATGGATGATTTAATGAGGAAATAGGAAGAAAGAGTAAATATAGAAGAGACGTAACAGCAAGAAGACAGTGTTTTTCTTCAAGTATACTTTGGATCCTGTTCAATATACTGATGAAAAATATCCTCCAACAAAGTCCTTTAGGTAAATATGCAAAGCAAATCCTTTCAAGATTATGAATTAACATAGAGTATCTTTCTCTACCCTAATAAGAGCAGAGATTTTGGAAATATGTCCCTAGCTCTCTCTCCACAGTATTTGAGCATAGATGATGTGTACCATCTGTGTCCTTGGGACTTTGGAAGATGGTTCCTCAGTTATTCCCATGAGCTTGAAGTATGTGCCTTCAACATGGAATCTGTATAAGGCAAGAATTTCTGAACAAATGGGACATCCTCGGAATGAGCAGAAGGTAAATGGAAAACTGCGTGTGAAGTAGGGATAGGACGTGTGGGGGCTAGACACGATTTCTACAACTGGGGTTTTCATCTTTTATGGACCTGGGAAACAGAGGATCTTTGGGAGAAAAGAGCTTAGGCATATATATTTTTGGTTTAACAAGCTCACAAATCAATCTGATTATTCAGCAATTCAACTAGGATCTGCTTTACATCTCATAAACAAACACTTCTGGTTTTACCTTTTTGGGTTCTGGCATATTATTAATATAAATAGTGTAGATTCCACTTTTATTAAAACCAGCTTGATATACATCTGCACAGTCTCTAAATGGCTTTTCTTCCTCTTTTTTTCCTCCCTTTAGTAAAACTGCAAAAAAAAAAAAAAAAAAAGATCGCAATATGTGAATAGCAGTACCATTAGTTCCCAAATGGACTTCAAGTATAGCCCAGCAAGTCTTCATTTCCTCCAAACAAATGTCAATGTTGCATTTATTGAAAAATCAATCATAGGAACAATGCTAGATTTTGAAGTGACAGAATTACAAAACTATAAGAAAAATGTGATTAATTTATAACTGAGTATTTTTTCATATTTGGCTTAATTTCTTAGATCTTGTTTTTCTCTATCACTTTCAGAACATCAACTCAATAGACAAATAATCTGATCATGAAATACTGACAATTGGTAACAATTATGTCAACGTTTCTGCAATATTCCTAAAACTTTCTTAGCCACATTTTACGGAGAGTTTGAAAAATGCTACCATTTTTGGAGCAGGAAGAGTTGAAGATAAATTCAAATATAAAAATACAATATAAAGGTTTAATATGCTAAAAGAAGGATTTACTATTGTTCTGGGGCTTTATATTGAAGTTCTTCTAGAACTTTTTAGTTTTAGAAAACTCTCAAAATAAAAAATAGACATCTCTGATCCAATTTAAGTATCTAGAGTGAAAGGAAGTGAACTTTGATTTTTATTAAAAAAATAAAAAGCCTAAAGTTAAGCTAGCAAGTAGACGACATAAAAATAAAAGAACAAAAATCAGTAAGATTTGAAATTAAGTTATATAAGTGGAAGAGCTAAATAGGGGCTGGAAGTCTAAGAGGAAAAGAAATTTAATTAGAGATAGTCTCTACTGGAAGGAACTTTATTTCATTCACTGATCTTCATCCATTATTAAATTCTTATTATGAGATCAAAATACAAAGATGATTCATTTAATAGTTTTTAGCTAAAATATATGCAGCATATATAGAAATTATTTATGATTTAGTATTTTCTAATAAATATATATTATTCTAGCAATTTGCTTCATTACCATTTTCTTGAAGTTAAGATTCAGAATATTTTATAATTTTGCCCTTAAAGTCTCTAGTTGTTTAATCATCTGCTTTAAATCACTCTGAGTCACAGTGATATTTTAAAATAATAACATCAAAGGTAAACTATGAATCAATGCTTTTAAATTGATTTTAAATGTTCTAACAATCTAAAATACCTGATTTCAATTTGACACACAATGTTACTACTTTATATGTTACTACTTTAAAAATGAACAGTCTCATCTTTATAGGAAGAATGACTATCTCAATATAAATTTGTCAAATTTTCAAAAATAACTATGATGCAAGTAAATGAAATATCCATGTCAGATATGTTGCCATAACAAAAATACAGAATTATAACATTTAATAGCATGATAGTTCTCTACATAGCTCACGTTTACACTAATGATTTTGCTTACTTATACTAAAAAGTACCTCTAAATATCATTATCACAATTGCAATATCAACACAAAATAAGTAATCAGAGGACTAACAGTTCATATGCTAGTAAAGAAGCATTGCACAGAATGCATGCAGATAGCAATTACAAATGAGTATTTAGGTACTCAAAAGCCATCTTTAATGACATTGGGCATGTCAATGGATTATATAAAGATCTTATTTTCAAAACATCAGTGCATGTCACTTGTGCTTTACTTACTTTAAGCTAACTGGACTATTATTTTTCTAAAATAAACTTTCCTAAATTGTAAATACTTGTTCTTCTGTTGAAAAAATTAAAAATAACCAAAACAGATGCAATAAAAAAGGGATATAAAGAAATATTAACTAAAATTTATAATCCCGTGAGAGGATGCACAACACAGGAAGATGTGGTCAAGAGGAATTTAACGGTAAACCCATTTTTCTTTTGTGGGTTAGAGATGGAGAAAATCCTTTCTCTAAAGAAAGAGAAAATTCTTCCTTGTTAAATGTACCACTTCCTGCCCTCCCTTATTTAGTTATGTAAGGCGAATACATTCCTTTCCCACTTCTCTGCCACTTCCCTTCCCCTTTTCTTTTCCTCTTCAGGATGATGTGGGTGAAGGTTGTTGTATGGGAAGAGGGAATTTATTTCACACACATTTTCAATAACACAGAAAGAAGAAAAATTAAGATATTGTCTTATTTTCTAGAAACTAATTTATAAAATGATGTTCAAGCTCTGAATGTAAGTCTTATAACTAGAAAGATGGTTTGAGGAGCCTACCATAAAAGGTACAAGTAGTACCTTGAAAAAAGTACAAAGAATTGAAATACATTTTTCAAGAAATGTAATAGAAAAAAAGCCTATTTGAAATGACCAAGGTTTTGGCTGAGCAGCATAGAGAACACAGCTGAGGTTAGAAAGCATGCATTTGAATGGCATTGAACAGCTTCACTTTAGTGTTTGCAATCTAGAAGTGGGGGTGAGAACTTGAATAAACATCCTCCCTTGGGTCAGGATTTACCCATACAAGGGGCTACTGCATGAAAGGATGGTGGAAGGAAGGCACTAGCAATTCCACCTGAACCGTTCCTTCATGTCTCACTCTCAGACTGATGACAGGAAGAAAGAAGAAGAAGGTTAGGAGGAGGCAGAGTAACGGTGGGGTACAATGCTATGGACATGTTGCAGTTATGGCACCGTATCTGAGATAGATATTTCATTTTCTTGAAATACAGTCTGGTGTTTTTGAAATATCGAAACACATTATTTCCAGAAAGACTAGACTGCTTGTTTTTACTTACTTAACGGGCTTCCCTTGTAGCTCAGTTGGTAAAGAATCTGCCTGTAGTGCAGGAAACCTGGGTTCGATCCCTGGGTTAGGGAGATCCCCTGGAGAAGGAAATGGCAACCCACTCTAGTATCCTTGCCTGGAAAATCTCATGGACAGAGGAGCCTGGTGAGCCTGGTGAGCGTTGGGCACGACTGAGAGACTAACACAATACTTTTACTTACTTGGTAACAGAATCCTTGAAATTTTGATCCGGACTGCACTTAGAATACTACAGCATTTGAAAGCAATTTAAAAGTTTCATTCAGAGCTTACCTTTACATCTGCATAATATTCTATGGTCTGATGACCCCTTCTATAGGAGTAGGTTGNAGCCTGGTGAACGTTGGGCACGACTGAGAGACTAACACAATACTTTTACTTACTTGGTAACAGAATCCTTGAAATTTTGATCCGGACTGCACTTAGAATACTACAGCATTTGAAAGCAATTTAAAAGTTTCATTCAGAGCTTACCTTTACATCTGCATAATATTCTATGGTCTGATGACCCCTTCTATAGGAGTAGGTTGATTTTCAGTTCCTTTTGCTTTCCTTTTAATGTATAAAGTGGGGTGCTTATGAGGCAAGTATGTTAATTACCTAACAGAGTAACTGAATTTTAGTAAGTACCAAGAAATGGTAGGTAGTTAGTGTTATGGTAAAAATATCATTGATGGCAACACTATATTATTTTCTTTCTTATGGAAAAGACATTTAGGTTGTGGAAGGCTAGCCAATCTACCACACATGTGGGTGAAGGCTATTGTGTGGGAAGCAGGAAGCTCTTTCACACATATTTTCAATAACACAGAAAAAAAGGAAAAGTTGGGTATGATGGATCTTGAGTGGAGTGGTGGATGCTACTGTCTTCCATCCTCAAATCCAAATATTGCAGCTGACTAAACACGGGGAAGTTATATTTGACTGGTTACATTTAGGACTATATCAAGTTGGCCCCTTCCTGTCAGAGTTGGGTAACTGGATTATTTCATTCATTGACTACATCAGGTTAAAGCACTATTAAGTCAAAGAAACCCAGGGATCTAATCTTGCTGTATGTGCACAGTCACTCAGTCATGTCTGACGCTTTGCAACCACATGGACTGTAGTCCACTAGGCTCCTCTGTCCATGGGGATTCTCCAGGCAAGAATCCTGGAGTGACTACCATGCCCTTCTCCAGGGGATCTTTCCATCCTAAGGATTGAACCCAGGTCTCCTGCATTGCAGGCAGATCCTTTACTGTCTGAGCCACCAGGGAAGCCCAATCTTGCTGTATAATGTAAGCTTTATCTATTAAGAATTAAAAATTATTTCAGATGAAATGATATATGATATGTATACCAATATGCTGCTTGTAAAGATTTTAATCTTATAACTCCAATTTTCAAGACTATTTTCTTTGTCAAATATTGGAGAATATAAATTTTAGTGTTATTATTAGATACTGTAAAACTAGAGATGGTAAACATTTTAAAACATAGAAAGACCATAACAAAGATGAATTAACTGAACAGGATAAACGATCAGAAACAAGGATAAATTTTTGTAGAAGGTCTTGAGATTCAATAAGATGGAAGATAATGCCTGGAGGAATATAAGATAAATGGCAAGAGACAAACACGAGAAACCTGATGGAAGACGTTAAAAGAAGCACCAACTGGACAGAGCAGGGAGGGGTGACCTGGACATATGATATGGTGTTTTAGTTTCTGAAAATGTAGTTTAACTTGTTATAATAATACACTGGTTTAAAGCATAAATTAAAAAAAAAAAAAAGATCTTTACCTCTAAAAGTTCCTTCTTTGACCACATACTCTTGTATTTCTTCTCCCATTCTTTAATTCTTATAAGTTTGTCTTTCTTTTTAGAGTCTAGATCCCCACCGTTACTCTGCCTCCTCCTAACCTTCTTCTTCTTTCTTCCTGTCTTCAGTCTGAGAGTGAGACATGAAGGAACGGTTCAGGTGGAATTGCTAGTGCCTTCCTTCCACCGTCCTTTCATGCAGTAGCCCCTTATATGGGTAAATCCTGACCCAAGGGAGGATGTTTATTCAAGTTCTCACCCCCACTTCTAGATTGCAAACACTAAAGTGAAGCTGTTCAATGCCATTCAAATGCATGCTTTCTAACCTCAGCTGTGTTCTCTATGCTGCTCAGCCAAAACCTTGGTCATTTCTAACAGACATTTTTCTATTACATTTCTTGAAAAGTGGATTTCAAATCTTTGTACTTTTATCAAGACTAAATCTTGCTCCTGTCTTCTCTCACTATTTATATGTGACCTTTTTTTTCATGCTTTGCTATGAAGATCGAAGACATTTGAAATAAGTCTCCTTTGCCTATCTTTCCCCTTGCCTTTTTTGTTGATCTCTCTTAGTCCCCTTTTCTATTTCTCTAATTGTCCTTTCTCTTTCCTCTTCATTGGGTTCCGTTCCTCTCTTCACCTACCAATAGATGTTCCCCAACATTCTATTCTTGGATCTCTGTTCCTTTTTAATTTGCTCTTTTTGCAAACCATTTTCCATGGCTTCAAACTTTTACACAGATTTGTAAGATACAAGCATTTCTGACACTGTGTGTTTGCTGTCCTCATGACTTCCAGATTCACATTTCTACGCTGAGCAGTTCCTAAAGCTACTACAATTTCATTTATTTAATGTAACCTAATATTTTCTCCAAAACCGATGTTATCTTATTGATCCCACTATCTTCCCTCTGTTGTCATCATTAAAAATTAGCAAAAGCCTAAACATAAAATGGGCTTCCCAAGTGGCTCAGTGGTAAAGAATCTGCCTGCCAATTCAGGAGACACATGTTCAATCCCTGGGTATTCTTGCCTGGGAAATCTCAGGCCTGGCAGGCTATAGTTAATGGGACTGCAAAAGATTAGGACGTGACTTAGCAACTAAACAACAATAAATTCAAGACAAGTAGACTGAGGTTTTTAAATTGGTTTCTCAAATAAAAAGACTGCCTCTTATTCCTTCTTAGTTTAACTCATCCTATACTGACAATTTCAGTAAATACTGATTAAACATCTGCTATTTGCATGACTCTTTCTAGACAATGGAGATATAGACATAAGAAAACCACAATCTGCCCTTAATGTGATCACTGTCTGATGAGAGGAAGACCCATTTGTAGGTTTCCATGATATCTCAAAATAGCTATAACCACGGGTAGTATCCTCCACGATAGGGAAAATCCAACTCAAGCTTGCTTAAGATAAAAGATAATTTACTGAATCATGTAACTGAACAATCTAGGATAGAGCTTTAGGAAAGCATGATCAGGTTCCAGTGTGATCAGGAACTGGTTTCCTTATCTTTTTCCTGACTCACTTGTTGTTGGCTCTCTACCTGGTTACAAGATGGCTAGAAACAGCTTCTCAGTCTAATGTTACCAGTTTAAAAATATGACCAAACACAGATAATGCGCACAATTAGTAAGCATCAAGTGCATTGACAGTAGGCACAGAGACTACATGCTGTTTCTGACAAGTAGCCTTGGGGAAGTCTGTTCAGAAGAGATAACATCTGAATGACTCAAACAGGTAAAAAAGCCCTCTGAACTAAAATTTAAGGGCTTTACCCATACCAATATCAGTAAATAAATCTAGAAGAGCCTGACAAAGGAGTCATTATTCACTCCTTATCTGTACAACCAAATCTCTGTGATCTAACAGAGACACAGCAGGTGCACGTCTGTCTTTCACCAGCCAACACTGAGTCAGTAAGCAATATAAGATACTGACTCTAGCCGCTGCTAACTTTATCTGGGCCCTCCCTTTCGTTTGCTCAACCAATTTCAATCCAGATGGCATGTCTGCCACCAGGCCAATTCAAGGAAGAACTGAGAGAGCTAAGGCAGAGGGTCACTTCAATTCAGATGAACCCTCAAGAGAAAACTTCCTGGAATGTGGAATTGGTAATTCTGAGTCTTAAAAAAACCTAGCAGAGAACACAGAAGACAATTAGCCTTGCTACCAGAGACAATATAAAAAACAGGAGTCCTTGATCCTACTTATTTTCTAAGTTGCTATAAAGGGATCAATTCTTCAATTATTCTTTTTAAATCTTACATGTGGCTAGGTATTCATATCTCTCCAGCATTTCGAAAACATCAGAATGTATGTAGATCACATTATTGGTTTAAGGATATTCCTTGTGGTATATTTTTGGCTATCAGCATTAAAAAGATGGCAGTACTAGGAACTGACCTTAGCCTGGATTTTCAACACAATAGGTCACTGAAGGTAACTGAACATACAATGAGTAAAACTGCATCTTTGGCAAGGTGAAAAACAAGCAAGAATGATTAGATTCTTTACTCTTCAGGTGTGGGGGCATTTTGTGGAAAAGCCATCTGAAGAAATTCCCTGATATCCTAATTAATTTGAAAGGATTAGAAGTGGGAAAAGGCACTATTTTAAATTTCAAGGGTGTAGAAATTTTTTAAAGGTTTGTAGGCAATATTCAATATTTCAATATTTTGTGGGTGGGTGAAGATGACTTTCCAATGATTTTATAAATATACATCTCATGTGTATAGCTATATAAACACATAAGATTGTTAAGCTTATAAATTAAAAGCTTCAAAATTGGTCTTATTTCATAAAAGATATATGCATATGAACCTAATATTTGTGGGTTGATATCTACATGATTGTTTTCAATCTACAAAAATGCAATTACCTATGGTTAGTCTAATACATGTGTAATATAAATTGCTATGTCACAAAATAACAAGCATATCTTTATAAATACTTTGAAGTCTTCAGTTAAGTAGCTAAAGGCTTCCTTTTGGAGAATCTACTACTCCTTTTACTCATGGTCTGTTAACTGTGGTATAAGGGAACATTGGAATATTTTTTACTTGCTGCATTATAATTTTAATTAAATTTTTGTAAAAAAAAAACCCTGTTTTTACTCTCACTTCTTTACATGTATATATTTTGTAGATAATGTATAAAATCTTAACTATCATCTTGGTGGAACTTTAATAATTATGATCAAATCAATCAGCTTTAATTAAATACTATGTGCTTAACTCTGAATTTCTTGCACTAAGTATGCTTTATATGTTTCATTTCATACTCATAAACATGAGATGGATTTATTAACATGTCATTTTATATATGAGAAAACTGAAGTTTTGAGATGCTAACTTCATCAAAACTTAATACATCATTTGTCACAGGGTGCTTTCCCAGCAATACTTATCTTAACTGCAAAGGTCCCATCTAGGGTCTTAGGTGGGTCATGAATAAGCACATGCCTTAATTATGAATGGGTACAAGCTCATCTCATGGAAGCAGGAAATATGGAAAGAAGACAGGATGCAGAAATGACAAGAAAGAAGATGAAGATATGTTGAGATAACGATAGAATAGAGGTATGCTGCTAAGTCACTTCAGTCGTGTCCGACTCTGTGCGACCCCATAGATGGCAGCCCACCAGGCTCCCCCGTCCCTGGGATTCTCCAGGCAAGAACACTGGAGTGGGTTGCCATTTCCTTCTCCAATGCATGAAAGTGAAAAGTGAAAGTGAAGTCACTCAGTCGTGTCTGACTCTTCGTGACCCCATAGACGGCAGCCCACCAGGCTCCCCTGTCCCTGGGATTCTCCAGGCAAGAACACTGGAGTGGGTTGCCATTTCCTTCTCCAATGTATGAAAGTGAAAAGTGAAAGTGAAGTCGCTCAGTCATATCTGACTCTTTGCAACCCCATGTACTGCAGCCCACCAGGCTCCTCCGTCCATGGGATTTTCCATGGCAAGAGTACTGGAGTGAGGTGCCATTGCCTTCTCGCAAAATTTTCTGTGAGATGGGAGCTCTCAGCAGAAATGTGAAGCAGTGATGGCCCTCAACTTCAAAAGCAGAGGATTAGGAAGTAAGAGGTCCCTGAGCAGCCACACTGAATTTAATAATGTCCATACCCTATAAGTCATGCTGATTAGGATTTTTCCCCATTAGTTTTACATATTATAAAGCCTAATTACTTGATCCTCCAGCCTATGAATCATTTGCTAGAAGCTACAAGTTTAGAGGAAAGCTGGTTGGGAAGGCTGAGAACGGGCATGTGTGTATCTTTGTGCTCATCTTCTAGAATTAGGCCAAGGAACAATGAGAAAATTGATAATTAAAAGTTCTTTTTGTTCTCATGAGGAAACAATATCAATTTTTTAAAGTAGGCAAAAATAAGAAATGATAATAGTTTAGGCAATATATAATATAAGGGATAAATTATATACATTTAAAAAGGCATCATAGTGACATGGTATAAATTAATTTATACTGATGATAATTAAATTATTTTTAAAAGGTTTAATTTTATTTAGTATTATTACAGGAAAAACAGAGAAGATGATGAAAATATTGCACAAAATTTGCAATCATAATATTTAAAAATTTTCTTAAAATTTTATCACTTAAAGAGGCACATTATTTAAGAATATATTGCTGCTGCTGCTAAGTCGATTCAGTCATGTCCAGCTCTATGACACCAGAGACGGCAGCCCACCAAGCTCCTCCGTCCCTGGGATTCTCTGGGCAAGAATACTGGAGTGGGTTGCCAGGTCCTTCTCCAATGCATGCATGCATGCTAAGTCACTTCAGTCACATCCAACTCTGTGCAACCCCTGGACAGCAGCCCACCAGGCTCCTCTGTCCACAGGATTCTCTAGGCAAGAATACTGGAGTTGGTTGCCATTTCCTTCTCCATTTAAGAATATATTTCTCATTATATATAATTGTAGGTAAATATATACATTTTAATAATGAGACATTATTGTACAGAAAAGATTAAATCCATGTGGACATGCATAGTACCCTATGTCACGGATGGATTGCTAATTTTATGGTGCTTTTTTCAGTATGGAATAATGAAATGTGAAGTAATTCTATATAATGTTATTTTAATTTGATTAGTATATTTAAATAAATTTTTGAACACTCTGCTAATGTGAAGTGACTCAATGCATATCCAATGCATATTACACTTAGAGCAACTACGAATAAAAACATTACTAAAGGTTGAAAATGGATTTACATACAATCTCTGTTTACGCAAATGAGCATTCACTTTTTATAAATCACTCCTGTGTTTCCCTTTAGGCACCTGGATGGGCAGCTACGAGTGCTACACAATCCTTGTTATTTGTCAGAAGTTCATTTCATTAACAGATATATCTCAGGTGTTTCACGTGTGTTAATTTCCCATGTAATGCTTTCAGTCTGGCTGGAATATATTGATTTTCAACAAAACATTCCTCACGCATGTGGGAAGACTTAAAGGGCATCTTTTGTGCTTTGAGTGGAGAAATAATTTCAGCAAAAGCCATTAGAAATGGAATGAAAGGGCTTGGGCAATGCTGTAAACATGGAGAGTAGTTGCCACATGCTTATGAAAATTGACAACAACAAAATACCCCAAAGCTTGTCACTTTGGAGTTTTAAATAAACAAAGGCTGACACCATAGTTGTGTCACTTTGACTCTTATGGTGAGATACACTTGCATACTACTTTACCAGCCATGATATACATGGGATTATACTCTAACTTTGGTTTCCTCAGTCCTTATGCATGACACAATACCAAGAGAAGATATGGAATGATCGATAGGAGTCACAAAATGCACGACTTTGGAGTGTGGTATTTTCATGTTAAGCAACCTGGCAGCAGCACTGGAACTAGAACTCAGTTGCACTTATTCCTCTGCCTTCTAGACCAACATGCCTTGCCCTCTCGATGGCATTTGTCATAGCTGCTCCAAGACACTGGTGAGGAGTCCATCGTGGTCTAGATCCTGTTCTAGGGACAAGGGCTGGATTTATTATGGCTGAGATTTGGTTTACTTGTCCACTTATGAGTGTGTGTGTGGGGCCAAAGCAACTGGCAGAAACTTTCTTTAGGATAAAATCTCCATTTAAAATTAAATCCACAGTTCAGATTCATTGTTTAAAAGGAACTCACATTGGTTATGAAAACAGAAGATTCACACCTAAAAACAGTTATGAGTACTTTCAAAGACATGATAAAATTAGAAGAGGTTTAACTTAAACGGTATTAAATTTACTAATTTATCATAAATGCATGAAAAATGTTATGATTTATTTATATATTCTTGGTAGGTCACATAGTGTGATTGGTAGTGTGATTCCTTGCCAGAGACAGTCCCACTTAGAATGTGAGTACCCAAGCCAGAAGTAGACTAAGATTGCAACGTACTTAGAAGCAGTCATATTGTTGGTAATCTTTGAAAGAAAGTGAAAGTCGCTCAGTCATGTCTGACTCTTTGAGACCCCATGGACTATAGGGAATTCTCCAGGCCAGAATACTGGAGTGGGTAGCCTTTCCCTTCTCCAGGGGATCTTCCCAACCCAGGGATCAAACTCAGGTTTCCCACATTGCAGGTGGATTCTTTAACAGCTGAGCCACAAGGGAAGCCCAAAGGGTAATCTTTGGTTGAAAATAAATGATGAGCTCCCATAAGAAGCTGAAAATGTTTCATGCAAAGATGGGCACAATAAATGACAGAAATGGTATGGACCTAACAGAGGTAAAAGATATTAAGAAGAGATGGCAAGTATACCCAAGAAGATGGCAAGAAGAACTGTACAAAAGAGGTCTCAATGACCCAGATAACCACCATGGTGTGATCACTCACCTAGTGTCAGACAGCCTCAAATGCAAAAGCAAGTGGGTCTTAGAAAGCATCACTACAAACAAAGCTAGTTGAGGTGATGGAATTCCAGCTGAGCTATTTCAAATCCTAACCGATGATGCTATGAAAGTGCTGCACTCAACTTGCTAGCAAATTTGGAAAACTCAGCAGTGGCCACAGCACTGGAAAAGGTCAGTTTTCACTCCAATCCCAAAGAAAGGCAACGCTAAAGAATGTTCAAACTATCACACAATTGCACTCATTTCACAAGCCAGCAAAGTAATGCTCAAAATTCTCCAAGCTAGGCTTCAACAGTATGTGAACCGAGAACCTCCAGATATTCAAGCTGGACTTAGAGAAAGCAGAAGAACCAGAAGTCAAATTGCAAATGTACATTAGATCTTAGAAAAAGCAAGAGAATTTCCAGAAAAGTATCTGCTTCGGTGACTAAGTTAAATCCTTTGACAGTGTGGATCATAATAAACTGAAAAATTATTAAAGAGACGGGAATACCAGACTACTTTACCTGCCTCTTGAGAAATCTGTATGCAGGTCAAGAAGCAACAGTTAGAACTGGACATGGAACAACTGACTGGTTCCAAATTGGGAAAAGAGTATGTCAAGGCTGTATATTGCCACCCTCCTTATTTAACTTATAGGCAGAGTACATCATGTGAAACACCAGGCTGGCTGAAGAACAAGTCAGAATCAAGATTGCAGGGAGAAATATCAATAATCTCAGATAGGCAGATGACACCACCCTATGGCAGAAAGTGAAGAGGTAAAGAGGATCTTGATGAAAGTCAAAGAGGAGAGTGAAAAAGCTGGCTTAAAACTCAACATTCAGAAAACAGATCATGGCATCTGCTCCTATAACTTCGTGGGAAATACATGGTAAAACAATGCAACAGTAAGAGACTTTATTTTGGGGAGCTCCAAAATCACTGCAGATGGTGACTGCAGCCATGAAATTAAAAGACACTTGCTCCTTGGAAGAAGAGCTATGACAAACCTAGACAGTGTATTATAAAGCAGAGACATTACTTTGCCAACAAAGGTCTGTCTAGTCAAACCTATGTTTTTTCTAGTAGCCATGTATGTACATGAGAGTTGGACCATAAAGAAGGCTGAGAGCCAAAGAATTGATACTTTTTAACTGTGGTGTTGGAGAAGATTCTTGAGAGTCCCTTGGACTGCGAGGAGATCCAACCAGGCAATCCTAAAAGAAATCAGTCCTGAATATTCATTGGAAGGGCTGATGCTGAAGCTGAAGCTCCAATATTTTGGCCACCTGATACAAAGAGCAGACTCACTAGAAAAAACCCTGATCCTGGGAGATTGGAGGCAAGGAGTGAAGGGGATGACAGAGGATGAGACAGTTGGATCGCATTACCGACTCAATGGACATGGGTTTGAGCAGACTCTGAGAGATGGTGAAGGACAGGAAGCCGGGCATGCCGCAGTCCATGGGGTCACAAAGAGTCGGACGCGACTGAACAGCAACAAGAACATTAAAGTTTCTTTGCATTTGACTTTTAGAAAATTCTTCTGCTAAAAGAAAATCAATATTTTGTTTATAGATAGTTAAACCTAACTGGTGGGCTGAAGCCCAGGGGGTCGCAAAGAGTCGGGCACGACTGAGCGACTAACACTGACTAACTAAACCTAACTGTTCAGTTGCAACATTATACAGGGTTTATTTTGTCTCCCTTCTTAAGTGGCTTCCCAGGTGGCGCTAGTGGTAAAGAACCTGCCTGCCAATTCAGGAGATGTAAGAACCGCTGAGGGTTTGATCCCTGGGTCAGGAAAATCCCCAGGAGTAGGGAATGGGAACCCACTCCAGTATACTTGCCTGGACTATCCCACGGACAGAGGAGACTGGTAGACTATATAGTCCAAGGTCTGAAAAGAGTTAGACATGACTGAAGCGACTTAGCACCTACGCAAAGCATATGAGATTTTTTGATAAAGGTTTCATTCTATGGTTGCTGTGATGCATGCATACTGAATGATGTTAACAGAATATTTTCCCTTATTTCCTGAGTTATTATAGGTGCTATTTGGCTTAGTATAAAGTACCACAGTTTATTTGTAACTGGTATCCACTGACCCATTTTGTCCCTGGACTTAGGGGAAAAACTTGAATTTGACTTGAGTATGAATGAACCCAGGGAAATGATTTAGTTAAAATTCTTTAAAAATATTTTGTGCTTCTTTGTTTTAGCCAACCAGGCCATTAAAGCGCTAGAGAAGGAATGGAGTTTGTTCATAGCAATGTTAGAACATCAAGGCAACACTTTTTTCATGGCCTTTCACCCTGGTAACTTCCAGGCCCAGCTGGAGTTGAGGGATACCCCTCTGCATTTTAGAGAGTTTGTTTTCTGAAACTGAAACTGTAATTCCAAAAGAGAATTAACCACCAAATTTCAAATTTCCCCCAAAAGATGTGATTTAGTTATAGTTCATGGGAGAGGTCAAGGACTGTATCATTTCTTATTCTGTTATCATTATTTTGGCTATCTTCTATTCACACAATTTTTTTTAACAGAAATTATGACTTTTCAAAAGGCCGATAACATGCTGCACCAAAAAGGAGAAACATACCATTTCCAAAAATAAATAGTCACTTTCCCCTTAAGCCATTAGGTTTTGTGAAAGGAAGTGCTAGAAGTGTGGTTCATTTTAAGGAAATTGTAAATGTTTGACATGTAATTTTCTGTCAAGATAAAGCCTTCCCCTCATTAAATGGAAACAAGTGCTCACTGTAGTGTTCAGCAGATGACTTCCTGTATTTTTCTTTCTCTTTCTACCTAAAGTTAAATTGTGCATTACAAGTAGTCAACGAGAAACCAAATATTTTACTAAGTCAATAAAAATGATATTTTCTATTTTTATCAATGTTTATATGAGTGACATTCAAAGAGTTTTAATTTCCTCCCATCACTTGTGATGTTTTTAAGAGTTGTTCTTAACTCAAGGGACTTACAGGAGTTCAAGCTGTCTCATCCCTTGACTGAATGATTTACTTCACAAACTCAATAGACACTGCACGGGAGGTAAATTCTTTTCAGATGGTAGAATTATTCTGAGAACAGAGCCAAATGTCCCCTCAGCACTGCAAAGGAAGCAAATGCCTCATTTCCCCTTTTCAGAAGGCCAGAAGCCTGAAAATAATGATCAAACGTTCCGTACCATTGCAATCAGCCCCTGGGAAAGACACATTAAACCAAATAACTGAGATTGCTTAAAAATTTGTAGTATCAGTCATTATCTCTTTCAGATGACATGAAAGAAACTTTTAAAATGAACTTCAAGAGAAGCTTCTTATCATTTGAAATTTTTATACTTACTATTAAGGAGCTAAGCATATAAATATGCTCTTGTCTCTTGGTATTTATTTTTAAGTTTCTTTTTATTCCTGTCTACCTGAAACTGCTATCCACCCTTTCACACTGAACATTTGGATGGGAGTGGACAACATTTTAGAGAAGGAAATGGCAACCCATTCCAGTACTATTTGGGGCTTCCCTCACGGCTCAGTGGTAAAGAATCTGCCTGCGATGCAGGAGCCGTAGAAGTGGGTTCTAGCCCTAGCTTGGGAAGATCCCCTGGAGGAAGAAATGGCAAACCACTCCAGTCTTCTTGCCTGGAGAATCTCATGGAGAGAGGAACCTGGTGACCTACAGTCCACAGGGTCACTAGAGGGGACCTGACTGGAGCGACTGAGCATGAGTGCGAGATAACCTTTTCTGCTTTTAGTCCATCTTACTCATTTTAGCCTGCAGCCTATGCAACTGAGCTCTACAGTTCATTCAAACTCTCCCTATGCAGGGTGACAGCCCAGTTCCAAAGTTCAGTCTGTTTGTTTGTTTGAACTTTCGCTTTTTTGCCACTAAAATAGACCCTACATAACAGTCTTTTCTCTATGCTTATAACTGCTATTTTGGTCACCTTTTATCTGTCCCTTAAAGAACTCCCAATTTTCTGTATTTGATTCACATTCTAAATATTTTGAAAGGAGTTCATAATATATTATGTAATTTCTGTATTTTATGGATGTCAGTAATTCACTCTGTAGATCTTTTGAAATTATACACAGATTTGTGCCAAGTATTTGCACTAAGTAAAGGTAGGCTAGTTTTTATCAGATTCTTGAATGGATTTATAACCCCCAAATGGTTTTGTCATTGCTTCATACACACGTTCAATGATTCCATTGAACAGCATGGCTTTACCAACTGGCTCCTCTGAGGACACACCAATCTATATGGTCATCAGGATTTTACTACTAAACTCCAGACTCATTCCCCTGCCTTCCACAGTCACCTCAGTCCATATGCTCAAACTAAATCTTGCCTTCTAAGCCTGTTTCTTTTCTCATGTTGCTGATTTTAAGAAATATCATCAAAATTAGTCAATCCAGAATTTCTAATATATTTGAGTTTACTTCTAAGTAAGTGGTTATCTCTTGTTGATTCTAACTCTTTGTTCACAAAATTTCCCTCTAGTTGCCTTTCCATTTGCCCTGGTTTGGTCCTGACCTCATTATTCCTCTCCCAGAAGATCCTTTTGAGAACCTGATGAAAACCATCAATATACCTTTTGTCTCAATCATAGTATAGTGGATAATGTACAGAATCAAGATCTAGACTGTGGGTTCAAATTTCAGCCTTCTCACTTACTAGAAGTGTAATATTTAAAAATTATTTACCTTCATATGTTTAATTTCTTTGTCCATCAGATAAGGTTAATAAAAGCACTTCATTTACAGAGTTGTTGTCAGAATTAAATGAGTTAATATATGCAAGGGGCTAAGATGACTGGCTCATACTTTCTAAGTATTTGTTAATATTTTAATAAATGGCAAAACATCCATCTGGTCCCTCTGCTTCCAGACTTGTCAACTTAACAATGTGTTGTTCCTATACTGTGACTTGGGGTGATTTTTCTAAAATGATAATGTCATTATTGTCCTTATAGACTGACAATGACTTCTTACTGCTTTCAAGGAAAAAAAACACACACTGCTTTTTTGCTCTCCTTCTACTTATCTTTCTAACTTCATCTCATTGTTCTCCTGCCTTCAAGTCTGAGAAATAGGCTGTGCATTTAGTTGTACACCCACCACCCATTTTGATGACTCCTGGCAAATATACATGTTGATTATGCTCTTCAGAGTACCCTCGGTTCTCTTCATTTTGAAGACTTAGTCACTGTCTCCTCATCAGAACCGTCCTGCCTATGCTTTATTCCTGGATTGACCTTGTCCAGCTATGCAGCCTTAGGCAAATTACTGAGAGCTTGTGGAATTTATAAAATGGGGCTAACCACAGTAGTTTCCCTTATACTGTTATTGTGAGGACTAAGTTAAAACACATAAAGCTTAATCAATGCCTGAATCCTAATAAGGATTCAACAAAAGCCTTACTTAAGAAGACTGCAGATGCTGGATTCTGCCCTCTTTTCTCTATCTCTGTCATGATTCTAGTATTCCTCCTGTGTGATTCACTAGTCCCCTGGCACCCTGGCATTACACCTAGCAAATATTTACGAAATACAATTGTCTGTTTACCTATCTCTTTCCCCACCAAATTCTAATTTTCTTGAAGCCACAGACAGTACACTTTTCTCTCTCCCTAGTAGTCTGAACAGTACCTGGCATATTACAGGAACTCAGCAAATATTTGTTAAATAAAAATAGATGGATATCTTTATCCTCAGAAGAGAATCTGAAGCAAAATAGTTGCTGTATAACTATTTAATGAGTGAATGACAAGTTTATAAATTATATCTTGGTATCACAGGACTGATTTGGACAGTAAGAAAATCAGTCAGTGTAATTTTACAGTGGAGCCTAAATACTATTTTCTGTATTTCTTCTTTCTTATTTTATGGTTTGTTAATAATTAAATTCTTGGTCATATAATATCATGTTTGTCTGGTGTGTGTTCAAGGTATGTGATGATGCTTCAATCACCTCTCAACAGAGGTGACTGTTGGATGTTGATAGTCACAGTACCTGATTATCCTTCCCCAAAGAATTCTAAGCCTTGCTTCCATGTTGTTATCAATGTAAACTATTTAATTCCCAGAATAACTTGAATTGCCAAAAACCTGAAGCAGTCAGCTAAGGTTTGACACTATGATAACATGGAGAGCAATATTTCTTCAGCAATATTTCTTCTTTATTCTTATTTCTAAGAATAAATGCAACCAAGTGTTTGCAGACAAAGATTAGATAAAAATAAGTGTGTTACCAAGAAGTCTTAAAAAACAGACAATTCAGTCTGCAATGAATATTTGCCTAAGATACTACTATTGCCTGTTAAGACAACAAGAGGAAGGTTTGCTAAATTATTTTAGAAAATGACCTTAAGTGGTTTAGTATGAAAAGTGAAAGTGAAAAAAAAATACTACCTAACACTTGATGCTATGAGTTTTATACAAACCTCTGTTAATTCTTACTCACCAGGAACTGAATATCATGATTCCATTTTAGTGATTTGGAAACTGAAGTTAAAAAGGGACTTGGATGACTGTCAACAGTCAGATACTCTAGAGCACTGTATTCAGATATTTCCTGTGAAAGAAATTTTACCTATAACTAGCACCTAATAAATTTGCATTTAGTTGAATTTTGTCACTTGGAGGAAAAGGAAGGAGCTAATGTTTAATGAATCAAATATGTCCCAAACTTTTGTTTTAATATGAAGTATCTAATTTAATGTTCCCATCATATTGTGAAGTAGATATAACTGTCCTACATAAGAAATGATTAGCATGCTCAGTCCTATCTGACTCTGCCTCCCCATGATTGTAGCCCACTAGCCTCCTATGTAATGGGATTTTCCCGGCAAGGATACTGAGGTGGGCAGCCATTTCCTCCTCCAGGGGATATTCCCTGCGTGGGCACTGAACCTGTGTCTCCTGCTTCTCCTGCATTGCAGGTGAATTCTTTACCACTGTGCCACCGGGGAAGCCCCTATAAATGATTAAACAGCTTCATAAAGATTAAATTAGTTACCAATCACAGAAAAAAACTCAATAGAAATTTTTTCTTCTATTTTGTAGTATTCTATTCAGGCTGTATCCATAAATGACTGACTTAGTCAAGTTAGAGTGAGAAGACCCTTAGGTCAATTAAAGTTTTTGCCTTTTTGGATTATGACACAGATTTTTTGACTCAGAAGACTACTCTTTGCATTTTTTTTTTGAAATATACATTTTAGAAAAGTGGTGCATTTATTGTAATGTATTGATTTAGGCTTATTTACATATATTTATTTTTAAAGAGAGAACATTTATGTATAATCTTTGATAAATAACAAATTTACTTGATAACTGAATTTTTGGTCTTAAGAAGGAAAAGATTTTACTCATGTGTTTTGAAATTAGAATGAAATAAGTTTGTTTCAGTAACTGATATTTAATTTAGTGGACTTCCCTGGTGGTTCAGATGGTAAAGTATCTGCCTGTAATGCAGGAGACATTGGTTCGATCCCTGGGTTAGGAAGATCCCCTGGAGGAGGGTATGGCAACGCCTCCAATGTCCAGAGAACCCCATGGGCAGAGGAGCCCACGGGGTTGCAAAGAGTCGGACACGATTGAAGCAATTTAGCACACATGCATTTAATCTAGTATTATGCAATTAGTCATTTAAAGTTTTAAATTCACTGTAACTAAATGCTACGGTGCCAGTGAAAATGAAGTAAAATCTTTGTAGAAAACTTAGTGAGAGACACATTCCATTTTTGTGTCTCATGAATTCTTAAATCACCAAATACTTAGTAGACTACTTAACTGTGGGATTAGAGAGAGGAAAAAAAAAAAAGTCTAACAAGAAGCAAATAAAATCTATGGTTATGAGAACATGGGCTGCCCTGATAGCTCAGTTGGTAAAGAATCCACCTGCAGTGCAGGAGACGCAGGTTCAATCCCTGGGTTGGGAAGATCCCCTGGAGAAGGGATAGGCTACCCACTCCAGCATTCTTGTGCTTCCCATGTGGCTCAGCTGGTAAAGAATCCATCTGTAATGTGGGAGACCTGGGTTCGATATCTGGGTTGGGAAGATCCTCTGGAGAAGGGAAAGGCTACCCACTCCAGTATTCTGGCCTAGAGAATTACATGGACTGTATAGTCCATGGGATCACAAAGAGTTGAACACGACTGAGCAACTTTCACTATTTCCCTTGTGGCTAGCTGGTAAAGAATCCGCCTGCAATGAGGGAGACCTGGGTTTGATCCCTGGGTTGGGAAGATCCCCTGGAGAAGGGAAAGGCTACTCAGTCCAGTATTCTGTCCTAGAGAATTACATGGACAGTCCATGGGGCTGCAAAGAGTCAGACATGACTGAGCAACTTTCACACACTATGAGAGCATAGAATCCATTGGATAATAGCGCAATATGTTTACATTGTGTGTGTGAGAAAGTTGGATTATAAAACACAGTTAAATAGGATTTATTTTACAATTTTATCATTAAAAAGAAAATAAATGTCTAGAGGTATGAAGTATTAGACAATTTCTGTCTCCCTTTGTAGTGTTAGTCACTCATTTCTGTCCGACCCTGTAATCTCATGAACTGTAACCCGCCAGACTCCTCTGTCCATGGGATTTCCCAGGCAAGAATATTGGTATGGGTTGCCACTTCCTTTTCCAATTACTTTTTGTATGTGTTCTATAATAGAATAGGCATAGTTACTTTCCTCATATGCTGAGTGATGTTGTGGGTAGCATCTATCAGGAGTGCCATTGTTATTGTTCAATAAATTACATTTCTTGAACAGATGTTTGATTCCTGATGTTGCACCCAAAGACCAAAACTAGCCAGGAATTTTAACTTTGAAGTCACCCTCCTGCCTGAAAAAGTTTAAAGACATATTTATTGGACAAGTACTCAGAAAAGAAGTGAAATTATGATAAGTAGGCAGACATATGAGCTTTGTGAGAATCACCAGGGCTTGATATTTCTAACATCATAAAAAAAACTCAACTCCATGTGCGTTACGTCTCAGGATGATAAGAAAAATATGTTTTCAATTTTTCCCCTAATGTATTCAGTTCAATATGAGAATAGCTATGTCTCATATTAATACTTAATTTCTAAATACTCATGAGCTCTATTAAAATTCTCTGGCAAAATTCTATCATGTTTTCCTTCCAGTGGACTCTAACTCAAGGTTTTGGCAGGCTCTGACTGATTAGCAGGTTTTTTCCTTCTCAATCACATTTCTGAGCACACACAAACGGAGCCCTGGGAACTCACTGTTTAAAAAATATTCTTCACAAAGTATATTAAGGACTTGTTTAGACTATCTAAAGGAGATAGAACTGAAGGTAATGGAGTGTAATAGAGAAATGCTAAATGTCTTTAAAACAAGATCACTTAAAATGGAGTTATCCTCTGTATTCATGTCTATACATGAGACTATGGAACTGAGCTATTTCTAATATAGCTCAAGTCCACTGTTAAATTAAAGGAGCCTCCAATTATGTACATTGCATATGAACACTGAACCATTACATGAATGATCGCATAAGCGACAGCTTAATGACAACCATGACCTTCAGATATAAGTAGTGTTTTCTTTCATTCATCACCATTTACATGTCCATGTTCACTCATAGACTGATTAGTGAGCAGAACTATAGAAACTCCAAACTTTGAGGTGTTCTCCTGTGGCTCAGGTGAGGTTCTGCTTGAAATGAACAGGTGTATACAGAGGGATTTTTTTCAATAATTGATGGGTGGACAGGTGGACAGATGGATGGATGTCTTCTAAAGAGACACAGGCCTACAATATTTCCAATGGCTAAATGGCTCCAGATATTCTGGTGGGAATTAAAAATTTACACTTTCACTATCATGATGACAGTCCAGAATAAGTTTGTTCATATGCCCTGGTTAGGTCCTCTCCATACAGGACCACATGAATAATCCTAAAACAGACTTTTAATAACAAATATTCCTTCTTCTTCATAACAGTTATTAGGAACTTCTATACCTCTTTCCCTCTGCAGGTAACCATTCCCTCTCCTCCATAGCAAAAGAAATAGTTTTAAAATGGGAACGCTCCTGAAATTCTTCTCAGCACTCTGCACTAATCTTGAATAGTGTCTAAATTCTGTCCTGCATAGTTAAGTGTCTAACACTACAGTACTAAATACTTATCCATGAGAACATCATATATTTTATTCAAAGCCAAAAAGGCCAATAAAAAGGGAGGAATTAGAAAGATATGGGGAATTCATGAACCCAAGCTTGTGAATAATTTCTTTGAAGTTAAAATCATGAGAAAATTGTCAGTGTAAACTTCATTAAATGCTTCTAAGAATAAAGTTCTTTTGCTGCTTCTATACTAGCAATCAATGCAACTCAGAAAGTTATATTGGATATTTACTTGCTCTATATTAAATAAAATATTTACTATAACCAAAGTAAGGAAGAAGTTCTTACTACCTTCTTTAGTGCAGAGGTTGACAAGGCTATGCACCGTGTCCATCAGCTCCAGCTGCTGCTTCTGAAGGATACTGTTATTGGTGGTGGCTCTGTTCAACTGCTTTTCCAGTTCCTGGATTATATATGTTTGACGAGTCACCAAGCCTTGAAGATTCTCTTTCTCTTCCTTTAAGGTGTCCAGTTCTTCCTTGTGCTTTCCTTCCATTTCTAAGATTTTGTGTTCTAATAAACTACAAGGAAGTGAAGATAAAATTTAGTTTTAAAATGCTATAAGAAACATGATTTGACTAGTTCCTGAGTTTATTTACTGTAAGAAATTTTAGTTAGGTATTTCACCATAGAAATATTTATTAAGCAAGCGACTCAGAAAAAGTATATACATATAAATGCATTTATACATAAATATATATTTAATAGGAGTGACATTATATAGCATTTTAAATGAAGAATTATTAGTTTGTTTCCTAAATGTAATTTATTTCCTGGGATGTATCTTATATCCAGGGTAGCTAACTTGGACTCTGTTTGGAGAAATTATAGCATAATTTTCATTAAAGAAATGGATCCAATAAGAAATAGAAGCAGTAGTTCAGAAAAATGTTTGAACTATAGAAACTATTTTTTATTTACTTTGTTTCATTCATTTGGGATTTTCAAAACATTAACAGGGATTACATTTCACGAGGAATAGCATATTGATGCAGAAACCAGAGGACCAGAAACTAAGCTATGTAAAGTCACAGTGAATTTCATTTCTTGGGATTTTTGATATCTGGCCCTGTACTGTAACCACTAGCTTACTTTGTGTCTCAATCAGAGCTTCAAGATAAGGGCTAAAGGCATAACAAACTTCCAAATCACTAAATAATTGGTTCCAAAAAGGAAGATTATGTTGCTGATGGGATGGTCTTACAAAAGGACTTGGGAAGCTTTGCTTGGAGTGATGCAGTCCTCAACCAAGAACCTTCCTGCTTTCAGAACTCTTCACAGGATACTCCCTTCGCATATTGCACATTAAAAATGATAGAAAATGCAGAAGCACTGTTGGATGTTAGCAACTGACTGGAAATAAGAAGCACTTACATTTTATAGAGTGTATAATATACTAGTATTCCTCAGAGAAGAGCCTTATTCAGTTTTCTCAGTTTCATTTACAGAAGGTTCAACCAGTCCTTAGTTTACAAGGTGTTATTCAAATGTAACATACCAGACTGGGTATTTAATTTACCTTGGAGAAATGTACCACTGAATCATTCCTATACATTTTCAAAAAGGGGACACTAGGGAGTGTTTTAAACTTAATACTTAGGTCATAAAATAGAGATTGTTTGAAAAGCCAAATTTTCCAGCTCCCTGTAGTAGGGGATGAGCTGGAATATCTGACTGCCCATAACACAGATTAAGAAGTGTGGAGAGACCTGCACGTGGTAATTCCAGATCTTTGCTGACAAACTTATCCTCCAAGAAAATGTGGAACATGAAAGGAAAGCTGCCCATTGAACTAAGCTTGAAAAACACTGTGATGCTTCTATGTATAAGAACTTACTAATTTACAATACCTTTGGTAGCATGCCCAGAAAACTTCACATTGAGACCCACTGACACAGCTCTGTGAGTTTTGCAATCTAAGAAGATCCGGTTCTCTATTTTGAGTTGCTTTATATTCTATAGGACTGTGAAAGGATCTCTGTCCTGACCAGTCATGAAGCAAACTCAGTTGAGTATATCTTGAGTATAATAATTTGGGAAAATATGAAGGTCATTTTTATTTATTAAAGCATTTTTTGGAAATGAAAACTTCAGGTAAGGAAGCTGGAGTAAGATGAGACACAGCATTTCTGAAGGAGTAGGTATGATTCGTTGCGTTTTAGTGTTTTCTTCTGTGTCAGTAACTTGCTGCTGGAAAAGTTAGTAGCTAAAAAGCAAACAAAACCAAATAATACCAAATACCTTTTTTATTGGTTAAAATCTTTATCCCACCCACTGTTAAGTGATTAGTATGCTTGCTATGCATGTCAGAGGAGGTTTTCTCTGTGACTTAATTTTTGGCCTTCTGATCTGAGAATTAACCACAATGGATGCCTTAGCTCATTCTCAGTTTACTTTCTAATTATTTTTGTTTCTCTTCCTAGGGTAATGATCAGATGTTAAATGCCTATAAAATCGAGACCATGAACTTATGGAAAATTTTCTTTCAAATTCACAAGAGTTACAGTATACTACCAAGAAACCTTAACTATAATAATGAAAAGAGCAACATTTGGATGTATAGTCATAAAATACTAGATAAAAATTCTGAATTATCATTTTGTTCCTGAAATAAGATGAGCACTGGCTTTTAAGTTTTCTTAATTAGTAGGTAACATTCTGATTTGGAAAATACCATGCTTTTGTTATAATTTGCATTTATTAGTTGCTGAGTGCCAATATAAAATGATACTATTCCCACTCTAACCATTTATTTTCAGAGAGAAATGGAAAAAAAATTCAAATGAAAGAAAAAAGCAGCTATAAGAAACTTCTGTTTCAGACATAATACTTTTTTTTCATCCATGTTTTCCCACTTTCTACTTTTGAAGCATTCCTTTCTCAAGAAGACATATAATAAAAGATGGCTACTATCTGAGATGTCAATAAAGGAGTTTTTGTTCTATTTTGATTTTCAGAATTTTGTAAAGTGCTAAGAATGGAAAGTTGATCAAAGAAATCCCAGTGCCAAAGGAAAAAATTCTGAACTCTGGCTTGTGTAACAAAAAGTCTGTACTTCACAAGTAAAAGGACTATACACTTAGCCTATTGGGAAAAAAATGTTAATTTTCATAATTCACCAAACAATCTTAATGCACCATGGCTACCAGGTATTAAAAGACATCAACATAGCCTGTCATTTTAAAATACAAATTCATGTAAAGAAGAAATTTGCTTCGCATCACAAACATCTCACAGGATTGAGAATGAAATATATGCATTAAAAATCAAATGCATAAAAACTATATGCAAATTGGGACCAAGCCACACTGTTTCACAAATGGCAAATCTTAGCAACTAATTATCTCTTCAAGTCATTTTCTTATCTCATTTCTTCACTTGGATTCTCTTTAATTGCTTTAATTCTATAGTATTTCTCTATTAACTTTATTTATTAAGGATACCCTTTACATTAATGACAATTTTTAGACTTTTTCAGGGAAAATTGTTATCTTTTTGCTATTATTCATTCCCTCCCTTCCACCTCTTCATATTTGGCTTCCAAAAATGCCATCCTCCTTTCTTTAATAATTCTCATCCATTAGTTATTATCTACTTGGGAAGTTAGCTCTTCCTTACTATTTCCAAACAGGCTTGAATCCAAAACTCTTCTGCCAAAAAATACTTATATACAATCTCTACTTACCAATTATATTGTTGTAATACACCGTTTTTGCTGTAGAGCATTAAAAAATCCCATGTCTTTTTATTCTTAAAATAAAATAGTGATACAGAATGAGAAGATGTTACAAGGCCTGCTGCTGCTGCTATTGTTAAGTCACTTCAGTCGTGTCTGACTCTGTGCAACCCCATAGACGGCAGCCCACCAGGCTCCCCCATCTCTGGGATTCTCCAGGCAAGAACACTGGAGTGGGTTGCCATTTCCTTCTCCATTGCATGGAAAGTGAAAGTGAAATCGCTCAGTCGTGTCCAACCCTCAGCGATCCCATGGACTACAGCCTTCCAGGCTCCTCTGTCCATGGGATTTTCCAAGCAGGAGTACTGGAGTGGGGTGCCATTGAGTTTTAGGTAAAAATCTATAAATACCTTGTATAAAACTGTGCAAACACTGTATCAGAACAAAAATAAAAAGCCAACTGTTCTAACTTCTCAGACTAGAAAACTGTCCATGACAACCCAGTGTTATGAAAACTAGCTTTAGAGGCTCATCTCTTTGATTTACTATAACATAATCTCTATATACTTCCACATACTTACATTACAACAGCCAAGAATCAAGACATCAACTTAATATCCCTTTACTATTTGTTGCTCTCCATCTGGTTATTTTTGGGAGCTTGTCTTTCACAATATTTCAACCTATTCATCTTTTCCATGTATAAAACAAAATTTCTTTTTTTTTGCCAAGCCATTAAATAAATCTTAACTGAGATTTTCTTTCTGCCTTAAACCCTGTGCCATTAAATTTTCTTTTCTTACTCAATATATTGATTATNTTTTGGGAGCTTGTCTTTCACAATATTTCAACCTATTCATCTTTTCCATGTATAAAACAAAATTTCTTTTTTTTTGCCAAGCCATTAAATAAATCTTAACTGAGATTTTCTTTCTGCCTTAAACCCTGTGCCATTAAATTTTCTTTTCTTACTCAATATATTGATTATATCCCATTGTGTCGTGAGGTCTTTCATTGGTTCTCTGACAATTTCCCTATCCGGTTAAGCAAGCAGAGGCCATCTCAGCTGGGCATGGAGGCTTTTATATATAAAAGTTTGATCTGAAATCAAGACGGCTCCACTGCCCTAAATTCAATAGACAAAGCAGTTATATTTTCTCTGATGATGGCCTTTAGCAACAAATTTAGTTTAGGTTTAAATGCATAANTGCTGCGATTCATGACTGAACTGAACTGAACTGAAAAATCACTGAGGATGTGACTATAGCTATGAAATTAAAGTTCACTTGCTCCTTGGTTGAAAAGCTAGACCAACCTAGAAAGCACATTAAAAACCAGAGATGTTACTTTGCCAAAAAAGATCTGTATAGTCAAAGCAATGGTTTTTTTCAGTAATCATGTATGGATATGAGAGTTGGGCAAGAAAGAAGGTTAAGTAGTGAAGAAAAGATGCTTTTGAACTGTGGTGTTGGAGAAGACTCTTGAGAGTCCCCTGGACTGCAAGGAGATCCAACCAGTCAATCCTAAAGAAAATCAAGCTGAATATGCATTTGAAGGACTGATGGTGCAGCTGAAACTCCACTAATTTGGCCACCTGATACAAAGAGCTGATTCACTCGAAAAGACCCTGATTCTGTGAAAGATAGAAGGCAGGAGGAAAAGGGGACAGAAAAGGACAAGATGTCTGAATGGCATCACTGACTCAATGGGCATGAGTCTGAGCAAGTTCTGGGAATTGGTGATGGACNTGGTGCAGCTGAAACTCCACTAATCTGGCCACCTGATACAAAGAGCTGATTCACTCGAAAAGACCCTGATTCTGTGAAAGATAGAAGGCAGGAGGAAAAGGGGACAGAAAAGGACAAGATGTCTGAATGGCATCACTGACTCAATGGGCATGAGTCTGAGCAAGTTCTGGGAATTGGTGATGGACAGCAAACCCTGGCATGCTGCAGTTCATATGGTCACAGAGTCAGACACGACTGGGCGACTGAAGAACAACAATGTGACTATTGTTAGTGAATTTAATCATTCAACATGTATTTACTGATAGCCTATTGTGTGAGTAATATTTTAAATCCTAAGGATAGAGTAGTGACCAAGATAGACAAAATTCTTGCTCTCTATTAGTTGGAATCTTGGTGCAGGAGTTAATCAGCTGTTGCTGTAGAAAGCCAGATAGTAAATATCTTAGTCTTAGCAGGCCCTGGTACAACTTCTCAATTCTTCTCTCCTATTGATGAAGAGAAGTTATGACAAACCTAGTTCAGTCAGTTCAGTCGGTCAGTTGTGTCTGACTCTTTGCGACCCCATGAACCGAAGCACGCCAGGCCTCCCTGTCCATCACCAACTCCAGAGTTCACTCACACTCATGTACATCGAGTCAGTTATGCCATCCAGCCATCTTATCCTCTGTCATCCCCTTCTCCTCCTGCCCTCAATCCCTCCCAGCCTCAGTCTTTTTCAGTGAGTCAACTCTTCACATGAGGTAGCCAAAGAATTGGAGTTTTTAGCTTTAGCATCAGTCCTTCCAATGAACACCCAGGAATAATTTCCTTTAGAATGGACTGGTTGGATCTCCTTGCAGTAGACAGCATATTAAAAAGCAGAGACATTACTTTGCCAACAAAGGTCTGTCTAGCCTAAGCTATGATTTTTCCAGTAGTCATGTATGGATGTGAGAGTTGAACTGTAAAGACAGCTGAGAGCTGAAGAATTGATGCTTTTGAGCTGTGGCGTTGGAGACTCTTGAGAGTCCCTTGGACTGCAAGGAGATCCAACCAGTCCATCCTAAAGGAAATCAGTCTTGAATATTAATTGAAAGGATTGATGCTGAAGCTGAAGCTCCAATAGTTTAGCCACCTGATGCGAAGAGCTAACTCATTAGGAAAGACCCTGATGCTGGGAAAGATTGAAGGCAGGAGGAGAAGGGGACGACAGAGGATGAGATGGCTGGATGGCATCACTGACTCCACAGTCATGAGTTTGACCAAGCTCTGTGAGATGGTGATGAATAGGGGAGCCTGGTGTGCTGCAGTCCATGGGGTCACAGAATCGGACACGACTGAACGAATGGACAACAACATTAAGAAACCACCCATATGCAGAATATAAAACTTTATTTTACAAAAATAAAACGCCATTGAAAAATGGCATTTCAAATTTGACTAAGCCCACTTCTAATGGGTTATCAAACCCTTTTCCAGACCTTGTGAGAAAATTAATTATCAGGGTATTTTCCTTGGATGACTCATTAGCAAATTTATTTTACTGCCGTTTCAATTCAGTCAAAAAGTTAAATATTTACTCAGCTATCCTCTCATCAAGGTAAAGAGATAGTGGTTCAACTTTGAGTGCTGACCTTTCTGTTCTTTCAAACCTAGTTTTGCTTAGACATACAAGCTCATTGTTTAAATTGTTCCTGAGCTACTTTAAGTTTACAATTGTATGAGTCAAGTCCAAACAACAGGTGTGATCGCTTGTGACCTCTAAGAAGTAGATACCAGACTGCAGGAAATTAACTAGGGGAAATGCCTGTGAGAGAAAATTGGGGAAAAGCCAGAGTTGACTAGGGTCACCTTCTGACTGGGATGTAGCTCTAACCACAATGAAGAAGAGAGGGAAAGGAGTAAGGCTAACTGGACGTCTTAGTATGTGGGGAGTTGTGCTAATGTTTGGCAAGGCTGATGATGGAGAGCCCTTAGCCAAGTCATGTGTCAGTGGCATCTTACAGCTACAGGAGTGGGTCTAAATATCACTTAAAGCTACAGAAGTGGGTCTAAATATCACTGCCACAACACATCCTTGGCTGGAAGGGGCCACTGAGAATTGTGGTCTCTGTACTAACACACTGATGGAGTTCAGGGCCCAGCATCTGAGGCCACTGATCTATTCCACCTCTGCACCAGCAGGAGATTGGAAAGATGCATTTTTATGCCTGTGAGGGAGGCTCCATAGCTAATTAATGGAAAGTCAAGAAAGAAAAGGTTTAGCAAATTTTTGTCACATTAACTCAAGCTCACTGAGTATGAAGACTGCTTTACTTATTGCTGTATTCTATTTGGTACTTATTAAAATATTTTGCCTCAAGGAGGTATTCAAAATATATCTTTAAAATTTTTATTAAATTACATTTCTAAAATTATGGCTCTATATAAATGATTGGAAGTTGGAGGAGAATTACATTGTTTCTATAGAACTTCTTTATATTAATAGTTACACAACCAGAAGGTGACAAGGACAGCAGTGGGTTACATGAGATGATGCGCAGGAACATGGTAGAAACCACCAATAGATGGAAGTTCCCTCAGCAGCAGTAGCAAAAGCAGCAGCTTGATTATGTACAGCAAATGTTCCATTGCCACTGTTAGATCCACATTAATTTGCTTTATCAGAAATTCATTTTATCCTCTGCTAGAACCCCAGTTGCATCTGTAGCCTCTGAGAGAGAAAGGAATCACAAGAGAGAGAAAGAGAGTATAGACAGAAAGCCTGTAAAGCATGTAGACTCTGATGCCAGACTGTCTGGGTTCAAATCTTCCCTCTAATATTCACAGGTTTTTTCACCTGAGGCCAATTTCTTTACCTCTCTTGAGTTTCAGCTTCCACATCGTAAACAAGGGATGGTACCCCACTAAATATTTTTTTTAATTATTAAAAACTAATAGAGATTGACTATATTCTTTGCAGCCAAAGATGGAAAAGTTCTACACAGTCAGCAAAAACAAGACTGGGAGCTGACTGTGGCACAGACCATGAGCTCCTTATTGCCAAATTCAGACTTAAATCAAAGAAGGTAGGGAAAACCACTAGATCATTCAGGTATGACCTAAATCAAATCCCTTACAATTATATGGTGGAAGTAACAGATAGATTCAAGGGATTAGATCTGACAGAGTGCCTGAAGAACTATGGACGGAGGTTCGTGACATTGTACATGAGGCAGGGATCAAGACCATCCTCAAGGAAAAGTAACGCAAAAAGGCAAAATGGTTATCTGAGGAGGCCTTACAAATAGCTGTGAATAGAAAAGAAGCAAAAGGCAAAGCAGAAAAGGAAAGATACACTCATTTGAATGCAGAGTTCCAAAGAATAGCAAGGAAAGATAAAAAAGCCTTCCTCTGTGATCAGTGCAAAGAAATAGAGGAAAACAATACAATGGGAAAGATTAGAGATCTCTTCAAGAAAATGAGAGATACTATGGGAACATTTCATGCAAAGATGGGCACAATAAAGGACAAAATGGTACAGACTCAACAGAAGCAGAAGATATTAAGAAGAGGTGGCAAGAATACACAGAAGAATTGTACAAAAAAGATCTTCACGACCAAGATAATCATGATGGTATGATCACTCACCTAGAGCCAGACATCCTGGAATGCAAAGTCAAGTGGGCCTGAGGAAGTATCACTACAAACAAAGCTAGGGGAGGTGATTGAATTCCAGTTGAGCTATTTCAAATCCTAAAAGATAATGCTGTGAAAGTGCTGCACTCAATATGTCAGCAAATTTGGAAAACTCAGCAGTGAAAACTCAACATGGCTTAAAACTCAACATTCAGAAAACTAAGATCATGGCATCTGGTTCCATCACTTCATGGCAAATAGATGGGGAAACATTAAGAGACTTTATTTTGGGGGGCTCCAAAATCACTGCAGATGATGACTGAAGCCATGAAACTAAAAGACATTTGTTCTGCTCCTTGGAAGAAAAGTTACAACCAACCTAGACAGCATATTAAAAAGCAGAGATATTACTTTGCCAACAAAGGCTTGTCTAGTTAAAGCTATGGTTTTTCCAGGAGTCATGTATGGATGTGAGAGTTGGACTAAAAGAAAGCTGAGCACTGAAGAATTGATGGTTTTGAATTGTGGTGTTGGAGAAGACTCTTGAGAGTCCCTTGGACTGCAAGGAGTTTCAACCAGTCCATCCTAAAGGAGATCAGTCTGGAATATTTATTGGAAGGACTGATGCTGAAGCAGAAACTCCAATACTTTGGCCACCTGATGCGAAGAGCTGACTCATTTGAAAAGACCCTGATACTGGGAAAGATTGAGGGCAGGAGGAGAAGGGGATGACAGAGGATGAGATGGTTGGATGGCATCACTGACACAGTGGACATGAGTAAATTCTGTGAGTTGATGATGGACAGGGAGGCATGCTGGATTCCATGGGTTCTCAAGGAGTCAGACATGACTGAGTGACTGACCTGAACTGAACTGAACAGAAGTAAAATTGCTTTAAAAAGAGGTAAGTGCAGATTATTAGAGGTAAATTTTAATATACATTTTTTTTGTCTACTAGTGTACACTGACTCAAAATTAGCCTGAGGAAGAAGTCAGAAATAGATTCACACTATAGGAAGAGGCATGAATAATATCTGAAACTAAGCCCTTCACACTGCATGCTTGGAAGAAGAACTAGAAAGAGAGGAGATATTGGTATGAACTGGTAACAGAGTAAAGAAAACACTGCAAGCTAAACCAAGGAGGAAGGGACAAGCCCAGCATTGGTTCCTGGTCTTACCACCATGACCAGTAGGGTTATTTAATTGTACTCATTCTCTCTCTTTTCTGATTAAGATGTTTACTGAGCACAAGAATACTTTTAAACACCACTGCAATAAATCCAAGGTTCTACCTACTTTAATTAAGTTCAGGTAGTGAAGGTCAGCAGAAGACTATAAAGCAGTAAGTTACTTATCTTTATACCAACATCATGTGAAAGCTAGGGCATTAAAATACATTGTGAAACTATTGGCATGAGTTCCTAAAATAACTGAGACCCAAAATAAGTTTAGGAATAGCAAGACTTACCAAAGTGAAGCAAAGTAGACTGAATAAGGGAAGAAACACCTGGGAGCATGCCTGGATAGCACTGCTGCTGCTGCTCAGTCGCTTCAGTCATGTCCAACTCTGTGTGACCCCATAGACGGCAGCCCACCAGGCTCCTCTGTCCCTGGGATCCTCCAGGCAAGAATACTGGAGTGGGTTGTCATTTCCTTCTCCAATGAATGAAAGTGAAAATGCTTATGACAAAAGAATAGAGTGTATTGAGAGGAATAATCTAGGATTCACTTTGTAAACCTGGCCTTGCATTAGAACTTGAATAATTAGGTTTTAGGACTTCTCTGATAGCTTAGTTGGTAAAGAATCCACCTGCAATGCAGGAAACCCCAGTTTAAGCCCTGGTTCAGGAAGATCTGCTGGAGAAGGGATAGGCTACCCACTCCAGTATTCTTGGGCTTCCCTTGTGGCTCAGCTGGTAAAGAATCCACCTGCAACGTGGGAGACCTATGTTCAATCCCTCAGTCGGGAAGATCCCCTGGAGAAGGGAAAGGCTACCCACTCAAATATTCTGGCCTACAGAATTCCATGGACTGTATAGTCCATGGGGTTGCAAAGAGTCAGGCATGACTTAGCAACTTTTACTTTCAATTAGGTTTAAGTAGAATATGCATGGCGCTTCTCAGATGGCGCTAGTGGTAAAGAACCCTCCTGTCAATGCAGGTATTATTACTAATCAAGGAGGCCAGAGAAGGAAAGAAATGTGTATGTCTCAGTTTGAGTACCAAACTCAATTCACTAGCTGTATCAACAGAGGATGAGATGTTTGGCTTAATTGATACAATGGACTTGAGTATTTTCTTTGAGCAAACTCCAAGAGATAGTGAAGGACAGGAAAGCCAGGTTTATTGCAGTCCATGGGGTCAGAACTGGACATAACTTAGCTACTAACAACAACAAGCTGTATCAATGTGAGAAAACCACTCAAGCTTTAAGTTCTAAATAGTTTTCATGAGTATCATTTGTCCATGAGAAAGTGGTTTGCATAATATAAAATGCCCTGTCCATATAAATTATTATTGCTATTTGTCTTTAAATATCAACATTTGACCTGTGATGCCATTAATACAAATGACATAAAACAGAAACAAGGTTGTGTGTTGGAGGACAGGGAAGCCTGTCATGCTGCAGTCTATGGGGCTGCAAAGAGTTGGACACCACTTAGCAACTGAATAATAACAAAGATTGCATATTATTTTCTAATTTATATTGTTAAAAGTTAAACATTAGGGGCCATCAGACTGAGATGACTCTAATGCCTTGGTAACCTACATAAGCAAACCGAAATCTAAGCCAGAGTCAATGGGCTTAAATCCATGAAAATGAAACTTAAGAACAACCAATCACAAACAGCCAACTAGGCTTTACTAAATAAGGCAAATGCTTAAGCTATGGCCAATCAAATAATTTCCTTGCTTTGCTTCTAAATCTTCCATATTAAAACCTTTCCCTTTGTTCCTGTAGTAGAGCTCCTTTTGGGCTGCACAATTTAAATCAATGTTTGCTTAAGTAAACTCTTGAAAGTTTAATGTGCCTTGGTTTATCTTTTCACAATATAGTTCACCTTCAATTCCAGAAATCAACTTCATTGAGCCAGAATCATCCTCTGGATTTCAAGAGGGGTAAATGGGCTAACCATCTCCATGTTTAAAAGGGGACCAAGAGATTTCTTCCAGTCATCAAAAATAATATTTTCATTAAACTGTACTGGTAGACTTGTGACAGTGATAGTTAAAAGACATTTTACTGACTTGAACATAAGTATGTCATTGTCCACAGTAGGGTAATATATAATATATAATACATATGTGTATATATGGGGCTTCCCAGGTGGCACAGTGGTAAAAGAATCCACCTGCCAATGCAGGAGATTCAAGAGATGTGTTCGATCCCTGGGTCAGGAAGATCTCCTGGAGGAGGAAATGGCAACCTGCCTGGAATATTCCATGGGCAGAGGAGCCTGGTAGGCTACAGTCCATGGGGTTGCAAAGAGTCAGACACTACTGAACAACTGAGCACATACACATACCTGAACATACATATGAAGACAGAGTTTTAATTTACTTTTCATTATAAAATCATGCTGACAAAATAAAAGTCTATACACATTCCAGATCAGTTCATTTGGGGTTATCCTTCCTGTCCACTGACTGCACAAAATTTCTGCAGGTGCCATTATGGTAGAGTACTACTAGAGATAAAATAGTATAAGTCAAAATGTACATCAAAGGCACTGATTTGACACAAACACTTATTCTATTTGACATAGGTCATATCACAGTTGGTAGTTGCAGTGTTTATTTGAAATTTAAATGCTAATTAAGTGCTTTGCCAGTCCTGTTTTTGCAAACATACAAAGCTAAATATATCAACTCTCATGAAATCAAGGAAAGCATGCCTAGCATGTCAGGCAGTCACTGTTGTTATTACCAATAAACAAAAATGTATATGTTTCCCCAATCTCAGTGCTGAAATGTGCTTTGTGTTTATGAAGTAAACTAAAGGAAAAAAAAGAAATCTTTCCAGTTAAGAGTTTGTCAGCTCTGGGTCTGCGACGTACCTGGGTCTCAACATCTGTCAACTTTCTGGTCTGCTCTGCGGTCTGAGAGAGGAGGCTGGTCCCTATCTCGAGCATGGTGGCCGTGTGGTTCTGAACTGCATTCTGCTGTATCTGAGCCATCTCCGACTTCATATTTTCCACAATGTAATTCTCAATCTGCAAGGGTTGAAGAGCAAGGCATACTACATTATAAGCAAAGCCTTTCGGTTGAAGCATGTAATATTTACAATGACAAAACAAGACACAGCTGGCAAATCAGACATCTGGCAGGAATCCTCTGCAACTCTGGGAGCTGGGGAAATGGGGACAGAGCACACAGGCAGGAACACAGTCGCTAACCAACTCCTAATATACTGATGCACATATCCAATCAGCACAAGCAGCATGGAAATTCACACTTGGCTAGTGCTTTCTCATGTAACCCTTCCAGCAGAGGTGTGAGAGTCACGCACGGAAGAACTCACTGTTTTTTTCATTTTATAGGTGAGGAAACGGAATTAGAAAAGGTCAATGACGAGCCTAAGGTCTTCAGCAAAAACTCTAAAATCTAAATAATTTAAATCTAAATCTTGGTTCTCTGGTCTTTTCATTATTATCATAATGACCACTCAACTTTGAGAATAATTCCGCCTCCTCTGTAATGAAAAATAAAAGATTGAGCTGGGTTAGAGAAATGGGACAAGTAGTGGGAGGGGGACAGTTATCCAAAACACAAGCCTTTTAAAGGAATATTAAAGTACAGGCAAGAGCATATGACATGAGCGGCAGAGCCCCAGAGCTTCTCAGTGCTCCTTCACACACACACACTAAAAACCCTCACTGAAAATATGGTCCATAAAGCAGCATTTGCCTTTCTTGCTTTGGGCAACGTTTAGTCCTTGATGGTGCCATCTTAGAAAATACTACAGTTGTAAAATAAATAGTACCATAGAGGCCAAGAAGAATTACTAAGTGACTTAATATAAGGGAGCCCATTAGGCACCTGGGAGAATAAGGCTGAGCATGTGCACTGCTTGAAAAATACAGAAAGAAGCCTGCACTTCCCTCCCAGTGCACTTAATTCTCCCCCAGCACTGTGTGGTGACTACATTTTATTACCCAATTACACATACGGGGAAAACTGCATCCGAGAGAAGTCAGGTCCAAGGCCACACACCACAAAACAGTCAGACTTGGAACTGAGTACTGAAGTCCTTAGCTCTCATACCAACACTGTTAACCACTGGATAGTTCTGCCAAGTCGTGCTTCACAAGCTGGGTTCCAAATCATTAACAGCTACGTGATTTTTACTGATCTGGTGAACCAAAACACATCCCCTATTTTATAATCTATAGTAACACCATTTTCATATAATAAATATAGCCTAAAATTAAATTCTTCTCTGTAAACTTTGACAGTTCACTTTCTAACAACATGTCTTATTTCTATTCTTCAAATGTGAGTCTGTCCCAAGCTAAAGAAAATGAAAGGTCAGAATTAAACTCATATTATTAGTAGTAAGTTCTGACCTTGTTTGTGGTCAATATAAGGTAACTCCCATTCATCCTTTATTCCCAAATTAGAAGTAGGGGGAAACAAATTTTTTATATATAAAACAATTATAAAATATATTAGGATACATATCTAGAAATTATCTTAACGAAATTTATGTCTCTATGCTAAATTCAATCTTGGTTTTATTCCAATTGAACTAACATATTTAAACAACAATAGAAGTGTAGGAGAACAGAGGGTAGATTGGAGTATCAGACATCTATTGTTTTGGATTCTGCTCATATGTTCCTTGTTTTTCTAATAACACCCCTTAATTTTCTTTTGGAATAGTGTCTTTTCCTCCTTCAGAACAAATGCTTTGAGTAGAGTTGTCTTACCCTAGCTTCAGGGATAGGTACATGTTTGAGCCTGACAAACCACATGTTCTGCTTTTGCTTGGAGAGAATGAATTCTTCAAGAATGAAAAGATATCATAAGCAAAGCCATTAAGTCTCAGTTATGCAATTCTGTCCAACGTTTACAAAAGAACTTCTTTTTCCTCTGTGGTAAGTTGGTAACATATATGATTGACACTTGATGTATCATTTTGCCATCACAAAACCAGTGCCAGCCTAAGAATGAGGCTAAGTCAGAAAGATAGGTAGGTAGGTAGACAGATAGTCAGGTAATACAGACAGAAGGGTACTTTTAGAGTACCTCAATCTTGTCAAGTTTTTAGCCAGATTCATCCTTGGATATGCAGTTGTAAACTGTGTGATGTTCCTTGAGAAGCCCACTTTTTTTTTTTTCTTTTTTTTCTTTTGCTTCAATCACATTGATTTAAGTTTCTAACAATGAATGCTTAGCAAAGGAAGCCTCAAGCACGTATTTACAGTATGCTTCATGCTTATCCAGAAATCTGGGGCAGTATATAATGTGTATATTCTCAAAAACAGCAGATTAACCTCCATCATGGAGATGATATCTGGTATTTATAGCTGACATTTAGCCATTGTCTACTATGCTGTAGGCACTGAGCTAAGTGCTTTTCCTTTTATGATGGCACTTAAACCTTATAACAATTATATATGGTAGGTATTGTTATAGCCATTTTATGGTGAGACTACTAAGGCTTAGAAAATGCACAGCTTGCTCAAGAACAAACAAGAATTCAACCCCCAGTGCTAAAACCCATGTTTTTAACCTTTAATCTAGTCATCTTAAGTACTACTTAATTACTCTATGAGTTTCCCAGGTGGCTCCAAGAATCCTCCTGCAATGCAGGAGACACAGGAGACCTGGGTTCCATCCCTGCCTGGGTCAGGAAGATACCCTGGAGGAGGAAATGGCAGTGCACTCCAGTATTATTGCCTGGGAAATCCCACAGACAAAGGGGCCTGGCAGCCTACGGTCGTGGGGTTGCGAAGAGATGGACTCAACCTGGGGACTAAAGAACAACTAGCCTCTTACCTTGTTCACAAAATGGCAGTTTCCTTGAGTAAAAGTGACTTAGACAATCGAAATTATTTTATGACAGATTCCACGCTTACCAAGAAATTTCAACTAACAACTTGTTTTCCCTATGTAGATTTCTTTCCTGAGCAAAAATTCACTAAAAAGTGAGCTCCAATATAGATCTGCTGATACAATTACATCAGCTTCTTATGCGGTTGTATAGTGGGAGTCAGTTCCCAGTTAGTAATAATCATGTGCCCCAGTCTCCACAGAGGAGGACTCCCTCTGACACAGAGTGACTACAGCAAGGTTTAGCTGCTCTGTGGTTTATCAGTGTTAGATACTATCCATTCATCTATTCTGCATTACTGTGCCTTTAGCTGTAAAAATCAACACCAGAAAATCAAGTATCTGCCTTATGCCAGTATTCATCACAAAGAGCGTCCCAATTCTATTGCTGATCCTGTTGTAGAAATAAAGCAGGTCTCCAACCTATCCTAAAATTCTTCTTTGGGCTGCCATGATGAGTAACATGAATCTAATGCTAGCTAATTATTCTTTAATCAAATGGGGCTGCTCTCTCTAATTGCTTTTTAATGTAAAAGATAATGGCACACTTAAGTAGCAAAAAACCAGATGTAGTTGATTTAAATGCAGAGGAGAGAGGCAGAAGTCAAATATACGATGTGTAATTAATAAGGAGGACAACTTTCATCTTATCTCTAAACATTACTCTGTAGATGTATATTTGTGAAATCCATCTTCAAGTGCTACATTAGCCAGGTTCTGAAAATACATGCAACAAATTTGATTGTCTTCATATATTCTGTACTGGTTTCAAAACATGTTTACAGAATATGATGGCTATTTCAAGGGTCCATGTTTTATCAACGTCTAAGATGTGAATCTTAAGCGTAGAATTTGGTGGCCACAAGAGCTAATGGGTTATAAACTAGGAGACTCCCAATCAGACTCATAAAATTATTTGACTACAATGCCACTCTCAGTGTCTGACTCCAGAGCTTTTATAAAGTATGGGCCAAAAAGCTAATAAGAGGATATAGGATGTGATTCCAAATGACACAATAAACAATCAGTGATGATTTTTAAGCAAGGAATTAATGTTACATTTGTAAAGTGATTTTGTGTTTACAAAGAACTTTCATACACTGTCTGACCTGATTCTTACACCAACCTTAAAAGGAAAGTATTGACTCCATTTTATGATTTAAAAATCTGAGGCTCAGAGGGCTTAGGTGTCTTGTTAGAGATGAAAGAAAGGACTCAAATCTACCTTCCGCTCATTCACTAACATCAGACTTGTGGGAACTGTTCTACAGTGGGCTGGTTGGCTGGCTGACTGACTGATTGACTGATTACATTTTTAGCCAGCTCATTAAGAATTCACTTACTTTTTTCTTTGACAAAAACGTGCAACATTAGAGAGTGATTACTTCATTCTGATTTACTATATCAGAGGGCAAGGTAATTTGAGATGAAGTGAGAGATCTCAGGCCAGGTAGTTGGCAAGTTTACTTTGCCAGCACTTTCAGTACAATGGGTCATTAAAAATACTCTCATCAGCACCTACCTTTTGTGTCTTAGTATACAGTCTACAATAATGTTTTCTTCCACTGATTTTATTTCTTAGAAACTACTGTTTAATATAACAAAAAGTAATAACAACAATGACAACACACTAAGCCTCTACTAAAGCTAGGTATGTATGAGGTTTTACAAATACATAGCTCATTGACTACTTACAAAAATCCAGCCATTCTATTATTTTTCTCGCTTCACTGATAAGGAAACAGACTCTGGAAGTTGGGCAAATTGTCTATGATCACACAGTAAGTTGGGGTAGAGCTGTGATGTTGCTTTGAAAGAAGCTAGATAGGCCCCCTCAGGATGTGCTCCTTCTAAAGAATGATCACCCGTCAAGCACAAGCACACTCTCATGAATGTCACAGACAAATTCTGGTAACACACAGTACTCATGCAGGGAATACAAAAATGAAGGCTACAGAATGAACGAGGTGCAACTGTTCAAGGATAGATACATTTCCATTTTTTTATTTAATCATTTTCACAGTGATTGATGCCTGTAATATCCTGGGAAATGTTATAGGTGGTGAGAAAGCAAATATAGAGTCCAGTGTTTGACAAATAGCATTCTCAAGTAGAGAAAAAATATTTTTAAGAAGTGAAGATTATCAGGCATGTGTAGTTCATTCATAAATTGCATGCCCAAGTCGTTTGCCCAGTGACTAGCAGAGAATTAATGCTATTATTCTCTACTACAAAAGAGAGTTTGGGGAGAGATTTTTTTACTGGGCCCTCAAAACTCTTGCCACTTCATGTTCATAAGAACCACAGTCTGTGTGAGATTATGACATGTCTTGCATGTGAAATGCATTCTCTATCATTTCACTTCAAGAGATCACTTCAAGGAACCTCTTAAACAAGAGCATATCTTAAAGCACAAAGAATAGAATTTCCCCATGTAATTCTTAGGAAAATAACATTTTAAGCCCTATAAAAATTGACAAAGGCATTGTACACTTAAAATATGTTGTAGATTAAATGGACTCTCATTGAATGTTGGTGCATATGGTATTACTCAGTTATGGCAAAACAACCATGAAGTAAAGTAAAAGGGTAAATATGGGAAAGTAATAAAAAGGTAAAGCAATGCAAAAAAAATGCCTTAAATGTTGATGCTTTTATCTAATATTGTTGTTTCATAAATCAGTGGCAATACTGAACATGGACCCAAATCTTGGTTTATGGCTTTATAAAAAAAAGATGGTTGAGACCAAAAATATTATTTTCAAGAATTTCTATTATTAGAATTTCCAGTATACTGCTTCTTTTATGAAATGGAGAAGCATTACTGTCTTTATAGACAATGGATCCATCAAACTGACATTTGAAACAGTTTCTCTAGTGATATGCGTGACATGAATCTCATTTCTTATTTTGGTATCTGAAAAAAAAAGNAAGAAGACAAAGGTTTTGTAAGTTTGGATCAAGTCCTGGTTAACCCCTTGCTTTTCTAGGATGCCAACACCTTACCGGATAGGGAAATGGGATCCATCCTCAATACCTTAGGGCACAGATCCTCCGGCTGGTGGTCTGTCAGATTTACCCAGGGAGCTGTAAAAATGACCGATGCCCAGGACCCACCCCCAGAGATTCTGATTTGTCTACGGTGGGTCCAGGCAGGGGTATATTTTAAGCACCCTCCAGCTGATTCTAACAAGCAGCAAGGGCTGATGGGGCGGTGCAGCATGTCATTTCAGAGACCTTAAAGTAAGGTCTTCTCCACTTTGCAGAGAAGGAACTGCAGTTTCACACCTTCAGTGCCAGGACTGAAGGAAGATAATGTTCTTGCTAGTGACACACTTTTGATTTTCTGTCCCAACATCTTCACGTCTTCTCTTCTTGCAACACAGAGAGGTGGACTGCTAAGTTTCCCCAGGGAGCCACAAGGTTCCTTCTTGGCCCCCAGCCCACTGGATTGGTCTGTCTTCCACCGGTCAGGTTCTCTCCTCCAGTGCGTAGACATCCTGCCCAACGTGAGCGGCCAGCCTGAGCCACGTGGCCAGCCACTGGTGCTGCCGCCCTTGGGGTGTCCTGAAAGGACCTCACGGGGAAGAGGGGTGTGATGCATTTCCTTGACCACACCACACACCAGCCTGCAGGAACAATGTCCCTTTTCTTGCCGCCAGGAAAGGCCACATAAAGGAACATCTTCTCTTTTCTTGCCAAACAAATATTTCTGCTTTGACCCACAGGGTACACTTTGAAGCAAAATAGTGACCCAGAGGTCACTGAGCTGCCCTAAAGGTCAAGCACTGGAATGAATTGTTCCCAACATTTTTAGCGTGTTGAGAATAATGTGTGTGTGTGTGTGTGTGTGTGTGTGTGTGTGTGTGTGTGTGTGTGTGTATGTGAGCACTAGGATGAGTTGGAAGGGGGACAACTGCTCCTTGTGTGAGGGGTCCCTGACCAGCCACTGTGCCCTGACTGGGCCAAGCAGGGTGGATGGCCAGGACTATGAAGAGTCCGCTCTCAGAACGCCTGCTTCTTACGGCCAACTCTGCTGAGGATCTTTGTAATAAATTCCTTAAAAGGAATCGCACACTAATGACATGCATGATCAGATCTCACTAACATTCCCATGAGTAGAATCTCCGTGGTGAGTGGATGACCATCTTTCAGCAGAGGGTCAAGGCACTCCACGAGCGTCCTGCTCAGGGCTCAGAAGAACTGAGGGACGTGGCAACAGCTTTTCCTCTCCGCCAATCACTTCTGCATCCAGTCCCTCCGGGTCAGCAGGACTCACTCTTCCAAGTACAGGGACCCTTGACCCACAACAGCCTCTAGACTTTAGCTCATCACCTTTGTCCGGGGGGCGGGGTGGGGCGGGTAGGGAGCACAGCCCTGTGCTCAGATCAGGGACATTTCCTTGGCCTCAATCTTCCCAACTGCAAAATGAAAGGAGATGGAATAGACGACCGGAAGGCTTCTTTCAGGACTCACATTGTAACATTCCAGAACACTCCATGGCCAGAACTCCTTCCTCCGGAGGAAACAGAAAGGGTCACCTTGCCTTCTCCGCTGTTAAGATAATTTCTTTCCAAGGGAGGTTGCCTTTAGCTGGAAATGTTCTAAACTCAAAGTCTGGCTTTCTACGAAATGAATTAGTGGCCAGGGTATTAAACTCAGGCTTCTGGGTGTGAAATTTGCTTAAAACAAGGAACAGCTGCTGCTTATATGAGCTTCGTGCAACTCAGGGGAACGATCCTCTCGGTTTCATCGATGTGAGGCATTTTTGATCATTTCAGGCAGAGGCTGTCGTGTGCGCAGAGGAAGGAACTCAGCTCTCTAATCTGCACAAACTGGCCACGGTGGCTAGTGGCTGGGCTGTGTGCACTTTCCGAAAAGCTGTCTTTTGGGGCTAAAAAAGGCCTTACAGGCCTGCCCGACAGCATAAAACCGAGAGTGAGAGGGCACAGTGCTGCTGCTGGTGTCGGGTGTCCAGAGGGCACACTAGAAACACCTCTCCACGGCGCCGACCAAGGTCCCCGGCGTGCCCCGTGTCCCTCTGTACGGCCCTCCGTCTCTCTGCACCTCAGACCCGGCAGAGCTGAGGACGGGGGCCACGGGGAGCGCCTGGCTTGGGGTCAAGGTCACCATAAGCAGCTTCCGCAGCCTTGCCTTCCTGGTTCATGCATGGGGGGGCAGGGGTGGAGAGGCAGCTCTGATTGTGATTTCCATTCCTTTCGTCTTGTTTCTAATTTCCTCTCTACAGAATGCTTCATGTGGAGACACTTCAGTGATGAAGCCTTTTCAGAGACACCTACTGACGCTGATCGCCAGGGAAACTCTCGAAGCAGTTATTAAACAGCCGTCCTGTGAGCCTGATACAAGGACCCATCATTAGAATCCCTCAGAAGTGCAGCCGCAGCGTGTACAGGAAGAGCAGAGGCCTGTGGGTCCAGGTCTGAGTGCCCCCGAGGCGCGGCTTCCTAGTTGAGCACAATGGGTTGAGAACCCCTCTCCTCGTGGTTTAGAGGGCTGACCAGGTGGTCTCCAAGGTCAAGGTTCAGGGAGAGATTTCGACTCTTGCCCCCCAGCCCACCACTGACTCTCGTACCGGCACCAGTGCAGGGCAGCTAGGTGGCCTGGAGGTTTCTCCAGCTGGTCTGAATCCCTATCCTCGGTGTGGGATTGCCTTTATCTGACCTTTTCCACCCCACCAGCCCCAGTTTTATCCTGCACAGCACAGCCTGAGGTCCCAGCCTGTCAACAGGACGAATCTTGCCAGCGATCAGCTGGAAGTGGAGCATTTCCACGCGAAAGGGTGCACCCAGAGCGCCTGCCCCTCGAGGCTCTGACGCTTCACAGGAGGAGCCGCTGGCAGAGGCGCCCACANTCCTGCACAGCACAGCCTGAGGTCCCAGCCTGTCAACAGGACGAATCTTGCCAGCGATCAGCTGGAAGTGGAGCATTTCCACGCGAAAGGGTGCACCCAGAGCGCCTGCCCCTCGAGGCTCTGACGCTTCACAGGAGGAGCCGCTGGCAGAGGCGCCCACAGACCAGGCTTCCGCCAGCCCAGCTGGCTCTTCAGGGCGCTGCCCTTTATCGCTTGGGAGCAGAGATGCCGGAAAACCTGCCCTGCCTGTCCTTCAGGGCATCCTTGGTTATTTCAACACTTCCAGAAACGAGCAGGAGCTCCCAGGCAAGGAGACTGAAGCGACCAGAAGTCGTACACACATGGCTTTCAGGAACTGCAGAATGCGTGGATTGTTGAAACGCCAGTCGGCCAAAGGCAAGGACAGCTTGCGCTTTACACGAGTCCCTCGAGGGCCAGTCTACCATCGGGCGCGGAGGTGGTCCTGTTTCAAAGGGCAGAGACCCCGCAGCTCCACACGAGAGAGGCCAGCAGTGACCAGCAGGTTCTCAGGGGTGATTGTGAGAAGCCACGTCGCCCTCTCTTTGCACACAGCGCGCTCCCACGTCTGCCTCGGCATTCAAGCAACTATTCTATGGCTTTGTGACCTACTGAGCTCTGACTACGTGCCCAGCCCTGTCCCAGGTGTGGCTCTGGTCCTGCTCCCAGGACCCTGGACACCTGCTGAGGAGAAGTCTTTCTCACGGGAAGGGTTAAGTGCAAAGCCCGCAGCGTGTGGCTGGGATCCTGAGCTTATCCCTGCTGGGGCCCAGACCGCATTTGCCCTGGGGGCTCCTGGTACTCATGCGGGAGTGAGCGCCTCTTTAAGGTCTGAATCCAAGCAGAGTTTCCCTGGCCCCTCAGACAGCTTGTGTGTGTGTGTGTGTGTGTAAGCCTGTCTGTGTGTATAAACTAGTGTGTGTGTGTGTATAAGCCAGCATGTGTACAAACTAGTATGTATGGCTACTGTGGGTGTAAGCTAGTGTGTGTGCGTGAGTGTATAAGCTAGCATGTGTGGGTGTGTGTAGAAGCTAGTGAGTGTGTATAAACTAGTATGTGTGTGTGTAGAAGCTAGTGTGCATGTATAAGTTAGTATGTGTGTGTATAAGCTAGTTTGTGTGTATGTGTGTCTGTGTGTCTCCCCTCCTGGAGTTCTTTGAATGAGAGGAAAGAAAATAACCTCTTTATGGACATTCAGCTACATCCTGCTGCCCCTTTATATCCGAATCCTGGTGACAACACGTCCAAGGCGTCAGCTGCCCGCTGATCCTCCTGCCTAGACTCAGAGGCCAGGGCACTTCAGCCCTCTCCTCCCAGATACAGATGCCTGTGCCTACATTTGCCACCCTCGGTGCCCCTGGCAAGCACCTTAAGCTCAGCATCTCTGAGCAACACTCCCCCTCTTTCCCTGATGATTTGAATCCAACCCAATTAGACTTCTGACTCAACCAGGATGGACTGAGACATGCACTTACTCCAACTCCCCCTCTCTCATTAATAAAAACAGTTATAAACCCACAAAAGCACAGAGAATCAGGAAAGAGATTCAGCAAACTTCAGGAGGACAGAAGGTAAATGCAGGTGACTTAGCAGAGAGGGATACTGATAAAAAATGTACTGAGTCTTCTCCTTCAGGGAGCTCAGGGCTTGGAGGTATCAGGGACCACAAAGGGCAGGGTCCAGGTGCTGGGAGGAAATAGTGGAACTCTGAATACAGGATCCCCAAGTGTCCTTCTGCACCCCTACACGGCCAAGCAAGTAGCCCTCAGTCCCTGCCCTCAGCCAAAATACTTTATTTCCTGGAGAAGCTGAATAAGAGAAGCTCTGACCTAGGGACAGAGGCTCTCAGAAAATGGGAGAGAAAAATGAGTCAGAAGACAAGGAGATCCAGTAGCAATGAGCGTACTTAGCACCCGGCTCTGGGTTTCTTAAAAAACGTCCATGAAAAAGTATCAGGCTTTGTGGATAACGATGGATTCCAGAGTTGGAAAAAGTACCTAGAAAGCCTGGAGCAACTTTCTGTGCCAGCAAGTCAGGAAGTATTCAAAGAATAATGAGAACATTTCAGAAAGACCCAGACAAGATTCTGAAGGGGCTCCCACTTGCCAAATCTGAGACAGACCATCAAAATAAATAATAGTAGTGGATTACAATCCTAGAGTAACATAAAAATCTATAAGCCAAGATATATAAATAAATGGGGCTTCCCAGATGGTGCAGTTGGTAAAGAATCTACCTGCCACTGCAGGAGATATAAGAGACGCAGCTTTGATCCCTGGGTTGGGAAGATACCCTGGAGGAGAAAATGGCAACCCACTCCAGTATTCTTGACTCAGAAATCTCACGGACAGAGGAACCTGGCGGGCTACACACTGAGGTATTTTTAGGGATAAAGTGGCACATATCCACAACTTATTCTTCAAACCATCAAGAAAAAAGAATAAGAAAATTATGTAGTAAGACCGATAACACAAACCTGGTAAAACGTTAACACTCTGAAATATTCCGTGAAGGGTATACAGAAATTCTCTGAATCTTATTTTTGCAACTTTTCTGTTATTCTGAAGGTTTTCCAAAATAAAAACAAACTTAAAATAAGATTCAACAATGATGTTATTCTCATTTAAGTACAATTTGATGTGACTAGATTGAGGAGTCCATGGCGTCACAAAGAGTCGGACATGACTGAGTATGCACACACACATATGAAAAAGCAGAGAAGAAAGAAGCTATCTTCCTTATAGTAGAAAGGCAGCTAAAATGCACAAAGTAAACCGTGGCCCACGAGGCTCCTGTATCCATGGGATTCTCCAGGCAAGAATACTGGAGTGGGTTGCCATTCCCTTCTCCAGGGGATCTTCCCCACCCAGGGATTGAACGTGGGTCTCCTGCACTGTGGGCAGATTCTTTACTGTCTGAGCCACTGGGGAAGCCTCATTGCACTTACAGTAGAAAGTCAACTGAAACAGGAAGATGAAATTAGNCCAGGCAAGAATACTGGAGTGGGTTGCCATTCCCTTCTCCAGGGGATCTTCCCCACCCAGGGATTGAACGTGGGTCTCCTGCACTGTGGGCAGATTCTTTACTGTCTGAGCCACTGGGGAAGCCTCATTGCACTTACAGTAGAAAGTCAACTGAAACAGGAAGATGAAATTAGGAAAGTTACCAATTGCCAACAATCCTGATATTTCAGCAAGGATCACCAATGGATGCTAAAACTAGTGGGTAAAAATATGATCAGAAACAGTAAAATCGTATAGTCTCAACTATCCCTCTGGAAGATACTTATTAATTACAAAGGGAAACAGCACCTTGGTGATGGTGAGGCCTACAAGCTACCACCTGAAAAGGCGTCAGTGTTACATCACCAAGGCAACGTCTTATGCCTCCTGGTATGAGGCACTGAGGATATGATGCGTGACTAAATTGTTAGGAAACATTAGACAAACACCAGCTGATGGACACTCTACAAAATAATTGGCCTGTACTCTTTCAAAAATGTCAAGGTCATCAAAGACAAAGGCAGATCAAGGAGGCTAAAGAAACACTACAATTTAAAGCAGAGTGTGACCTTGTACTGAATTCTAAACCAGAAAAAGAAAACCTCAAACTTTTTCTTTACTTATAAAGGACATTGTTTTTTTTTCCATCTGAGGTGTACATGAGTTCCCAATCTTGAAACCCACCCCCCACCTCCCACCCCATATCAACTCTCTGGATCATCCCTGTGCACCAGTCCCAAGCATCCTGTATCCTGTGTTGAATATAGACTGACGATTCATTTCTTACATGATAGTACACATGTCATGTATACTATCCCATAGTATACATGGGAACTCATGTACACCTCAGATGGAAAAAAATAAAAAATTTTAAGATAGAATGAGAAAAAAAATAAAGGACATTAGTGGGACAACTGGCAAAATACAAATGAGGCCTGAGGATTATATAATAGTATTCCATCAATATTAATCTCCTGATTTTGATCATGACACTGTAGTTATATAAGAGAATGACCCTGTTTTTAGGAAAACACACAGGTATTTTTAGGAATAAAGTGGCACCTGTACACAATTTATTCTTCAAACAATAAGAGAAAAATAAAAACTTATTTAGCAAGACTGATAAAGCCAACATGGTAAAAACATTAACACTCTGGAATATTTGGTGAAGAGTACACAGAAATTCTTTATATTTTATTTCTGTAACTTCTCTTCTTCTGAAGGTTTTTCAAAATAAAAAGAAACTTAAAATAGGATTCAAAAATGAAGTCATAATCTCACTAAAAATAAATGTAAGTAAAATCTGATGTAACTAGAGTGATAAGATAGGGGTATAGAGAACAAAACTCGCAACTACCATGATAGGAAGTCAGCAGAGGATGTCTAAGTCCAGCACAGTTAAGCAGCGCAGGGGACTTCCCTGGCGATTCAGTGGCTAAGACTCTGTGCTCCAAAAGCAGTGGACCCAGGTTCCACCCCTGGTCAGGGAACTAGACCCTACACGCTACAATGAAAATCAAAGATCCCTCATACTGCAATCAAGATCCAGAGCAGCCAAACACATAAAGAAACAAAAAAATATTTTTAAAAGACAGGTCAGGAGAAAACAGCTAACATTAAAAAAAAAAAAAAAAAAAACCACTAAGAAGAGCAGTATTAGAGAAGGAAACGGCAACCCTCTGCAGTGTTCTTGCCTAGGAAATCCCATGGAGAGATGAGCCTGGCAGGCTAGTCCATGGGTTCACAGAGTCAGACATGGCTTAGTGACTAGACCAAACCAAGAGCAGTATAGGAACAGTATGCAGGATAATAGAAATATGTATTTTACATAGAAATAGGGCGGCACACCAGAAACACAGCGGGGGAAAAAAAGCAGTTGCTTTGATGGAGCTGGTAATTGTAGAAGAATGAGGCCTGGGCTTGCTTACTTTCTGTTATAGATCTTTTAGGATTATTCAGTTTTTATTAATTTTCAGTATTATTTAGGGTCGGGTTACTTAATTATTTACTATTATTTAATCTTCAGTATTCCCTGGTGGCTCAGACAGTAAAGAGTCTGCCTGCAGTGCTGGAGATCTGGGTTCTATCCCTGGGTTGGGAAGATCCCCTGGAGGAGGGCATGGCCACTCACTCCAATATCCTTGCCTAGAGGATCCCTATGGACAGAGGAGCCTGGCAGGCTACAGTCCATGGGGTCGCAAACAGTTGGACATGATTGAGTGACTAAGCACACACACTTTTTTTTAAATGCTATATAGTCATTTATTTGTGTGAACAACGACATGTACTACTTTTGGAACGGCAGGGTGGATGGACCTAATTCTTGGGGGCCCACCTCCCCAGGAAGGCATGACATCTCTTCAGTCTACCCTTTGTGGATCCCACCTGCGCCAATGGCGTTGCGTTACACCAACAGGTCTGAGGGAGCTGTTAGTTAATCCCAGCCACAGGGTGCACGAGGTAGGAATGGCTATTGAAACCACTGGCTCTGACATGCTCACTCTGGAGATGAGGACGCTGAGCCACAGAGGCAGGGGGTGAGCCGGGTTGGGCCCCTGGCGCCTCTGGCCTGCACCCTGCCTGAGACTGCAGCGCCTCGCATGGGATGAAGGCCATGTCTGTGCCAACGTGGCCACTCAACACAGAGCGTGTGGGCTCACAGCCCTGAGGGACCACTGGAACCCGGAGCCCTCAGCATCCCGCAGCCGGCTCGGAGGAGCGCGAGGCCCCACGTCCCTCTCCCGGGATCCCCGCCCCGCCTGACGGTCCTCTGGGGCCCAAACACACTCCAAGCAGCAAGATGCTAAATTAAACTCTCCACCGGTAATGAAGAAACTCAAGGCTTATCAACTCTGGGGAGTGAGAGGAGCCTGGGGATGAGGAGGGAGGGCAAGGGAACACAGGTGCCTACAGCCCTGCGGTGGGACCAGCGGCCTGGTGCTTCTTCCTGAATCCTCCGGTGGGGGGGGGGAGCGGGGTGGGTACCACAAGGAAAAGTGAGTATGCTAGGGGGACACAAGAACCCATGTCACGCTTTAATAATCCAATGGGGTCTTTCCTCTAGAAGCACCAAGAGTGGGTCACAGAGGGGTCTAGCCTCCTCCCCTATCGCAGAGGAGGTGGGACGGCGGGGCTCGGAGGGGCGACTCGCTCATCGGGCCTTGCAGGGCTCCGTCCTCAACAGCCCTCCATGCCCAAAGTCACGAGACTGAACCTCGGAGCGAAAGGCCAGAACTGTTTTCTGGACGGAGCTCAGTGTCTGGCTTCTCCACAGGCTGTTACTAGGCCTGCAACGATGTTACAGCTATTATTTATAGTCTATTTAACATCAACTTTTGATCATTCCCTTTGTAGACAGAAGTCAGTGTTTGTTGCTTTATCCCCAGGGCAGCTTCCTCTTGCCACTAAGTACGCATCAGGGTCACTGCCGGCAGCCCACGGGGCTCTGAGCTCAGGGAGTAGCTCCTTTCACCCTCAGCCGCTGTCCAGCACATTGTGGGCCACAAACCCACCACCCACGCGGGGGTGTGATTCAAGGAGAAGGAACAGAGGCGTTAGTTAGCTTCCCTGCCTCTCCAAACAAAGGCTGCCCCCACGCCTGCACCCCAAGCAATGGCTCTGGTCAGCTGCAAACATGCTACATCACTGGGGGCTCCGCTGACGTGTCTCCCTTTGACGGTGAGGTGACGAGCCCCCGGGAACTCTCATCCACAGGGGCTTACCTTCGGGGCCAACAGGTCACCTTCCTGGGGTGTGCCAGAGCAGACCTCAGAGTCTGGGGAACTGTGTCGCTCCGGAGTCCCTCAACCCTTTGCCAATCCACACCCTTGGTTGTCAACTAGGGCAAGATTCTCTGTTCTCCATTTGAGCAAAATAATGGTAAAGAACAAATGCTGTGTGCTCAGTCACCCAGTCACTTAGTCGTGTCTGACTCTCTGCAACCCTCTGGACTGTAGCCCGCGAGGCTCCTCTGTCCATGCGATGCTCCAGGCAAGAACACTGGAGTAGGTTGCTACTTCCTTCTCCAGGGGATCTTCCTGACCCAAGGATCGAAACTGCATCTCTGCAAGCTGCTGGTCTGAGGACCACACTGTGAGAACCAGGGTCCTGTGGGTTCCAAAGGTGAGTAAGATGTTTTCAGCCCTCAGGATCTGGAGTGTGGCACGCGGGGAGAAGTGTGGGAGACACATGGGCACCCCAGAGATGTGGAGGGCAGTCCTTCTCCAGGGATATATTAAGTGTTCCGAGAAGTCCAGGAGAAGCAAAAAGGAAATGGGTTATCAGAGAGGGCTGCAGAGAAGGCCACCTTCAAGTCGTCTTTGAAGAATAGGTATGTGGCAGGTAGGCGAATGTAGCGGTAAGGACATTTAAGGCAGAGGACCAGGGCTGCTGTACAGGGTCCACGAACTGGTCACAAGGCTGGAGCACAGGTGGGAAGTCACAGGAGAAAGGCTGGGAGGCTAGCAGGTGCTGGGGACAACGCAAAGTCTGGTTTTCCTATAGGTGGGCATCACTGAAGGAGTTTTAAGCAGGGCGATAGGGCGTTCGGCATGACCTTTACCTTTCTGGGTCTAAGTTTCCCTGTCTGTGTGATGGGGTGTGATGGGCAGAAGGTCTGGGCAGGCCTTTTCCAGCCCTGACATGCTGTGATTCCACGGGGGCAGAGGACAGGGCATGGTGCCATCCGGCCAGCGGCCTCACCCTGCTGGCAGCCCCTTGCAGGCTCAGGCACCCAACAGCCACGCACACATGCCCAGTCTGTCTGTCCATCTGCTGCTTCCAGAACCCCGGCCAGCCTGGGAAGTGGAGGCAGACGACTGGGGTAGTCACACAC
>SJYA01002005.1:1337344-1351345 GCA_006410615.1 Neotragus moschatus
ATTTGGTGGCCACAAGAGCTAATGGGTTATAAACTAGGAGACTCCCAATCAGACTCATAAAATTATTTGACTACAATGCCACTCTCAGTGTCTGACTCCAGAGCTTTTATAAAGTATGGGCCAAAAAGCTAATAAGAGGATATAGGATGTGATTCCAAATGACACAATAAACAATCAGTGATGATTTTTAAGCAAGGAATTAATGTTACATTTGTAAAGTGATTTTGTGTTTACAAAGAACTTTCATACACTGTCTGACCTGATTCTTACACCAACCTTAAAAGGAAAGTATTGACTCCATTTTATGATTTAAAAATCTGAGGCTCAGAGGGCTTAGGTGTCTTGTTAGAGATGAAAGAAAGGACTCAAATCTACCTTCCGCTCATTCACTAACATCAGACTTGTGGGAACTGTTCTACAGTGGGCTGGTTGGCTGGTTGACTGACTGATTGACTGATTACATTTTTAGCCAGCTCATTAAGAATTCACTTACTTTTTTCTTTGACAAAAACGTGCAACATTAGAGAGTGATTACTTCATTCTGATTTACTATATCAGAGGGCAAGGTAATTTGAGATGAAGTGAGAGATCTCAGGCCAGGTAGTTGGCAAGTTTACTTTGCCAGCACTTTCAGTACAATGGGTCATTAAAAATACTCTCATCAGCACCTACCTTTTGTGTCTTAGTATACAGTCTACAATAATGTTTTCTTCCACTGATTTTATTTCTTAGAAACTACTGTTTAATATAACAAAAAGTAATAACAACAATGACAACACACTAAGCCTCTACTAAAGCTAGGTATGTATGAGGTTTTACAAATACATAGCTCATTGACTACTTACAAAAATCCAGCCATTCTATTATTTTTCTCGCTTCACTGATAAGGAAACAGACTCTGGAAGTTGGGCAAATTGTCTATGATCACACAGTAAGTTGGGGTAGAGCTGTGATGTTGCTTTGAAAGAAGCTAGATAGGCCCCCTCAGGATGTGCTCCTTCTAAAGAATGATCACCCGTCAAGCACAAGCACACTCTCATGAATGTCACAGACAAATTCTGGTAACACACAGTACTCATGCAGGGAATACAAAAATGAAGGCTACAGAATGAACGAGGTGCAACTGTTCAAGGATAGATACATTTCCATTTTTTTATTTAATCATTTTCACAGTGATTGATGCCTGTAATATCCTGGGAAATGTTATAGGTGGTGAGAAAGCAAATATAGAGTCCAGTGTTTGACAAATAGCATTCTCAAGTAGAGAAAAAATATTTTTAAGAAGTGAAGATTATCAGGCATGTGTAGTTCATTCATAAATTGCATGCCCAAGTCGTTTGCCCAGTGACTAGCAGAGAATTAATGCTATTATTCTCTACTACAAAAGAGAGTTTGGGGAGAGATTTTTTTACTGGGCCCTCAAAACTCTTGCCACTTCATGTTCATAAGAACCACAGTCTGTGTGAGATTATGACATGTCTTGCATGTGAAATGCATTCTCTATCATTTCACTTCAAGAGATCACTTCAAGGAACCTCTTAAACAAGAGCATATCTTAAAGCACAAAGAATAGAATTTCCCCATGTAATTCTTAGGAAAATAACATTTTAAGCCCTATAAAAATTGACAAAGGCATTGTACACTTAAAATATGTTGTAGATTAAATGGACTCTCATTGAATGTTGGTGCATATGGTATTACTCAGTTATGGCAAAACAACCATGAAGTAAAGTAAAAGGGTAAATATGGGAAAGTAATAAAAAGGTAAAGCAATGCAAAAAAAATGCCTTAAATGTTGATGCTTTTATCTAATATTGTTGTTTCATAAATCAGTGGCAATACTGAACATGGACCCAAATCTTGGTTTATGGCTTTATAAAAAAAAGATGGTTGAGATCAAAAATATTATTTTCAAGAATTTCTATTATTAGAATTTCCAGTATACTGCTTCTTTTATGAAATGGAGAAGCATTACTGTCTTTATAGACAATGGATCCATCAAACTGACATTTGAAACAGTTTCTCTAGTGATATGCGTGACATGAATCTCATTTCTTATTTTGGTATCTGAAAAAAAAAAGTATTCACAGAAGAAAGAAAACCATTAGAATAAGTGAGCTGGAAGAGACATTAAATATTATGAGCTCCAAGAATCTCGTTTTATAGATGTGGTGACTGAGGTTCAGAGAGGTTATAGAGAGCAAGGTGAAACAATTAATTGATGTCAGATGTCGGGCTGGGGCCACTTGATGTGTGGGAAACTGAGACTCGTATCAGCAGGCTGAGCCAACAGCAATGGCTGCTGGTGTTGGCTCATCCCACATTTCTTTTCCAGCCTCTTGCTTCTTTCTACTTGCTTTACTTCTGAGGGCTCCTAACTTGAGGCTACCCCATTACAATACTAATTCATGCTTATGAGTTTGGGGGAGTTTAACTTTGGTTTCTGGATTCTATTCTCGCTTTCCAGCACCAATACCCACTAGCTGCTCCTTAGCCCAGGAGTCTCAGCATCTCCCTGCCTTTTATTCTCCCTATGTATCACCCTTCAAATGGAAAAACACTGAGACCAGACCCTTTATTAGTTCAGGCACCAGTTCACGTTAGCCCTAGCAATATGTGTTGAATGCATCCTATGCACTAAGCCTGGTGCCAGATATTACCAGTAAAAAGAGTTGAATCTTCCCAGAAATAGATGCTTATAGATTGGTCGTTTCAATAGATTAGGTGAATATTCTGATGGAGTTTACTTCTGACTGTATTTCTTCCTGTAAATATTCTTTTCTTTCTTATTTTGTAAGAAGAAGCTCTCAGCTACTGTAATTAATAATGTGGAGGGGATGTTTGTTACATCCCTCCAACAGAGTAATGGCAAGACCCCTGTTGAGATATATGGAGAAGCTAAGCTTCAAGAGTACCCCAGAAAAATCCCATAAGAATATCTTTTTAAATTATTTTTCTTAGTAAGACCACAATTTTATAGATACTGAAAGTTGCCATTTCATATAATTGGGTCAGTATCCAGGAAAATCATTCTCTCATCACATAAACAAATGAGATGTTTCCTGTACCAAAACACATTTCACTAGCCTGGGACATCTCTTTTGCATCCTACCTTTTCATATGCAGAAAAATTCAGTCATGAAACTTTAAAATGTGTGTAAACAGCTGCTTTTCTCTTTACTAGGAGTTGGGTTATCTGGGTTTTAATTCAGGGTACTATTGTTGATTTACTCTGTGACCTTGGACAAGTCACTTAAGCAAACTGGGTTTCAGAGATTCATCTAGAAAGGAAGGGCGGGTTTAGATTATTTTTAATATTGTGTGAAGCTCTCCAATTACTTGAGTTAAAACATCTTTTACAAAGTACAGGAGTCTGCAATATTTTAATTTTTATTTATTACAGAAAAATCAAAATATGGATGTATATACCTATGTTTATAAAATATATAATATACATCCTTAATGGCAGTTTTGAAACAATGATACAGGAACACAACAGAAAAGCCCTGATTCAAATCTCTGTTTTGAGATAAACAGGCAGAATCCTTTATTCCCTTAATCCCCAGGCACCATTCTGTCGAAAGTATATTCCCTGTTTTCCTCCCTATACGGCCAGGCTATCTTCCTATGTTTCTTACGTCGCTGAATGACATCACCACTACCTTCCCATTCATTCAAGCCATGGGAGTCATCTTTTACGTATTCCTTATCTTCATTTTCTACATTCATTCAGCATCAGATTGCTTTGCTTCTGATTCCTGAGGAGTGCTTAAGTCCATTCCTCTCCCTCGTTCCCTTTCTCCCTACTATATCTCTTTACCCTTATTGGTAATGACTTAGGTCAGATTCTTGCCATTTTTCTTCTAGATTTGTTTATGGCCCCATAACTGATTTTCTGACTACAGGCTTGCTTCCTTCAATCCATCATCCAGGCTTAATTAAAGGGATAGACTGATCTAAAACACAAATTTGGCTTTGCCATGCCACTTCTTAAACGCTTTCATAGCTTCCACCATCTGCACATAAAGTCACAACTCCTTAATCATCACTGAAGAATACTTATGATCTGGACTTGGCTTCCCTGGCCCCTACATGTACCTTATGCTCCAGATATACCAAATTATTTGTCTTTTTCTAAACATTATTTTATTTTGCTTCCATGCCTTGGCACATAGTTTGCTGTAACTAGAATGTTTCTTTTCTATCTCTTTCTGCCTTTTCCTGGGCGAAGTCCTGATTTTCAATATTGGTTCAAATATTTTCTCCTCAAGGAAACTTTTCATGAATCTCCTCTTGTGGGTACTCAGAGAGTATCCTGAGATTCCTTTTTTCAAAACAGCATTGCCCACATCCCAGGACACCATTAGCTCCTTGAAGGAAACACTATCTTGTTGAGCTTGGTATCCCTTACCACCTGGCACAGAGTGAATCCTCAATAATATATAGGTAAATGAAGGAATGAATGAATGCACTTCAAATGAAAATACTAACAGCTTCCAGTCGTGAACTTGGTTTAGTTACTTCTTCCTGACAGTATGAAATATCACAGTACCAATTCTTAGCAATGTCTTTTTGTATATCAGTGGGACCAATGTAAATGATGCAGAAGTAAAAGGGTATGAAGACAATATTCTCACTCACTGAATCATATAATCCTACTTTATTTTCTTGTTATCTTCTCTACTTTTATCAATCGTCTCTTATGGGTAATTGTTTAGATTAGGTTAAATACAGTAAACACATTGAAAATGAACCATGTGCTATTCACTGGGCTATACAATGAAAGCAAAGAACCAGTAAACCCTGACTCTCACGACCAAGGCTGTTTATAATGCAAGTGCGTTACAAGTGCTGGCATGAAGGTACACATGCCCTCCTGCCTGCTGGGGTGGGATGAAGGAAGGAATGCCTTTTCTAAAAGGGAATCAAGAACGTCTTTCCAAAGGCAATCCCATATGAATATGGCATAGAGGGCGCACATTTCTTACATTTGCCTTAATTCACAAAAACACAACTTGGAAAACCTGGAGGATGGGAGGATAAAGAAGGAAGCCAGGAATGCTATGACAGTATGAAAACTGCTTGTTTGGGTAAGGTGACTTTCCTGACCATCTCTTAGAATGTGCCATTCAGGAAATCAAGAGATAAGTCAGTTAGAAGCATGGACATGCCACTAAGGCCACACACACAATGCAAGGGCATGCTATCAGATTTTTAATATGAGATTCATTACAAGGCTCAGGGAGATCATATCTTTGCCCTTAACTAAATTTCCAAACATACTAAGCATAAAATTCACTCTTTATAATAAAACATAAAAGTGCATTGTATGTATATGTGTATGTGTGTGTATTTTCTTGCACATATATGCTCTCACACACATTTATTCTTATACTCTCAGCCCACTTGTTGTCAGGTTTTACATTCATACTCTGTGGTTCATTCATTTCATCGTAGTTTGTTTCATTAGAAATCCATTTAAAATAATTAATGGATCACTTTCCTTTGGATGAGGTATGTTTCACGTCAGATTTAATCAGTATAGATAATGCCTGTTAAACAGTCACAGGTAGCTTCAGTATTCTGCCCAACAATTGAGAAATCTTTCTCTCAAATTCAAATATACACTTAGATGACAGAGAAAAGGGAAGAACCACAAAGCAACTTTGTATACATGGTTTTATATCAGTAAAAGTATAGTTTTTAACTAAAGAACATATTGTTTCAAACAGAAAACTGCAAATAAGTTCCTTTAAGTTAATGCTTTTTAGTTTCTTATCTGGAATGAAATTTACCCCCCCTGCAAGCTCAGTTGGTGAAGAATCTACCTGCAGTGCTGGAGACCCAGGTTCAATTTCTGGATCAGGAAGATCCCCTGGGATGGAAATAGCAAACCACTCCAGTATCCTTGCCTAGAAAATCACATGGACAGAGGAGCCTGGTGGGCTGAGGTCCATGGGATGTAAAGAGTCGGGCATGACTGAGCAACTAACTCTTTCAACAAGCTACATCAACGCATCTGGTTCACTTAAAAGAAGAAAGTTTGACATCTGAACTAGAGACCACCCCAACAGATGATAGGTTGTGGGAAGCTGATAGGGCAAAAGAGACTCTCCATGGAATAATTCTAAGAAACATCTTCTGCAAACTACATTTTTCCTCCTATGACAAATAGCTGTGATGCAAACAAGTAGCTTATGATGCTCATTTTTTAAAGGAAACCTTCTGCACTAAATGAAAACATGGCAAGAGAGATCATGCAATCCAAATCCTTAGCAGATGATAAAAGATACACAGTAACAAAAATGGAAAAGCCTTAATAATTAAGGAATTTATAGATTTTAAGAAATACCACTTCAGTTCAGTTCAGTCATGTCCGACTCTTTGCGACCCCATGAATTGCAGCACGCCAGGCCTCCCTGTCCATCACCAACTCCCAGAGTCCACCCAAACCAATGTCCATTGAGTCAGTGATGCGCTGTCTAGTTTGGTCATAACTTTCCTTCCAAGGAGTAAGCGTCTTTTAATTTCATCTAGTAGGTAGAAAAATGCCATCATTTTACTCTGGTATTTCATACAAAATTGCAAGGTATTAGCACATAAAATCTAACCTTATTCCAATAAAACCCCTCACAATAAAATCCCTCTGTTCAACATTCTGATGTTTTAGGCTATTACTTTCCCATATGTGCTGTTTCTTTTTTCAAAATACAGTTGCTCTACCTGCTTTATTTTCTATAAATCTCTCGTTTATAATTGCTTTTTAAAATTAACTTTTATCTGCTTAATTGTGGCAAAATTAATGGTAAGAGCATGTGTGTATGTAAGTATGTATGTGTGTATTTATCCTATATATGGAATTCCTCAATGGAATGTACAATAAGCTTGCACAGGCATAAAACTGTCAAAGTCATTGTATAATACACATTCCAAAGCATTCCATGTGAGGTCTACCTAATTTTTCCTAAATAATATTTGTTGAGTAGTTTTTATTTAAATTACTTTGAGTCCATGTACTAGAAAGATTAGTAGGCTGGAAATAGTCATTCAAAGCATAAGAAAGGGATAATGATTGCTGACATCTTATAAATGAAATAAAATCCCCATCTTTCTTCACTTTGATCAAAGGACGACAGACATTGGACATTGTTTCTTCTTTCACAAAGACCATTCTGGTGCCCTAGTGATGCTTGTTACATCTCAAGTGTTTTTGGAAGAGAGCCCAAATTACCATTACAATGAATTAGTCTCTCTTAGAATTAACCTCATGCCACAAGAGAGAGTGACACTGAGCATGAGTAACTGTTTAAAATATCTGTTCCCGTTACTGCATACATTGCCAGAAGAATTCTGTGAAAGTTTGTTTTAAAGACTCACTCATCTAGTTTTGCGAGCTACAGATCACCTCAAAGTGTTCCTTTTGATTTCATTCCATCCCCAACAAGCAATGACAACTCAAAATTGCTTTTCATTAGCTGAAAAGGCTGCTCTAACTCATTAGAAAGACTAAATCTTGGAAACAAACTTAAAAATATTTTTAAAATCATGACATATTATTAATAGACACAATAAAGATACCATTAAAACTTAGCAGATGTCATATATTTGCTTCGAATCTGTTTTTTTAGTAAGAAATAAAATGTTATCTAGACAAAACATCCCCTCCAAACACCACCAAAATTAACCATTATCCTGAAGTTGATATGCATTTATACTACATAGATATATACCAAAATAATAAGTTATACTGTCAAATATAATTTCTAGACTTACAAAAACATTACCTTATTGTGAAAGTGAAAGTGAAGTTGTGTCTGACTGTTTGCAATCCCATGGGCTGCAGCCTACCAGGATNCCAGTATTCTGGCCTGGAGAATTCCATGGACTGTATAGTCCATGGGGCCACAAAGAGTTGGACACAACTGAGTGACTTTCACTTCACTGTGTGTCAGTGACCTTTAATTATTCCTCACAGCAGTCCTTTTGAATAGGTATTGTTGCCATCTTATATTGGTGAAATGGTAAAACTGAGAAATTAAGGGATGTGATCAGGGTCAAAGAGCCCATATGCTAGAAGTGGTAGTCTGTCTGATATCTGTCCATTTTCTTTCCACTTCAGTTGGCTTCTGGTTCTTGGTTAGTGCAAGGATCACAAACATGCCATTTGCTGCCCAAATTCATCCAGCTGAAGCTAGCACTTTGGCTAGCACTTTATCCTTTATGTATGTGACTTCCCTTGTGGCTCAGATGGTAAAGCGTCTGCCTACAATGAAGGAAACCCGGATTCAATCCCTGGGTTGGGAAGATCTCCTGGAGAAGGAAATGACAACCCACTCCAGTATTCTTGCCTGGAAAATCCCATGGATGGAGGAGCCTGGTAGGCTACAATCCGTGAGGTCGCAAAGAGTAATACATGACTGAGCAACTTCACTTCACTTTATTCTTTAAGTATAGTTTCAAAACCTTTATCCAGAACTCATAATCTCCAATTTTCCTACCTCTCTTTTACTTTAAGTTACTAAGGGAAGCTGTCCTGATTGTAAAGCCATTAGAGTTGCCACTAGTGTGGGGGAATGGGGAAAGGAGAGTACTTAACAATCATCACCTTCCAATGGTAAAACACAGCAACAACCCTTCATTCACTGTTCTCCCTTTTTAAATAAAATAAAAAATCCCCTTCACCACTATCATGCTGAGGAATACTGAAAGAATGATTGGGCCGACATGCAGTAGGCCTCCCTAAACCCACCTAAACTTTGAAGCCTTTCTAAACTGAACACGAAGTAGTAATTTTATATGACAAGATAACTCCTCAGCTCCATGATGATATGCTTTTTATTGCCTCATTAACTATCCTTACTGAAAAGTATTAGTATTTTCTTTCATTTATTCAATCAGAAGAGATCTCAACTTCCTATAGCATATGGATTAGTAGCATGTCGTTCTCTTGTTCATTATTCTATTGCCTCTTCAAAACAACACAAATGCCAAGTGAAACAATCTAATGTTCATATCATCACTGAAAGCTTATTAAATACTCTAATATTGTGATTTAAAATAAGCTTACCAATAAATTTTCATCAAAACTCTTCAAACATGCCTCTTCTTAGGTTGCTTTTGAGGTTATTAAAGCTGGCTGAACTATATATAAATTAAAATTGCTGAACTAAATCTTTGCTCGAAATTTTTCAGTTGTTAAAATTAAAGATATATTTACAACTCAATACACTTACTGTATCTTGCAGATATATATATCTGTAAAATAATAAATCAGAATATATATATATGATACAGTAGTAGACTAAATGTTTCCCTTTAAAAAAGTCACATCTTATCAAGTAGGTTTAAGATTATAGATAGTAGATTATACATCAACAAAGACATAAAGGACATGCACAGATTTAAGTGTGTAATTATGTATGTTTACATAATATAAATGTGTATATATATGTGTGTGTGTGTATACCTTATTATGTGAGAAAAAGCTACTTAGGTAGACATCTCTTGAGTCACTTTTATATGTTTTCTATGTTAAGAAGCCTTGTATCATGAATATAAGATGCAAAATATATAGTTCTTGACTAGTCCTTGTCTAGTGAGAAAGACAATATATAAGCAGACATTATTTAATGTGGGGGAGTTGGTGATGGACAGGGAGGCCTAGTGTGCTGCAATTCATGGGGTCACAAAAAGTCGAACTCAACTGAGCGACTGCACTGAACCGAACTGAATGATTAGAATATAAATTGCGTCTACAGGACTGTGAAATATATACCCCAAGTTTATGAAATCCACTACAGTTTTATTCCATATACTCATACAGAAGAAATAGTTTGGTAGTTTTCTCAGCACAACATGACTGAGCACAAATATAATTTGCAAAATGCACATGTTTAATCAGCCTCTCTTCTGTTCTGATGTGAATTCCCACCCAGGACTGATTTCTGTCAGCATTCACAGTTTTATCATGGCTTTTTATATTAAAATTATATTATCATCATTATTTCCAGGAAACCATGAAACTCCAAAATTACATATCCTAAGATGTCACTGAGGTCTTTTACATTCTTGACTTCTTAAAGCCAGGCATTCTCATGCCACAGCATGAGATATGTTACATTAAAAATTTAAGGAGTTTGCCAGAAAATCATCATCATAGCAAGATATCACACATTTGTTTTCTCACAACATTTTCATCTGTAGAAATGGAGAATCAAAACAATAGGCTAACTTCCACCAAAGAAACAGTGAATTAGACCTCACAGCAGAACCAGAATTTTTGCTGTGCCTTTTCTAAATCCACAGTCCAAAGTCTGTACTAATACACATCTACACATGAGATGTATTAGCCCAGATTTAAAGGTCTCTCCTATTAAAAGATAAGATTCATTTTGGCCTATCTGACTTCTTCCAAAGAGGAAGAAAGCTCTTGGTAAACCTGCATAAGCAGGTGGAACCTTATGGGGTGCTGGGTAATCTTTAGCATAGTGTTACAGGCTTCCCTGGTGGCTCAGAGGGTGAAGCGTCTGCCTGCAATGCAGGAGACCTGGGTCCGATCCCTGGGTGATCCCCTGGAGAAGGAAAAGGCAACTCACTCTGGTTCTCTTGCCTGGAAAATCCCATGGACGGAGAAGCCTGGTAGGCTACAATCCATAGGGTCGCAAAGAGTCGGACACGACTGAGCAACTTCACTTTCGTTTTCACGGAGAGCTCCCAGGATATATCATCAGGAGATCTGGGTGATTTTTTTCCCACTTATCAGCCATACAAACTGTATAGTCTTTTTCTCCTCTGAGATAAATATTTCTCATCAGGAAAATCATCCTGTTAATTATACCTGTCCTAAGTATCTCATAAGCTTGTTGTCATGATCAGTGAAATAAGTATGTGAAAACATGTGGTCAGCTCTAAGATGCTACACAAATGTCAGATACTTATACTTTGGTTGAGAGTCAAGTTAGGAGAAGCAGTTTGAAACTCTACTAGAAGTGAAAATTCTCCAGTGTAAATATATATATGGGTGTGTGTGTGTGTGTGTGTATATATATATATATAATCTCAATGAGAAGATAATTAATGGTTCAAACTAGCCATTGCATTACCTTCCTTACTGAATTCAAATTTATAGCCACCAGTATGTGAGAAAAAGCAGTGTGCGAGATAAAAGAGCAAGTTTTGGATTCTGATAGCTTTATACTGGCAATTGATTAACTGTGTAAGCAAATTGCCTTCCCTCTCTGTGATTCAGCTTCGGCATCTAGAAAATGGGAATAATAATGTACCTACAACATAGTATTGTTCAAGAATTAAAAGGGAAATATTATTAAAAGACCTACATTGAAAAATAAAATAAGTTTCTAATGGAAAGGAATGGGTTTCAACTTTCTCAGCAGACATGGACATGCTGCTAAGTCGCTTCAGTCGTGTCCGACTCTGTGCGACCCCATAGATGGCAGCCCACCAGACTCCCCGTCCCTGGGATTCTCTAGGCAAGAACACTGGAGTGGGTTGCCATTTCCTTCTCCAATGCAGGAAAATGAAAAGTGAAAGTAAGTCGCTCAGTTGTGTCCGACTCTTAGTGACCCCATGTACTGCAGTCCACCAGGCTCCTCCGTCCATGGGATTTTCCAGGCAAGAGTACTGGAGTGGGGTGCCACTGCCTTCTAAGAGATGGTGAACAGTGAAAATGAAAGTGTTAGTTGCTCAGTTGTGTCCAACTCTTTCTGACCACATGAACTATAGCCTGCAGGCTCCTCTGTCCATGGGATTTCCCAAGCAAGAATACTGGAATGGGTAGCCATTCCCTATTCCAGGTAATCTTCCCAACCCAGGGATCGAACCTGGATCTTCTGCATTGCAGGCAGAGTCTTTACCATCTGAGCCACCAGGGAAACCTGACTAAGTGATGGTATGGTAGAGTTAAAAAGAAAAAATGAATGAGGAATTTGTTCTTAGAGATATAGCTTCCTACCACTGAGCACTGTGACTATGAAGAAGCTGCTTCACTATTCTGAGCCTTGATTTCCTCATCTGTACACTAGATGTACATCAAAACAGTTTCATAAAGCTAAAGTAAAACTATTTTGTAAACCACAGTCATACAAAGATAAAAGATTCATTACAGCATGTTGTCAAACTCTGATACTACTGCTTGCCTAATGCTAAACGGTTTTGCAAATCTTCACTCTTAGAGAATTGTAAGTATCTTTCCTATTTACACTGTCTCAGAAATCCATGCACTGTAGGGTGGCCAAAATGTCTGGGAACAGATAATAGTATTTTATTGTATTTTAATGTAATGTCAGAAAGCCATTTATTACATATATTCAGTAATTCTTCCAGACCTTATGGCCACAGGGTGTAAAGAAACCTCTTGTACAACATGTGCTAGTTGTTTCAAACCTTCAGAGGAAACTTTCTCCTTGAGCAATTTTAACCCCAAAATATCTACAATTATGATTCTGATGATGATTAGACTCTAAATTTCTAGGCCAGCAAGGAATAAAGTGTAAGACTGCAGTGAATAAAGTTCCCAGATGTCTTTCATAAAAATACTGGGGCCAAGGAGGAGAGGGTGGAATTAGGGGAAGGTTACAAAAGAGAAAGGAAAGTCTTTCTCTTTAAAATTTTAAACATAGTTTAACCAGCTGAACATCTGACTTAAAAGCAGATAAAGTATAAAATTATTCACATTATAAAAGTATTCATCACTTTACTTATGATGACAGGGATCTGAAAGCAACAGTATTACAAGTGTTTAGGTTCTGTTTTCAGATAAATTGACTGATAAATTGAAGATTAAGCATTACAAACCACCAGTGATAACTATCAAAAAAATTTAAGACAAAGAAAATATATTAAAACAATATAAACAGCATTTACTTGCATGGTTCACTACTGGACATTTGGCAAACTTGAGAATGTAAGGCCTCAAGTGTAGTTTCTTCCATGAAAAGCACACTTCGAGATAGATTGATGTTTACAATTTCATAAACCTTGGGGACTTAGCACATCTTTATTTAACCATATGACTAAAAAAGTCCCTGTGGAAACTTGCTACATAAAAGATTCCAAACAAGTAAGTCTTTTGAGATTTCTGAGCTTCCTGTGACACCTACCATTAATGCATCTACAATGACCATGCTATTGGGTACAAAGAGATGAGTCACACACTGGTCTGGGGCACATCTAATGGTATAATACAGGAAGATCATGGCTCTGTGTGTAATGGAACTTCATCTTTAGATGCAGTTCTAAAGAAGAGGTTCTCCAGCAAAGAGGTATTAAACAGTCCAATTTCCAAAATATTCAGAGGGATAAACTCATTAGAACAGAATAAGGTTGATTATTCTCAAAAGAAAACACAAATGTAACAAAGTAAGGCTAAAGTAGTGGCTTTCTCATTTTTTGAGTGTTGTCGCTCAGCTGCAAAGTTATGTCCCACTCTTTGGAACACCATAAACTGCAGCACGCCAGGCTTCCCTGTCCTTCACTATCTTCTGGAGTTTGCTCAAACTCATGTCTTTTGAGTCAGTGATGCCATCCAACCACCTCATCCTCTACTGCCCTCTTCTCCTCCTGCCCTCATTCTTTCCCAGCATCATGGTCTTTCCCAGTGAGTTTGCACTTCTCATCTTGTGGCCAGAGTATGGGAGGGAGCCTCAGCTTTAGCATTGGTCCTTCCAATGAATATCCAGGTTGATTCCCTTTAGGATTGACTGGTTTGAACTCCTTTCTGTCTCAAGAGTCTTCTCTAGCACCATAATTTAAAAGCATCAGTTCTTTGGTGTGGAGCCTTCCTTATGGTCTCAACCCTCACATCCATTCATGACTAGTGGAAAAACCATTGTTTTGACTATACGGATCTTTGTCGGCAAAGTGATTTCTCTGCTTTGTTTGTCTAGGTTTGTCATAGTTCTTCTAAGGACCCATAGTAAAAGTTATAGTTTTAATCAGGATAAGGAACAAATATCACACACACACACACACACACACACACAC
>SJYA01002005.1:1353335-1448746 GCA_006410615.1 Neotragus moschatus
AGCCACCAGGGAAACCTGACTAAGTGATGGTATGGTAGAGTTAAAAAGAAAAAATGAATGAGGAATTTGTTCTTAGAGATATAGCTTCCTACCACTGAGCACTGTGACTTTGAAGAAGCTGCTTCACTATTCTGAGCCTTGATTTCCTCATCTGTACACTAGATGTACATCAAAACAGTTTCATAAAGCTAAAGTAAAACTATTTTGTAAACCACAGTCATACAAAGATAAAAGATTCATTACAGCATGTTGTCAAACTCTGATACTACTGCTTGCCTAATGCTAAACGGTTTTGCAAATCTTCACTCTTAGAGAATTGTAAGTATCTTTCCTATTTACACTGTCTCAGAAATCCATGCACTGTAGGGTGGCCAAAATGTCTGGGAACAGATAATAGTATTTTATTGTATTTTAATGTAATGTCAGAAAGCCATTTATTACATATATTCAGTAATTCTTCCAGACATTATGGCCACAGGGTGTAAAGAAACCTCTTGTACAACATGTGCTAGTTGTTTCAAACCTTCAGAGGAAACTTTCTCCTTGAGCAATTTTAACCCCAAAATATCTACAATTATGATTCTGATGATGATTAGACTCTAAATTTCTAGGCCAGCAAGGAATAAAGTGTAAGACTGCAGTGAATAAAGTTCCCAGATGTCTTTCATAAAAATACTGGGGCCAAGGAGGAGAGGGTGGAATTAGGGGAAGGTTACAAAAGAGAAAGGAAAGTCTTTCTCTTTAAAATTTTAAACATAGTTTAACCAGCTGAACATCTGACTTAAAAGCAGATAAAGTATAAAATTATTCACATTATAAAAGTATTCATCACTTTACTTATGATGACAGGGATCTGAAAGCAACAGTATTACAAGTGTTTAGGTTCTGTTTTCAGATAAATTGACTGATAAATTGAAGATTAAGCATTACAAACCACCAGTGATAACTATCAAAAAAATTTAAGACAAAGAAAATATATTAAAACAATATAAACAGCATTTACTTGCATGGTTCACTACTGGACATTTGGCAAACTTGAGAATGTAAGGCCTCAAGTGTAGTTTCTTCCATGAAAAGCACACTTCGAGATAGATTGATGTTTACAATTTCATAAACCTTGGGGACTTAGCACATCTTTATTTAACCATATGACTAAAAAAGTCCCTGTGGAAACTTGCTACATAAAAGATTCCAAACAAGTAAGTCTTTTGAGATTTCTGAGCTTCCTGTGACACCTACCATTAATGCATCTACAATGACCATGCTATTGGGTACAAAGAGATGAGTCACACACTGGTCTGGGGCACATCTAATGGTATAATACAGGAAGATCATGGCTCTGTGTGTAATGGAACTTCATCTTTAGATGCAGTTCTAAAGAAGAGGTTCTCCAGCAAAGAGGTATTAAACAGTCCAATTTCCAAAATATTCAGAGGGATAAACTCATTAGAACAGAATAAGGTTGATTATTCTCAAAAGAAAACACAAATGTAACAAAGTAAGGCTAAAGTAGTGGCTTTCTCATTTTTTGAGTGTTGTCGCTCAGCTGCAAAGTTATGTCCCACTCTTTGGAACACCATAAACTGCAGCACGCCAGGCTTCCCTGTCCTTCACTATCTTCTGGAGTTTGCTCAAACTCATGTCTTTTGAGTCAGTGATGCCATCCAACCACCTCATCCTCTACTGCCCTCTTCTCCTCCTGCCCTCATTCTTTCCCAGCATCATGGTCTTTCCCAGTGAGTTTGCACTTCTCATCTTGTGGCCAGAGTATGGGAGGGAGCCTCAGCTTTAGCATTGGTCCTTCCAATGAATATCCAGGTTGATTCCCTTTAGGATTGACTGGTTTGAACTCCTTTCTGTCTCAAGAGTCTTCTCTAGCACCATAATTTAAAAGCATCAGTTCTTTGGTGTGGAGCCTTCCTTATGGTCTCAACCCTCACATCCATTCATGACTAGTGGAAAAACCATTGTTTTGACTATACGGATCTTTGTCGGCAAAGTGATTTCTCTGCTTTGTTTGTCTAGGTTTGTCATAGTTCTTCTAAGGACCCATAGTAAAAGTTATAGTTTTAATCAGGATAAGGAACAAATATCACACACACACACACACACACACACACACACGCACACAAGTTTGCATGTAGACACAAATAAACAAGTTTAATGAAACAATATTTACTTCAGTGACACAGCTAAGAATTATAACTCAGGTCTCTGATCCTCTGAGATTTTTATATTTTCTGTACCATTCAATTTTATTTCATTTTTCCAAAAAAAGTTGACTGAACCAATTATTTTAGTTTTACAACCTATTAATGGTCATGATGTTCAAAAAGACACTGGACTGGAAGCTGATGTTCATCCTACTATTTATTATGCCCTCACTATGCGTGAGGAAATGTGCTGAATAGTTCGTTCACATCATAGCCTTAGACTCAAAATAACCATTAGAGATGAGTGCTATATACATCTATTTTATAGATGAAGCATTTAAAACTTGGCTCTGACTGTGCAGCTAGGAAATGGAAAAATCAGGGTTTAAAAGTCAATCTTTTCTAACTTTCACTCAAAATCACACTCCATATACCACCAAAAAGCCTAAAGTTGATATTCAGGGCAGACTAGACCGTTTTCTGACTTAAGGAGCACAAAAACTGTTTCTGTACAATAAAGAAACTAGCAGAATCTAACGTATTTTTTAAAAATGATCATTGTACATATTTTCTACAAATTCAATGAAATTCTTTTTAGAATAGCTTTTTTTCCCCCAATAAAACTTGCTATCATTATTTTAAATGACCAGTTACAGAGCTTATTTGTATGTTATTACATACAGACATTGCAATAGGAAGGATTCTGGATGGTTATTATATTGAAAGACAACATCAGCGTGGTAATCAGCCTATAAGATGATCCAGTGACTCCCTCTTCCTGTTCTTTGTATTCATGTTTAGTCTTCTCCTGCATTCTACTAGAGTTGTCTGTGTGACAAAGAGAACAGGGCAGAAGAGATGTGGGTTGCTCCAGATGAGACACTATGGCTTCTTTGCTCTCCCACCGCTATTCTGGGGTAAGTCCTGTCATAAGCAGCCCAACAGAGAGGTCCACATAGTGAGAAACTGAAGCCTCTGACCAGCAGGTATGTGAATGAGCTCAGAATGGGTCCTCTGTCTCAGTCAGGTCTTCAGAGACTGTAGCCCCAGTTAAGAGGCTGGACTGTAACCTCACAAAGGACCTAGAGCCAGAAACACTCAGTTAAATTGCCCCCAGATTCAGATCTGTGATTCTCAGAAGCTATGTGAGATGATAAATGTTTGCCATTTTAAACTACTAAATTTTGGCACAATTTGTTAGACAACAAGAGACAATATAAGTAGATCATAAACTCTGTAGGATACTAGCTCAATAGGGTTTTTGTCTGTATGTGTTACAGAGCAACTTTAATAGGAATAACGGAAAGGTAACAGAAAACTCAGATTGGAAAACACTAAAGAAAAAAGAGAAGCAAACCAAACCATGAATGGCATAGGAAATCTAATAGTTTTAAATTAGATTTTGAAGTCAAACTGTATAGTTTAGATAAGAAGCTGTCCTAAACTCAAGCAGTTAATATAACAACTTGTCAACCAATCTATAATTCATCAGCATCACCTTTACTCTTATTCTCCTCAATTAATTATTGGCTATTTTAAAAATCACTGACATCCCACTTGAGGCTGAATTAGAAAAGAGAAGAGAACTGAAACTCACATATGTGAGTTCTGCTATTTTTTGTAGCTTATGGTGGGGTTCCGTTCAGTTCAGTTCAGTTCAGTCGCTAGTCTTTGAAATTTGAAAAGTAGTCAAACTGGGTACCATCATCCTTCCTGAATCTCTCTTCCCCTAAGGAGTGCTTAAGACTCTCATACTGTCATCCAGCTGTCTAAACCCTTCTACCACAGCATCCACCTAGGTCTTTCCCTCCAATAACTTCTCACTGCGTTCTACCACGGCATCCACCCAAGTCTGTCTTTCCCTCCAACAACTTCTTGTTGCATTAATTCACACAAACACATGAATGAATGATTTCTAACTTACTACTCTTTTGATTTCTAAAAGACACTTGTTTATTCAATTAAATACTGACTTTTGGGATCTTGTGCAGCATTATAAGCTGAAGTAAAGGTTTTATAATTGAAAATACATGTATCTTACTTCTGTCCTATGAACTCAAACTGAAACTTCTAGAAAAAAAAAGTAACTTGTTTTATGATGTTAAGATCATTGTTCAATTATCTATAAATTTAAACAGTGCTTCTCAACTTCAGCATACTGACGTTAGTCAGGACAGTGTTTTTTTTTGTGTGTGTGTGCATATGTTGCAGTGTATCTTATGCACTAGAATGTTCAGCAGCGTTACTGGCCTCCAACCACTAAACACCAATGGCAACCCTGCTGTGACAATCAAAAACGTTTCCGGACATTGCCAAATGTTTACTGGAAGTCAAGATCATGCCTAGTTAAGACCATTGATATAAATAATTGTTACAATTTTTGAACAAGTGTGTGTGTAGCGTTAGTAAGAGGATGTAAGAAAATGACTTTAGGAAATGTTGTGGGGTTATTTAAGATGTGACTTCTTTGGTGCTCCTAAAATTACAATCATAATATAAAGCCAAATTGATTTATCTAAATTTTATCCAGAATTCTATTAAGAGGCAGAGGCTGAAATTGCTAATTTTAATTTAACTCTACTATTTACCAAATAACTTAAATTTGGCTATATTTATGAAGCACAAACAGACATTCTCATAAAGTACACCCTGGGAAGGACCATGGCTACCATTTTCCTGAAATTCCTTTTCTTTAAAGATCATGGTCCAGAGAAAAGAAGGTCTCATAGAGATTCAATCACCTATTAAAGACTAGAATCCAATTCTCTGACTCTCATTTGCTCCCCTGTAAGGTAGAAACAACATGTACTTTCCTCTTGGTTACTAGCTCACCAGCACTACATGTGATATATACGTTCCCTGGATCTGTGTGTTTTATTTGCTATCCATGCACCTAGAAGCACCAAGCAGAAAACATGAGCCTGATTACCAGACACAGCCAGGTATCATTGTGAAGGCTTTGTAAACTATCATATGCAATTAAAATGTGAATTAGTTTATTGTCAAGCTAAATTGTTTGAGACAGTTATATAAATGATGAATACAGACAAAAGTTTATCTCAGGTAGAAAAATGTGATAATCCCAATGCTGTCAAAACTAAATTTACAAAGAGTTTACGTTATTGCTATGATAAGGTGCTAAAAATGGCCTCTTTGACAAAGTGTTAAATCCTTTTCCATTTCCTAACTGTTCTTTTCAGTATCTCAATTCCCTACTCTCTTAAGTGGGAATTAGCTTTAAGGCTATTTTTAGTTAAGTACAAAATAGATTGAGCTTTGTGGAAAGAAGAATTCATTTTACGCAATCAGAAGAAAATACATAAAGTTTTAAAGGAACACTATCCTTCTGCCATTGTATATGTAAGTCATAATATCATATTTAAGATAGAGAAGTTGAATTCTGAAATACGCTGAAATGTGGAAAACAGCCACAGAGGGAAATGGACCACAGATGCATTGATGGGGCATCTGAGTGCGATCACGTTTATCATGTTGGAAGATGAAATGTAGATTTAAGGAGTGAAATGATATCCATGAGAAAGCATTCCTAGAAGCATTTCTTCTCTAAAAAGATACTCCTTGCCATTTGAGCCTGGAAAAACACAAGTTTGATATGGTCTACCCTGATTTCTTTCTGAGGCTCTCTTGAATATCTTCTTTAGTGCACCATTAATCTCCAATGAACTGAAGACTTACTGTGCTTAGTTAGTTGTGTCTGACTCTTTGCAACCCCTTGGACTGCAGCCCACCAGGCTCCGTCTATGGAGATTCTGCAGGCAATAATACGGGAGTGGGTTGCCATGCCCTCCTCAAGGGGATCTTTGTAACCCAGGGATCGAATCAGGGTCTCCCACATTGCAAATGGATTCTTTACCAGCTGAACTACCAAGGAAGCCCAAAGACTTACTAGATTTTTCTAAATGCCTCACTTTCCCCTAAGGAATAAATTAGGCTTTTGAGAAAAATCTGACTTACTTTATTTTACAATAGAGTATAAATAAAGAGTTAGATAATTCTTTTTTTTTTTTTTTTTTTAGGTCTCTCATTATTCTTTTAAGAGACAGGTGACCTATTTAAAGACTTGGAAAGATACCACCAGTGCTTAACACCCAACTCTTGAAATGGCTTTTTCTCTAGTGAAAGTCAGCTGTTTGGTTCCATTTCCAAAGAGTGTCTGAACTCAGCACCACTTCAGTTGGCTGCTCTAAGAATGCTGACCTTAATTCCCTTTTAAGAGAGCGAAGGGTTAGGATTTATGTTTCTTTTTTACATATGCTGCCTTGCAAAACCCTTTCCATTTACTCATAAAAGAAGTTTGCCAACCTCTTTTTATTCAAAGAATTAAGATCAGGTTATTTCCATCCTAAAAATGATCAAATAGAGTTGTGGTAAATAAATAGGAGGCCAGGAGAGCCAACTGCAATAGACTGTATTATAATCTCCAGACTATTTTATTGAGTATATTTATCAGGAAATTATTATAAGATTAGAAAGTATAATATTTATATTTAATTATACTTTATACAATGGCAGTTCTCATAGGGAAAAATACTTTTTAAAAAGGACAAAAAATGTAAACCCACATATTCACATGCTCTGTATATTCTCATTCAAGGTCTACCTTGAATATCTCAGTATTTATGTAGGTTCTATCCTGCCCAAGAGTACCCCGCCATGGGGATAAGTGGACACTGAAATCAGCCCACTTTCAGCTCCCTAAACCTTAGTGCTTTGAGCAAGACCAGGGTGTTTCTAATTCTCTCAAAACTCTGATATGGATTAGTGGTGGTAACTTCTGGACAACTGAAGTCCCAAATTGCCTTTCATCTAACAGTCCAGAGGCAATCCTTCTCTTTAACAATGCTCTGTCAGAGGAAAGGGGAGCATGTGGCTAAAAGCCAGATAGTTGATTTACATTTCCCAACCTGACGTGTTCCCACACTCATTCCCCAAAAGTGCCTAGGGATACCTATTCTTCACTGTTACATGTCCTGGAAATTGGGGGAAGTGTCAGATGTAGTCAGCTAGAGGAATAGAAATGCTTAAATCTTTATCTTGTCCAGTCATAACCCTGTCCCCTTGAGTTACCCTAGGAAAATATAACCCAAGAAACAGTGTAAAAAAGAAACCCATTTCACATTTTAAATATTTGAACTTTGTGACAAATTCCAATATAGAGCTCTCAGATAAACTGTACTGAAGCACAAAGCATAGCACTGAAGTGCAGGAAGTCTCCACTGAAACTAAACCTCAGATTGTATATGCCAAATAGTCTGCAGAGGTATAGCACAGCACTGGGATGCCCTGCTCCTTCCACACCTAACATTCTGCGCCTACATTTCTCATGCCACCATGGTGAGCATACTGAAAAAAGTCAAATCCATACTATTTATCCCAAGCTGCATGCCATGTGGTTGGAATGATAGAATTTATATATGTGGTAAAGTTTAGCAAAGTTTTAAGAAATAATTTCAATATACATTATGTGAACTCCATGGGTTTATTTTGCAGGAAAGAATGCTGCAATTTAGAGCAGAGATAAAATTTTTCATGGGAAAGGTAAAGGTTAAACTTGGACTTAATGAATGTCTAGGGAGAAACAGAGGGGGATTGTTAGTCGGAAGAACAGCCTCTACAAAGGCACAGAAGCCATAAAAACACATATTTCATTTTGGTAGAGGTGGGAGGGAGCAGTACAGATCCAACCCCAGCCAGAGTGAGGGTTTGAGAAAGGAAAGCAGTATGGAGGAAGGGGTGTGTGTGTGTGTGTGTGTGTGTGCACACGTGCAAGCATGCATGTGTGTGCGTGTGTGCACGGCATGTTACTCATTCAGTTGTGTATGCGGCATGTTACTCATTCAGTTGTGTCCAACTCTTTGTGACCCCATGGACTGTAGCCCTCCAGGCTCAGGCCTAGACAAGTTGTGGTGGGTATTTAGTGTTAAGCTAAATGGAATTTGAATTTTATCCCACTGAAAAAGGAGAAAATCCAAGAACAAAGGGCTTCAAATTTGACTTCCAGTTCTTCCTAAATTCCAAAATTTTAAAAAAATCTGTTTTAACAACTGGAAATGCTATTTCCAAGCTATCAACATGTGATCTGTGGGTCAGTACACTGGGGAAATAGAGTATTCCTAAGATTTTTGAGCTTGGAGTTGAGGAAATTCTCTATTTTAAAGTAATTATTCTCTGATATTCCAAAAGATCAAGTACAATTTTCCTTTGTTTTTTTTCTCTCTCTTCTACTGCTTAATCTGCAGCACTCCATTTCAAAGCACAGCTCATCACTGATTATACAAGTACTTACAAGCAGGGCTCATTTTTAGTAGGTAATGAAGTGTAAGGATGAAGTTTAAATGATGCAATATACCCAATGTCTAGCCTTACATAAATAAATAAAGAACCATTTGTTTTATTTCATTTCAGTACACACTCTTGCAAGGGAATGTTCTATTTCTTTTGGCATACACAAAAAATTCTGAGTATACATCAACATCTTTTTAATGTTGAAATATAGCTTTTGTTTGTCCTTTATTCCAAAATAACTATATAATAAAAACAAACTGGAAATTTTTTGGTGCCTTTTTTCAAAAATGAACAGGCTTGCTTCCCAGATGCCTCACGACACTGACATGAGCATAGCCAGAAATTTACAGACTCCCAGTTATAATCTCATCTGGATGAATCTGCTGTGTGTGCTAGTTAGGCCAGACTTCACCTGCAGACACTGAAACTGAATCCATCTCCAAATCTTATTTAGGGTCTTTCTAAAGACAGCAACCCACTGGAGAAGAAATTTAAAGACTGCTACTCTATGGGACTATTTTAAGGTATTTTCATCTTTGGAGAAGTGGAATAAAATAGGAAGATTTGAACGGAGCAATATTTTTGAGCACCGTTGATATAAGCAAGGACATACCCTGCATTGTAAGTGTTGTTTCACCTGTTTCCGCAGTTTAAAAAAAAGAACTGATACTCATATGTAGTGAAAGCCAATGTTACATAACAAGTAATGGCAGAGTTGAGATTTGTCTGTTTTTGTTATTGTTTTTATTATGATTATATTAAGAGCCATATACCTTAAACCACAGCTTCATCTGAAAATTTCTATTCACATCTTCTGAAAAGGAAGTAGGTGGTGAGGAAAGTACAGACGAAAATTTTACTAAATGGTCTAATCTCCAGTGAACATCATGTGTATAGTATAAAGGCAAAATGCAGATGTCACTAATACATTAATTATCATAAGAGAGAAAGGTGTGTATCTGTGCATGCATATATGTGCATGTGTATGTGTGTATATATACAATGTACACATTAACTATACTGTATATTAATACTATTACATACATATTACATGTACAAACTCATTCAAGACTATCTGTAATCCTAGAATCTATTTAGATTTTTTGCTAAATTTCCAAACATTTTATAAGTGCCTATAATTTTATTTTTCTTACATTAATTAAAAATCTGTTATAAATATAGAGGGAAATGAGTATTTAGGAATGGAGGATGAAAGTGATCCATCCTGAGGGGAATAATATCTCATAGGTTGTTTAGAACTGCTATTGCCTGATGATAATAAAATGTAGACCAACTTTTAGTTGATTTTATTATTAATTTAAATATAATAATAAATTTATTGATTTAATAATAAATTATTAATATTAATTTAATTTGGGGCTTCCCTGGTGGCTCAGACGGTAAAGTGTCTGTCTGCAATGTAGGAGACCTGGGATAGATCCCTGGGTTGGGAAGATTCTCTGGATAAGGAAATAGAAGTCCATTCCAGTACTCTTGCCTGGAAAATCCCATGGATGGAGGAGCCTGGTAGGCTACAGTCCATGGAGTCACAAGGAGTCGGACACAACTGAGCAACTTCACTTTCACTTTCATTATTAATTTAATTAAGTCAATCCTATAGGAAATCATCCCTGATTATTTGTTGAAGGGTTGATCCTGAAGCTGAAGTTCCAGTACTTTGGCCACCTGATGTAAAGAGCCAACTTATTAGAAAAGACCCCGATGCTGCGAAAGATTGAAGGCAGGAGGAGAAGGGGACAACAGAGGATGAGACGGTTGGATGGCATCATTGACTCAATGAACATGAATTTGAGCAAGCTCTGGGAGATGGTGAAGCACAGAGAACCTTGGCATGCTGGCATCCCTGGGGTTGCAAAGAGTCGGACAATGATTGAGCAATTGAACAACAACATTATTAATTTCAAATTATCTCCTAATAGGAACCCGGAATGGGCTATCTCAACTGACCTACCTTGGTATGTCACTGACTGAGGGTTTCTAGGTGAAAAACAACCATGCTTAAGTGTCTCTGTCTCTTTTTCATTAAAGAGGAACTCAAAGTGCTTACTCCAAATGTCTGCCATGAAAATTAAATAGATCACAATTTGAAAAGTTTTCAGAAGAGTGCCAGGCAAAGAGTAAGTATTAAAGCATTGTTTATTTTAAAAATAGTATTTATGAAAAGTCCAAGGTATGAGCCTACCAGTTTTACAGATTAGAAAATTGAGTGTCAGAAGGGTTTAAAAAAAAAAAAAAANTGCTATGAACCTTCCCTTTAGCACTGCTTTTACAGAGTCCCATAGGTTTTGGGTTGTTGTGTTTTTATTTTCATTCATTTCTATGCATATTTTGATTTCTTCTGTGATTTGTTGGTTATTCAGTAGTGTGTTGTTCAGCCTCCATATGTTGGAGTTTTTAATAGTTTTTTTCCTGTAATTGAGATCTATTCTTACTGCATTGTGGTCAGAAAACATGCTTGGAATGATTTCAATTTTTTGAATTTACCAAGGCTAGATTTATGGTCCAGGATGTGATCTTTCCTAGAGAAGGTTCCATGTGTACTTGAGAAAAAGGTGAAATTCATTTTGTTTTGGGGTGAAATGACCCATAGATATCAATTAGGTCTAATTAATCTATTGTATCATTTAAAGTTTGTGTTTCCTTTTTAATTTTCTGTTTAGTTAATCTATCCATAGGTGTGAGTGGGGTATTAAAGTCTCTCACTATTATTTGTTACTGTTAATTTCTCCTTTCATACTTATTATCATTTGTCTTATATATTGCAGTGCTCCTATGTTGAGTGCATATATATTTATAATTGTTCTATCTTCTTCTTGGATTGATCCTTTGATCATTATGTAGTGTCCATCTCTTTCTCTTTTCACAGCCTTTGTTTTAAAGTCTGTTTTATCTGATATGAGTATTGCTACTCATGCTTTCTTTTGGTCTCTATTTGCATGAAATATTTTTCCAGCGTGTGGGTTTTTTAAATAGGTTATAGAGATAAAACCAGTGTGAGTTCATTCTCTAGTACTGTAGCTTCCTTTATTAAGACTGCATTTTTAAATCACTGATCTGGTGCCATGCTCAACTTTTCTCATTTAATTAAAAATGAAATGTATTTCAAAAATGGGTCTATCTTTATTCTGACAGAGTAAATCCTTCTACCCCATATTACACCCATCTTATCTGTGTATCTCTTCTACAAATGTGGAACAGAGCCACAGAGTGCAAAAATGGAGTTTTACTCACTTTGGTGATCACTGTGTGAGAGAGAGTGGCTTACAGGACCCAATTATTTACTCCTTTGTGTTTTTTTATGGGGTTTGGTTTGGTTGTATATGTATTTGTTTAATACTCCATTATTGGCAAAATACAAGCAATTTCCCCTCTGATGGGAAGTGTACTGAGTGCTCTTCCAGATGGGTTTTGCTAACTCTTGGGAAGGCCTGAATTTTAGATAAGTGGAAACTGTAGAAAGTTGGATTATTTCTATCCCTGATTTCCTTAGTGTTTTAATTTCATCTCCTAGTGGGTAGCTTTTTGTTTTATGTCACTGGGCAGATGGCCATTGGCTTTCTTTCTGGTTTTATTGGAAGTTTCTTCAAATGGCTGTGGTATAAATTTCAATGAACTTTTTTTTTTTATCAAGCTCATTTCACTTAATTTGGTGGTTGAGGAGTTCCAAGTCAAACAGAAATTTCAGGCAAAATGCTAAAAGGGAAAAACTGAATCCAAATCAGCAGGACTTAAAAGCAACACTGTGCATGTCCAGAGATCAACCCTGTTGAATAGTGATAGGCAGTTGTGACATTACCTGTCAATGTCTGCTTCTCTAAAGGTTCCCAAGAACCACCATGCTTACTGAAGCCCTACTTCATAGCTTGGAGCCTGAGTAACTGGATATCTTTGAAAGAGAAGACTAGGTGCCCTCATGAAAGCCCGTGCTGGGTCTTGGCAGACATGTGACGGCAGCCCTGAAGAGGAATTATACTCATGAAGCCCCCTGAATTCTCTCTTTGTGAAACCCCATCCTTTCTATTGCTTGCTTCTGGCAAACTGAGAGCATCCTGAGAATGGGTCAAGGATCTTTCAAAGGAATCCCTGCCAGTAGGACTGAATCACATTTCCAAAGGCAAACTGGAACATTTTTTCCATGTCAGACTGTGATGTTATGACAACTGGGTATGGAGACGGTGAGCATGACAGGAATGGGATATGAGATGGTATTTTTCCAAATGACAAAATAGTTCTACAGGGCATTGAGTTTTAAAATTAGCTAAAGTTTCTTATTCGATTGGGAAATGCTTCTTCTCTGCCTGTTCCATCATTTTTTTCCTATTCTTTCTCTAGTATTCCTCTACTCTGGGTGGTCAAAAAAATTTTTTTAAGACACAGAGGCTAGATTGTCATTTAGGAGTCTTGATAAGAGGCACAGATCATTTATGTTAAGGATTGTTACTTTAAGTTATTGACTCCATTGTTTATTTCTGCATCTAGATTCTGAATTGAAACAGTAGGTTAGTTATTATTTCAGACAGACCAGAGGAACTTAACTTTTAAGTTTTATTAAAAAGAAGAAGTGTATCAATAGGTCATAAATCTGAAGAAATAAAAAAGAAAAAATTTAAAGGAATTTTGACATATGTTTAGAAAACTTTCAGGTCCCTATTACTTTTTATTTTTTCTTTCAACAAAGTATAAGAACACAGACTAGTTTAGCTAAACTGCATATGATAATTAAGAAAGAATATCCAAGTCAAACTGAAGAGTGTGTGAATCCCATACCGTCACAAGATCTGCTGAGATTTTCTATGAGTTGAGCACCATAGCAAGTTTCCAGTTATTACATATGTGTTCCATAGCACAAGGGACTTAAATAGATAGATTGTGCTGTACTGGTAAATTGGATTTTTTTTTTAAGTTTCTACTTATAGCATTTGCCATTTTCTATGGTGCAAATGTTCCCATAATAGCAGATTTCAAGCTAATGTCACTAAACACAGAGTTGGGAGAAGATGTGTATAACTGACTCTCATGAGTCTGTTCTAGCCAGCACATTACATATAGGTATACTTGGAGCTAGGAGGCAATTAAGAAATCCTCCTCAAACTCCTAATTGTTTAAAGTAGGAAATTAGACTTGGAAGTGGTATGATTCATAGCTAGCCAAGCAAGAGTGGCTAAGTTGGAAATCGATACTGTACATTATTCCTAGTTCAGGGCCCTTTCTACTACACTAAAATATAATGAATGAATTGCCTATGCACCTCCCTATCTCAAACTGAAGAATGATAAAAGAAAAACAATGAATGTTTTTTTTTTCTCATTTTTCAAAATACAGATAAATAATAGAAGTGAATATATTGAGGAAGGCACTGTTACCTACTGAAAGGCTATTCTTACTTCTCATTGTCTGTCTCCCTCCCAGCATCTCCTGTCCAGATCTTTTGGAAATTCTTGGTTTCAAATCCATACCATGAAGGAACTGTTCCACTTTCTCTGTCTAGCAACAGAGCACTGTTAAGATTTTTTGATGTAGCTCCTGTATATCGTATATGGAAGCTCTATTTTAGTGACAACAGAGATTTGGCTTCTTCAGATATGAACTAGATCAGTAGTTCTCAAAACACAGTCTTCTGGTTCCTAAGGATTCCCTGAGACACTTTCAGGGGGTCTACAAGGTCAAACTATTTTTATAATAATCTCAGAATATTACTGGTCTTCTCATTGCATTGATGTTTGCCTTTGTACAAATGCAATTAGAACGAAACAGCAGTTTGTGTCTCACTGCAAATCAAGGCAATGTTAACCATCAAAATCAGTCATCATGGCATTCTTGGATTTAAAAAGCTAGTTTCCCTTAACAATGCATTGAGTGAAGCAGTAAAGATTATTAATTTTATTAAGCTTTACCTCTTGAGTACATATTTTAAAATATTCTGTGAGAATACAGGGAATTTTGTATAAAGTACTTACGCTGCATACTCGAGTTCATTGGTTATCTGCAGAAGTAGTAGTCATAAATTGTGAACTGTGTGATTTTCAGGCTCAATCTAACTTTCTAATCATCAAGAACTAAGTGAATGACAGGACAAGATATTCAGATGTGGATATCTGACAGCCATTTTCCCAAAATGAATGAACTCTATCAGTGAAAGGAAAGAAACTTGACAATATTTGTTGTGAAATTCAGGATTTCAAGAGAAAATTAGAAAACTGAAAACTTTCTGTCCACACCTTTAAGCCAGATAACTTTCTAATATTTAAAGACTCTTCTAATTCAATAGTTGCTGATATTTATAAAGGTGATTTTTAAATATTGTGTAACAAAATATATTTGAATGATCTATTTAATTCAGTAAACCAATATCTTTAAAACAACCAATGCAAAACCAAAAAAATAAATAAGTAAAAATAAATAAATAAAATACACACACACACATACAAAAAAAAAAACCAACCAATGTTTAATGTTACAAAATCACACACTGATGAAAGATCTATTCACAGTGCAAAAGACACCAATGAATTTTAATATGACACTATAAAAATGTGTTGACATGGATTCAGTTTCCACATTTGAATGAAAACTAAAGAAATCTCCACAGGTCTGGTCTATCAAAAAGTTATTAAAGAAGAATGTTCATAATTATCTGAAGAGGTTATTTAAACATGCCTCCCTTTTTCAACAAACCTCTCTAAGGTGATATTTTCTTCAAACACTTAAACCAAAACAACATATTACAGAAGGAGATATAGGAAGTTGGGTGTCTTTAATTAAAAAGACTTGCAAAAATTTAAAACAATGCCACTCCTCTCACTAAAAGTTTTTGTTTTACAAGATATAGATTTCATTGGAATATGTTATTTATGTTAGCAAGTAGTAGGTTTATCATTGCTATTTTTAAATAAACTAATAAATGCCTTAAATGTCTCCATTTTACTTTCTAACATAATAAAATTAATTGACTGAACTCATGCAGATAGAAGGGCTTCAATAATTTTAAGACTGTGATGAAGGGGCTTTGATACTAAAAAGTTCCAGCACCACTGGCCTAGACTACCATTCTAAAGAGAAATGATGTAGTGATTAAAAAAGGTATACAGTGTGTGGATGACAGACATTTATTGATGGTTTCCATCAATAACCCCTTCTCTCCCTTTAAGTGAATGCCACTCCTAACATCAAGAGGTGAAGTCTATTCCATTTATTCTTTAATTTGGATGGCCTTTTGACATGGCTTTACTGGTACAATGCAGCAGAAACGACATTTTGGGATTTCCAAATCAGACTTTGAGAAGTCTTGCAGCTTCTAACTGGATATCTTGGAACTTTCCCCCTTGGGACATGGGGAAGCTAGTCACATGGAGAGGTCACGTGTAGTTTCTTTGGTCATTAGTCCATGTAAGTGCCAGGTCAAAGACTAGCATCATCTGCCAGTCATTTGAGGAGGCCCTCTTGGATGTCTGGCCCATCTGATGACTCCAGTCTCATGTTTCATCTGATTATATTATGCATATGTAAAGCAGAAGCAAGAACCTCTAAGCTGTGCCGTTTATCTCCTAGAACAATAAGGTATTGTAAGCACAAAGTTTAAGGGTAGTTTATTATGTACCAGTAGATAACCAGAACCAGGAGGAAAACTATAAGACTATTAGCTGTAGAGTTTAGCTATAAAAGTGGCTGCTGCTGCTGCTGCTGCTAAGCCATTTCAGTCATGTCCAACTCTGTGCGACCCCATGGACGGCAGCCCACCAGGCTCCCCCGTCTCTGGGATTCTCTAGGCAAGAACATTGGAGTGGGTTATATTTTGGGTAATTGTGTGGTAATCTAGTTTATGTTTAAGATCCTAACCAGAACCTGAGGCAACTTACTTAGGGAGGAAGTAGGCCAGTTTGAGAGGTACACAGTAAGTATTAGACTGGTTGTGAAAGTTCAGAAAGGAAAGAGTTCAGAAAGTTCAGAAAGGAAAATATCCCTATTTTGACACCAGTCATATTTAGAATTATTCAGCCTGAAAAGATGCCTAAAATAGACATTCTAACATCAAAACCTCAAGAGAAAGTGTTAGACTATGAGATGAGACTCCAGAAATTTATGTGAGGGGTTGTAGGTCTATAAACTTTTGGAAAGAAAGACTAGAACTCTCTTTAAGAGACATTTACTGTTTTACTCTAAACTATTTTCTTGGGAAGTTCTGGGGGCTAATTGAGGTCTGGTGGTGGTGATGAGGTCTCTATGACACCTCATCTTTCTACAATTGAAATGAGAGTTTCAGAAGAACTTAAGGCCATCAGTATTTGGTATCATTCATCCAAACCTACAGTTGTGGATGAAAAAAAGAAATATTCTACTGCACATACGGCCACGTCAGTAATCCCTAGGAAAAGAAATCCAAAGCGGTGTGTGTTTGATGAAGTGAACATAGCCTATCACAGCCTGCACAGTCAGAAGTCCAGGATTTAAAGTTCAGCTTGTGAATCAGGTGACTCATTTAACCTAATGGTTCTCAGTCTGACTGCACATGAGAATCACTTGACGAGTGCTTACACAATGTTGTTGTCATGGTCCAGTCCAGAGGTTCAAATTAATTAGTCATGAGTGGTGTTCAGGTGTCAGCATGTTTTTTGTGGTTTGTTTGAAGAAAGACACATGATTCTAATATGCATCTGTGGCTGAGAATCTCTAAACAACCTCTCTGCATTGTATGGATCAAGATTATATTGATACTAGAAAGTAGTACTTAAGAGTACTAGAAAGGATATACAGAGTTCCTACACAATTTAATAAAGAAATGATATGAAAAGTGATAAACAGTTCTTCCTCAAGTCACTGGAGCCCAGTAAACCCTTAAAGTGATATACAAAATGAGAGCATTTTTATGAGAAAGAGGAGGAAAGAAAAATGAAAAGGCGAAGATTTTGATGTGTATCCTATGTATCCTAAAAAGTAGGATACCCAAGAACAAAGAGGAAGAGGATATTCATTGAGCTCTTCCAGTGTCTAGACACTGTTTTTAGCACTTACAAGTATTCTGTTTATAAGCATAGCTTTTTTACGAGGTAGGTACTATTATTATTTCTATTTTATAGAGAAAGAATATAAAACAATGAACTGAATTGTGGTAGACATGGTATACATTTCAAGTTTAAAAAAATAAATCTCCTTTAATCTCTGTGATGTGAAAGAGTGAAGCACTACCAGGCAGAGCATTTTCAAAGTTCAGCACAGACTTTGGTTCAGAGGAGGCTGTAAAATTCTGTTGTTTAATTTGCAGATAAATGACCAGACAACTGTACACACAGTGGGAATATATTCACTTACACAATTAAAGTAGTCTTCGGGATTCAAATAGGCCAAATGAACCTAATATTTAAATTTCATATAGTTTATAGTTATGATGACCCAGCATTAATATTATTTTCTAGAACGAAGCTGTGGTGATACAAAATGGAGAATTACTGAGCCTAGGAATCTGGGTTCAAATCATGATTTTGCCACTATCTAGTACTGTGACTTTGGAATTTTTAGTTTTCTCATGTATAAAATGGGAAAAATGTGTCTTCTACTTATCTCACAGGTTTGTCTGAACAAGGCGAGGGCTATATATGCTGTGTCTGAATGCCCAGCATCCACTCCTTGGTTTCTTTGGGAATATCTAAATCAACATTGCATAACATGTTGGAATTTAGTTATCCAAAGTCAAATTAGCCTGAGAAGTAAAGAAAAGGATAATTCTGCAGGGCTATGAGAGAGGTAAATTTGATATGGAAAGCATTTACACTTCACGGTAATGGATGTGGCAGAACCCTGACAGGACAGCAAATTAAAGATGATCCTCAGTCTCTGTTAGTTCCATTGCAAATCCTCTCCTGGGGACACTTCCACATCCAGATTTGAAAACTGGCTTAATTTTCCTGGACATCTTCTGTCTGTTTTAGCTTACAGTAAGGCCAAACAGAGGATAACATATAATAAAAACAATTACATACTGCCAAAGTAAACTTCTGTGCAAAACAGGGATTTTGTAGTTCTTCAGAAACATTTGAAATATAATTAGGAATATATATAATACACAGAGTAAATTCAAACAACAGAACTGTAGAAAATGGCTGTGGCTACTCCTTCCATATAAAAATAATTTCAACCCAGGCAATGCGGTAAGGGTGCTATAATATCCTTCTGCACATTCTTACATGCCAGAAATACTGAAATATAGGGTTTTTCCCTTTAAAAATCAAGTTGCAGCAAGCACTTTGAGAGTACAAAATTAGCATCTCATGGTTCCTACTTCGTTTCCAAAATGTGTTTTAAATTATAAATTTCAAAGGCTTTAAACCTAAACTCAATAACTGCATTCTCTTTAAGGCCAACAGGCCAAAGACACCATAAGGTAAACTACCCATAATAATTTTTACCACATCATCTACTCTTCAGTATTTAAGAGTTCCTTAAGTTGTACGCTAAGAAAATATTTTCCTTATCAAGCCACCCATATAATATGTATATGGCTATTGGAGAGAAGCCTGCAAGTACAGACTTAAATTTTATGAAACTGAGTGCACTGGAACCTAAAGGTGACCCCAGAGTTAAACAAGAATGTATACTTGCATATGATTATAAAGCAGGAGTTAATTCACTGTGACCAGGAGAGTCTGACTATGCAGTTCAGTTTGGTTTGTAACACTGAAATGAATGCTCTGCAGTGTCCTATCCTTAGTCCAGATATACTTAGATTAGTATAACATATCCTTACCCCAAGCATTAGTATATTAGTATATTATTAGTATATATATTAGTATATTATTAGTATAACATTTCCTTACCCCAAGCATTAGTATTAGTACATCTAAGAATAAGATATACTTAGATTAGTGATAACATTTCCTTACCCCAAGCAAGCTCACAAAATGGTTTATATTGTTTATTGTCTAAAGGGTCTATATGGAATCATGATGTGAAATTGTATCAGCAGGGAATCTGTAGTTTGAAGATCCTGAAGAGAATACAGAATAAATTCCTAAAAGAATGTTTAGAAAATGATACACTATGGTCAGAAAAATAAAATAATGTCTTTATTATTCATTTACTCACTTAATAAACACATGTACAGCAGTTTCTGTTACTTTTAAGTGCTTTTACAGATAATAACTCATATAATTCTTAAAACGACTCACTGAGATAAGCACAATTATTACACTATTTTGCAGATAGAGGTGCTGAAGCACAAAGAGGTTCAGCAACTTGCCCAAGATCACAGATCTAGAAGAGACTAAGTTCAGTTCTGAACCCAGGAAGCTAGCTCCTGAAACGATTCTCTGAGGTCTCTGCTATTTATTACCTCTGTTGTTAAAACAGATGGGCATAACAAAAATCCCAGAACCCTAATGTTTAATATTTGCTAGTCTCAAGATTTTCATTATAAAGGTTGCATTTTAAAATTTAATTACCTGGTAATATCAGTTACCAGGTACCATGGCAATGGATTTTTTTAAATTAAAGTAACTACTAATAGAGAATAAATTTAACTCTCAAAGACAGATGCCCAAGCTCCAGCCTAAATTCTGTCTGTGACTGTGGCTTCAGATTGTATGTGCCTCCACACCTCTGGCTCCCATTATGAGCAAGGCTTGGTCTCCTGAGAACAGAGTAGTAAGTTATCGGTATATGTGACAGTCTATTTATTGTGTCTGGCTCTAGTTCACCTGGAAGCCTGGCTCAATCTTTTTATTTTCCCATTTATATCTTTATCAATTGCAAAATATATATATGTTCATTATAATAATGCAATAATCTAAAAACATATTTTCTAAAAGTAATAATCTCTTCCAACTCTGACATTTTTGGGTTAATAGCCTCACATTCTGATGTGTACAACATTTTCTCTATGTTCATACATATAAATATATGAATATGTATTTGTTCTAAAACTTGACATTGTTTTACAAAATTGGGATCACAGTATATATATTAGTGTTCAATGTGCTTTCTCAAAAAGAAAAAAGATACTCACCTGAGTCAATCAATAAATGTAAATCATTTTAATGACTACATGATATTTTAAAATGCAGATGTGTCATAATTTATTCAACCATTTTACTCTTGAAAGAACTTCAGCTTTTTTCTTGCTCCTTAAACATTAATTCAATAAATATCTATGAATATAGTCTTGTGGGGGTGGTGGTGAAGTAGCAAGACCCTGAACTCACTTCTTTCCATGAACACACAAAAATTACAATTCCCTCAGAGCAACTAAGAGAACAACCTGAAGACTAGAGGGAAAGATTTCCTACAAGCAAAGATGTAAAGAAGGAACCACAATGAGATGAGTAGAAGAGTAGGAGAAAAAGCATAGTTAAGACTAATATCCCACTCCCCAGATGAGCAAGCTACAAAAGGGACAAATATCATTGTAGAGGTGCTCCCCAAGGAGTCAAGGGTCCAAGTTCCACATCGGGTTCCTCAGCCCAGGGGTCCTGAACCAGGAATAAGCCCTCAGAACATCTGGTTTGAGAACTAGAGGGGCTTGAGACAGCCAGAAGGCTATAGGAAACAAACATTCTGTTCTTAAAGGACCACAAGCAAAATCACATGTGTTCTGACTTCTTCCCTGGTGGCCCAGATGGTAAAGGGTCTGCCTGCAATGCGGGAGACACGGGTTTGATCCTGGGGCTGGGAAGATCACCTGGAGAAGGAAATGGCAACCCATTCCAGTACTCTTGCCTGGAAAACCCCATGAACAGAGGAGCCAGTAGGCTACAGTCCATAGGGTCGCCAAGAGTCGGACACGACTGAGCGACTTCACTTTCTTTCTTTCTGAGTTCCAGTGCAGAGACAAGGCTCCTTTGAAAGCAGCCTTGGTCAGACACACTGCTGATCTTAGAGAACTTCCCTGTGAGAAGAAAGGCAATTGGGACTCCCCCTGAGGGCAGCGATGCTGGCAGCAGCCATTTGTAGGAGCTTGTTCTCCTTGACCATAACAACACCGTGTGTGCTGTGTGCCCAGTCATGTCTGACTCTTTGCGATCCCGTGGACTGTAGCCCACCAGGCTCCCCTGTCCATGGAATTCTCCAGACAAGAATATTGGAGTGGGTTGCCATTTCCTTCTCCATAACAGCACTAGTAAATGCTATTTTAGAATCTTCCTTTTACCCTATTAGCTCCTGGGACTCAGGTAAGCCCACCAGTGGCCCGGTATCCACCCAGAGCTGCTTCCCCAGGCTGTACAACCAAGTGAGGACCTAGCCCTGCCCTCCAACAGGCCAACACCACCTCTGTGCTCATTCCCAGCCCCAGCCCTCTAGGTCATGTAGCCAATCACATGAGGCATCTAGCCTCTGCAGCAGGATCACAGTTCTGCACGAGGCACAGCCTCACCGTCAACCAGGTCAGGGGCCAACCCTACCTATCAGCATGTCCACAGCAGTCAGCCCTACCAAAATATAAGAGCATATACAGCCCACATGGGGGCCCCCCTAGAATATACAACTCTAGCAAAGTGGGGGGGAAATGTGCTTCTGGGCCCCACAGGACATCTCCCATATAAAGCTGCTTCTCAAAGGCTGAGGAACATAACTGACCTACCTAGTTAGTTAGTTCAGTCGCTCAGTCGTGTCCGACTCTTTGCAACCCCACTGAAGCACGCCAGGCCTCCCTGTCCATCATCAACTCCCGGAGTTCACTCAGACTCATGTCCATTGAGCTGGTGATGCTATCCAGCCATCTGATCCTCTGTTGTCCCCTTCTCCTCCTGCCCCCAGTCCCTCCCAGCATCAGTCTTTTCCAATGAGTCAACTCTTCGCATCAGGTGGCCAAAGTATTGGAGTTTCAGCTTTAGCATCAGTCCTGCCAAAGAACACCCAGGACTGATCTTTAGAATGGACTGGTTGGATCTCCTTGCAGTCCAAGCGACTCTCAAGAGTCTTCTCCAACACCACACTTCAAAAGCATCAATTCTTTGGCACTCAGCTTTCTTCAGAGTCCAACTCTCATACCCATACATGACTACTGGAAAAACCATAGGCTTGACTAGATGGGCCTTTGTTGGCAAAGTAATGTCTCTGCTTTCTAATATGCTATCTAGGTTGGTCATAACTTTCCTTCCAAGGAGTAAGCGTCTTTTAATTTCATGACTTACCTAACACAGAGAAATTAAGGAAACTGGGCAAAATAATGAGACTGAAGAATATGTTCTCAATGACAGAAGAAAACAAAACTTCAGAAAAAGAACTTAATGAAGTAGAGATAAGCAATCTACCCAATAAAGAGTTCAAGGTAACTAACTAACTAGGTAGGNACTTACCTAACACAGAGAAATTAAGGAAACTGGGCAAAATAATGAGACTGAAGAATATGTTCTCAATGACAGAAGAAAACAAAACTTCAGAAAAAGAACTTAATGAAGTAGAGATAAGCAATCTACCCAATAAAGAGTTCAAGGTAACTAACTAACTAGGTAGGTCAGTTATGTTTCTTAGCCTTTGAGAAGCAGCCTTATATGGGAGATGTCCTGTGGGGCCAAGAAGTACATTTCCCCCCCACTTTGCTAGAGTTGTATATTCTAGGGGGGCCCTAGAATATAATCATAAACATGCTCAGCAAACTTGGAAGAGGAATGAATGAACACAGTGAGAAATTCAACAAAGAATTAGAAAATATAAAGAAAAAACAAACAGAACTGAATAATACCATAATCAAAATAAAAAATACACCCAAAATAATCAACAGTAGATTTTATCAGGTAATTCAGAGGAATCAGTGTAAATCACCCAAGCTGAACAGAATAAAGAAAAGAAGAATTTTAAGAAGTGAAGACAGTTTGAGATTTCTGGGACAGTAGCAAGCATACCAACAATCACATATTAGGGACAGCAGAAGGAAAAAAGAGAAAGGAGAAGAGAACTTATTTGAAGAAGTAACAGTTAAATATTTCCCTAATTTGGAAATGGAAACAGACATCCAAGTTCAGGAAGCACAAAGTCCCAAACAAGATGAACTCAAAGAGGTCCATATCAAAACTCATTACAGTTAAAATGGCAAAATTTACAGACAAATGAAGAATCTTAAAAGTGCAAGAGAAAAGCAACTAGTTTTATACAAGGGAAGGAAACTTCTATAAAACAATAAGCTAACTTTTCAGCTGAAACTCAACAGGCCAAAAGAGAGTGGGACAGTATAATAAAAGTGATGAAAGGGAAAAACCTACAACCAAGAATACTTCACTGAGCAAGTTCATCATTCAGATTCAAAGGAGTGGTAAATAGTTTCACAGACAAGCAAAAAATAAAAATTCAAAACCCTAAACTGGCTTATAAGAAATATTAAACAGACTTCTCTAAGTGGAAAGGAAAAACGGATAACTAGAAATGTGACAACTGTGACATAAAAAAATCTCACTGGTAAAGGAAAACATACAGCAAACGTTCATTTACAAAGCTAGTATAAGAGATAAAATAGTAAAATCATTCATAGCTATAATAAGAGTTAATGGATGCACAACTCAAAGATTTGTATAAAATATGACACCAAAAAAATTAAACTTGCCAGGATGGAGGAGTAAAAATATAGAGTGGCTAGAATATGTTCATTAAGAGATCTCAACTTAAAATAATCACATATATGATTATATAAAGAACTGGTTCTTTGAAAAGATAAACAAAATTAATAAACCTTTGGCCAGAATCACAGGAAAAAAGAGAGACGGTGCAAATAAATTCAGAAGTGAAAGGGAAGTTACAACTGACACCACAGAAATATAAAGTATCATAAGATTATCATGAACAATTATATACCAGTAAAATGGACAACTTAGAAAATATGGACAAATTTCCAGAAATGTGCAATCTCCTAACACTAACTCAGCAAGAAATAGAAAAATAAACAAATCAATAATCAGTAATAACATTAAAATGGTAACAAAAGATCTTCTAACAAACAAAAGTCTAGTATCAGACTGCTTCACAGGTGAATTCTATCAAACATTTAAAGAAGAGGACACTAATAGATGAAGAAATATACCATGTTCATGGATCGGAAGAATCAATATTGTGAAAATGAGTATACTTCCCAAAGCAATCTACAGATTCAATGCAATCCCTATCAAGCTACCAGCAGTATTTTTCACAGAATTAGAACAAATAATTTCAAGATTTGTATGNCAGATGGTCAACACCGAAATCAGATTGATTATATTCTTTGCAGCCAAAGATGGAGAAGATCTATACAGTGAGCAAAAACAAGACTGGGAGCTGACTGTGGCTCAGATCATGAATTCCTTACTGACAAATTCAGACTGAAATTGAAGAAAGTAGGGAAAACCCCTAGACCGTTCAGGTATGACCTAAATCAAATCCCTTATGATTATACAGTGAAAGTGAGAAATCGATTTAAGGGCCTAGATCTGATAGATAGAGTGCCTAATGAACTATGGACGGAAGTTCTGACATTGTACAGGTGACAGGGATCAAGACCATCCTCACGGAAAAGAAATGCAAAAGCAAAATGGCTGTCTGAGCAGGCCTTACAAATAGCTGTGAAGAGAAGAGAATCGAAAAGTAAAGGAGAAAAGGAAAGAAATAAGCATCTGAATGCAGAGTTCCAAAGAATTGGAAGNACATTGTACAGGTGACAGGGATCAAGACCATCCTCACGGAAAAGAAATGCAAAAGCAAAATGGCTGTCTGAGCAGGCCTTACAAATAGCTGTGAAGAGAAGAGAATCGAAAAGTAAAGGAGAAAAGGAAAGAAATAAGCATCTGAATGCAGAGTTCCAAAGAATTGGAAGAAGAGATAAGAAAGCCTTCCTCAGCAATCAATGCAAAGAAATAGAGGAAAATAACAGAATGAGAAAGACTAGCGATCTCTTCAAGAAAATTAGAGATACCAAAGGAACATTTCATGCAAAGATGGGCTCGATAAAGGACAGAAATGGTATGGACCTAACAGAAGCAGATTACCATTAGGCAGGTGAAAAGATGCTCAATGTCACCAGTTATCAGGGAAATGCAAATCAAAACCACAATGAGCTATTACCTCACACTTGACAGGATGGCTATCATCAGAAAAGACAATGAATAACAAGTGTTGGCAAGGGTGTGGAGGAAAGGGAATTCTGGTGCCCTGAGAGTGAGTCTGTAAACTGGTGCAGAGAATATGGAAAACATATGGAGGTTCTTCAAAAAGCTAAATATAGAACTTCCATTTGATCCAGTAAATTTCACAATGGGGTATTTACCTGAAAAAAAAAAAAAAGAATAATATAAAAGATATATGCACAACAGTGTTCACTGCAGCATTATTTATAATAGCCAAGATATGAAAGCAATCTGTGTTGATCAACAGAAAAACAGACGAAGATGTGGTGTGTATATACGTATACGTGTGCATATATATGTATATACATACACAAAGGAATATTATTCAGCCATTTAAAAAATCTTAAGATTTGAACAACATGGATGAATCTAGGTGTTATGCTAAGTGAAATAAATCAGATAGAAAGAAATACTGTATGATTTTACTTATTTGTGGAATCTAAAAAAAAAAAAACAACAAACACACCAAACTGAAAACAGACTCATAGATAAAGAACATCTGAGTGACTGCTGGGAGTGTTAGGGGCCACAAAATAAGGGATGGGAATTAAGAGGTAAAACCTTCGGTTTCAAAATAAATAAGACATGGGGATGTAACATACAGCATTAGTAATATGGTTAACAATATTATAATAACTTGCTATAGGGATACATGATTAATAGAACTATCATCATGATTATTTCATAGTGTACCCAAATGCCAAATCACTATGTGGTATACCCAAAAGTAACATAATATTGTATGCCAACTATTATTTTAATAAAATATTTAAAGAAAATAGTTTTGTATATGCTTTTATGAGTACTAGTACTTTTAAACCAATAGGACAGAATGTCAAAACTTCTGTCTTGCCATTTCTTTTCAGAATGAGAGTAATAATTTGTCTCCACCTCAATATTTTGAATATCTATTTGAATATATTTGAATATCTATTTCCCTAAATGCTCAAAAGTACTGGGTATTCAGTTCAGCTCAGTCACTCAGTCATGTCCGACTCTTTGCGATCCCATGAACTGCAGCACACCACTGCCTCCCTGTCCATCACCAACCCCCGGAGTCCACCCAAACCCATGTCCATTGTGTCGGTGATGCCATCCAATCATCTCATCCTCTGCCGTTCCCTTCTCCTCCTGCCCTCAATTTTTCCCAGCATCAGGGTCTTTTCCAATGAGTCAGCTCTCCTCTGCCTTAAAATTTTATCAATTATATTTTGTCATTTTAATTTTGAATAGTAATGAGGATAACATCTTATTTATCGAGTTATAAATTAACTGAAATAATGCTATTCTTACCTGTTGTTTATTTTTTCTTGTCAATATTCAGACAATTTTTATATATGAAAGATATTAACTCGTTGTCATAAATCAATCTTTATTTTTTTTAACTAGTTTAAAACATCTTTTGCCATGCAACTATGCCTGTTGGATGTGTGTGGTTTTCAAGAATCTACTTTTCACAGGAATATCTCCTCTACTCCAATTCTTCTCTTAAATTATTTTCTAATATTTTAATAGCATTGTTTACATTAAAAATTTTCAATCTATTTGGAATTACCTTCATGTGTGATATGAGGTAATTTTGTATTCCCTTCCAGAAGAAAAGCTGGTTTTGCTAAACTGACCACTTAAGTAACTGCTATTTTTCTCACAGAAAGAAAATACTACCTTTGTCTTATATTACATTCCCATATATACGTGGATCTAGTTCTAGTCTCTTTATTCCATTCCACTGAGGTCTTTGTCTGCTCCTAACCCAACTGTACTGTTTTGATTATGAGGCAGCTTAAGTCTTACTGTTCATCACATAGGACCTACCACTAAGAAACAGTGAATGTTTGAACAAGATGCTGCTGCTGCTAAGTCACTTCAGTCATGTCTAACTCTGCGTGACACCATAGATGGCAGGCCACCAGGCACCCCCGTCCCTGAGATTCTCCAGGCAAGAACACTGGAGTGGGTTGCCATTTCCTTCTCCAATGCATGAAAGTGAAAAGTGAAAGGGAAGTTGCTCAGTTGTGTCCAACTGTTCGAGACCCCATGGACCAAAGCCTACCAGGCTCCTCTGTCCATGGGATTTTCCAGGCAAGAGTACTGGAGTGGGGTGCCATTGCTTTCTCCCTTGAACAAGATGAGCATGGTGTAAAAGAAAAAAAAGTTTGTGTTCAAATCAGAAACTATGAACTGAAAATTTCACACCTATCAAGTTACTTTTTAATTATTTCTTCCATCAGTGCTGGCTGATGTCTTAACTTTTTACCCCTAAGTATTTATTATTTGTAATATTTTCTTTTCTTAGTCTGAGTATCAACATTCTGTAAAAGGCACAACTATGTTGTTGTTGTTCAGCCATTAAGTCGTGTCAGTCTCTTTGTAACTCCATGGACTGTAGCCTGGCAGGTTCCGCTGTCCATGGGGTTCTCCAGGCAAGAATACTGGAGTAAGTTGGCATTTCCTTCTCCAGGGGATCTTCCCGGGGCAGGGGTTGAACCTGTGTCTCCTGAATTGGCAAGCGCATTCTTTAACATTGAGCCACCAGGGAAGTCCAAGAGGCAAAACTATAGGGACTAGCTAAGAAATAGATCAGAAGCTCCCAGGGTTTGGGATGGGGAGAGGGAATTGACTGAAAAGGGTGACTGCAAATGGGTAGTTCTTCAGGCTTGAGAATGTTCTATATCTTGACTGTGGTGGTGGTTTAATGACCACCAAATACAAATTTGTTGGAGCTTATCAAACAGTACACTCAGAAACTGTGAATTTCATTATATGCCAGATATATCTCAATAAATTTGACTTAAAGTATGTGTTGAGTATGTCATTTTCTGTATTTTGGGGATAAAACCTGATCTACTTCCTGAAATACACAGCACTGGAATCCAAGCTTACCTTTGTTTTAATCCCCTGTAACAAAACAAAATCAGAATTTCAGGGGGGAAATGTGGGCACCCCTGTCACTGTTGCATTTTGACTTTCTGTCATACAGAGAGATCATGCTAGGGAAGCAATTCACTCTCTTACACAGATTTTATTACAATTCCCAACAAGCATTCTACAAACTGTTAAAGATACTGACATTTTCCTAAAGCTAGGGGTTAGAGCTGGCGGTCTGGTCCTCAGTAGAATCTAAGCACTAATTTTCCACTTAAGGAAATTGAGGCTGAATGAGGTTTAAAATTGACAGAGCTGTGGGCCTATAGTGTTCTTGTTTGCACTTTCTCTATTTTTGTCAGTGCATTTAGGGTAAAACTGTTCTCCTTGTTGACTCTTACTAGAATATACAAGCAAGAAACTATACTATCTCTCAAAAACCAGAGCCAAAAAGTCAGGGAAGATTGATGAGCACTTCTGCAGAGAGCCAGCCCCAGTCTCAGTCCCAGACACAGGGACAGAAGGTTCATCCTGGTAATCTACTAAACAGCCCTGATGGCAGCTCCAGATTTAATGCTATCAGGGTTTATCTTAGAAGAGTTAGTTTCCAGAGTCAGAACAAGAAGGAGGAGAGAGCGTGAGACTAGGTTTAAGAGATATCATGACAATGTGCCTGCTCTTTCTCACTTGTGGAAATGTAGACTATCTGAAAGTAAACTGATAGCAGCCATGTTGAATTAACAGATTATCACTAATACCTTTTAGCCACTTACCCTGAACTGAAGAATAAATTTATAGACTTTTATTTCCAGTGTCATTCTATTCTTCTGATGATGTTGTTAAGCTTTCCCTATACTTATACTATGTTACATTAATTTTATATTTATTATTTGGACAAGATAATAGCATAGTAAAATAACATGACATATTAATAATCCATTGCAAATAAAATGGCTTTTCCCAGAGCTTCTTTATGGATAACTTTTCCCTTGAAAAATCTCAAGCATGATAAAATTTCTCATAGTGGTCCTCATATTTATTTCAAGGGGCTATCTCTCTCTATAGATTGAAGACTATCATTTTTATTATTATTACTACTAATAACAAATAAGAAAGTAATAAATGCCATCAAGTAGTTTAGAAAAGAATACTCTAAAATGTTGAAACTGTTAAAAATAGACAGGGCTGCCTTCAGAAAGGAATTCCTAGGAATGTTCAAGATGAACCTAGTGCTTTCTTTCTTTGTTCATTCCCTGTTCCTTTATTGGTCACCTGAAGATTCTTCCCAGCCATATGGCTAAAGGATTTCTTGCTGGGGGATGACTCTGGACTCACTGTCCTTTAAAGTTTTTTACATTTCTACACTTCTTGACTCTGTTTCCACATTTATATTCAGAGTTTTCAACAGAAGACAATAGGCCATGTGTAGTTCAATGGTTTCATGATTTCATCTTCTATGGCTGAATAATTTTCCCACCATATTTTTCCCATGTAAAGATGACAATAAACACCTTTAAAAGTTTATATTGATTTATGAAAATCATAACAAAAATGGCAAATACCTCTCATAACATTTTACTTTAGCCTAAATGTTAAATCAGGATATTTCATAATAACTGCACCAAAAATATACTGTCACTTCTGTACATTAGGAAATAGGTTTAAAAAATATGTATGATGGTCAACACCGAAATCAGACTGATTATATTATCTGCAGCCAAAGATGGAGAAGCTCTAAACAGGCAACAAAAACAAGACCAGGAGCTGACTGTGGCTCAGATCATGAACTCCTTATTGCCAAATTCAGGCTGAAATTGAAGAAAATAGGGAAAACCACTAGACAATTCAAGTATGACCTAACTCAAATCCCTTATGATTATATAGTGGAAGTGAGAAATAGATTTAAGGGTCTAGATCTGATAGATAGCATGCCTGATGAACTATGGACAGAGTTTCGTGACATTGTACAGGAGACAGGGATCAAGGCCATCCCCATGGAAAAGAAATGCAAAAAAGCAAAATAGCTGTCAGAGGAGGCCTTACAAATAGCTGTGAAAAGAAGAGAAGTGAAAAGCAAAGGAGAAAAGAAAGATATAAGCATCTGAATGCAGAGTTCCAAAGAATAGCAAGAAAAGATAAAAAAAAAAAANTGGCTGGATGGCATCACTGACTGGATGACGTGAGTCTGAGTGAACTCCAGGAGTTGGTGATGGACAGGGAGGTCTGGCGTGCTGCAGTTCATGGGGTCACAAAGAGTCGGACACGACTGAGTGACTCAACTCGACTGATGGGTAATTATGTACGTATTGGGCTTCTCTCAGTGACTGAACTGAACTGAACTGGGTTTCTCTCATGGTTCAGTGGTAAAGAATCTGCCTGCCAATGCGGAGTTTCGGGTTTGATCCCTTGGTTTGGAAGATCCCCTGGAGTAAGAAAGGCAACCTACACTAGTATTCTTGACTGGAAAATTCCATGGATGGAAAAGCCTAGCAGGCTACAGGTCACGGGGTCACAAAGAGTCGAACATGACTGAGCAACTGAGCACACATGCACTGACTAACTGTGAGTCAGTGTCTACCATTAAAAGGCATTTGGAATGAACACTTAGCAGTAGCAGAAAAACTGTTAAAGTTGCAAGAAAAAAAAAAAAACAGGTATGTTCCTTAATCACTGTGTATACGTGGTTAGAAACTGGTGATGAAATAATTGACCTCACGGATGATATTATGAATAATTGATCTCAAGGAGGATATTATGGCATTTTTCCTCTTCATTCTTTAGTGAACAACCTCATTCTCCAGTAATACAATATAAATTTATGCATAGTATGTTATGCTGTTAAGAAAAGTATTTGGTTATTGGGATAGATAGCACTTCAGAATCTGAATAATAAAGAGTAAAGGTTGTCTGTGCAGTTACTTTTGGGAAGAAAGACAGTGATCTGTTTATACCTGAGGTAGTGATAGAATGAACATATAATGGTAAGTTGATGACAACATCAGTTAATAGCTAAGACTCTTGCACACTTTAGCAAAATGCAAGAGGACCAGAGACTGACCAAATACCATGCTGGGAAATTCACAACAGGAATTTGTTTGCCTTCTCTATGCTTGTTTATCCTATCCAGTTAGCTGAATTATTTTTCATTCATCTCTGCATTCTGCTCTTAAAATTAAATCCTAATAGACACTGAAGTCTAGGTTTTCAACTACAGAATACTAATATAATTATTATACTATGCAAACCACTATTATCTTTAGAAATGGGAGATAATGGAGATAGGAAAGAAAATTAAATTTAAACATAACTAAAAATAGCCCTTTTTTGACTTTTTCAAACACTGACTAAAAACAGTTCTCACAGTTTTCATTCCTTCTAAGTATTTTGAGATGAACTCAAAGGAGGCAGATGTGGGTGATTGGCAATTCAGCAAATGCCCCTTTTACTCTGTAGTAAGGGCTGTCTTTAAGGGAAGTGGGCAAATGCTAATAACGGAAAGAAGTAAGGGACACTGGGCAGGGAACTGCAGACCTGTTCTTTGGAACGACAATGTCGCTCTACCTTATAAGGGATACATAATTTTCATCACTTGCTTTCAACCTCTTTAAAAAAAGCATTACTTACTTGTAGAAGGAATGTGTAGGTTTTGTTTTGCTTGTTGTATTTAGCAGAAGACTACTACAAAAGTATCTTTCTTAAATGCTAGATACAAACGCACATATATTTGGCTCTCACCTCCTCCTCTTTCTGAAAATGCCCATTATGGCAATGGGCCAGGGACATCTGCAAGGCCTATGGCAAGCAATATGAAAAGAATGCCAGCAGGAAAATTTTAGGCTTAAATGAAATAAAGCCAGATGCTTCTGACCTATACAAATATTAAAATTTCCTTTTTCTTATGGTAACTTGAGGGTTCCCTTCTCCTTTAAAAAATAGTTTCTTTATTTCCCTCTTTATATACATCAGAGATCTGTGATAACTCACGGAATACCAGGTGTTTCATGAACATAACTTTGTCATTGAAATGGTTTCCAAAGACCACTTCTGTTATAGATTCCAGATAATGGATGCTATGCTACAGAGTCAGGCAGCATCACCTTTTTCTAACCTAAAGTTGGGTCCAGGAATACTGAGAAAGGTGATCAAAAGAACTAGGCAGGTCTCAGTACCAACCACTCACATTGGAAGCATTTTCTCATTTGTCTCCATTTTTCCCTACCCCTCTAAGTCCCATTATCTTGCTTTGGGTTCCATTGAGTTCAGTCCTCAAGGGCCACATGGAAATATAGTTAGCAGAGTTATATTTACACAGTGAAAACAATTTCATTCTGTTTAACCAACCCACCAAACTCCCCCAAAGATGAACTTGTCCAAGCATGGAAGGGCTTTGGTTTCCTATGATTCAAATACCAAAGTTGGAATGAAACTAACTCAAATTATTATCAGATTATCAGGATTTGGCTGACTCCCTGCCCTTTAACATGTGGCAGATGAATTCTTCTGAACTGGCTTGCTCCCAAGTGCTGACACTGTCTTTGAGGGTATTATGGGAGGGATCGAAGTGTTAAGTATCCCTGAAGAAGAATCTGTATGTTTTTTAAGCATGCAGCTACCTGAATATTTATAGCCTATCAATTTGCCCCAAAGAATAGAAATAGTTTTCACATATTTAATTCTTATTTTATGTCATGGCTCTTATTCCACTGAAGATCTTAAGTTGTACAATTGTTAACTGACTGTAAGACATGTAGAACATAGCGTGACATGTAGACCACCACCTCGCAGAGTAGTAAATGTGACAGTTTTAACAATCCATTTTATTTTATTGCGAACTTTCTGAATTTAAGATAGTAATGGAATATTCTTATTTTACCTAAGTAAATAATTTCATTGCCTATGTGTAGTGACACAAAGGGTTCCTATTTCGTTATAATTTAGTTTATGAGCTAAAATGTAGTTTAATTCATTTTAAAAGTTGGGAAACTAATATATGAAGAGTCATTAAGCTATATGTTCTTATGCTTGAGAATTTCCAGCAAGTAAACCTTAAAAATATAATGCAAACTTAAATTGTTCAAAGTTACTTTTAAGCCCAGTTATTTCAAGGGGAATATCAGGACTTTACTCAAAGATTTCCTTGGTTGCAAAGAGAAATTGTCTATATGCTTTAAAATTTTTATGAGTTTCAAATTTCCTACCAAGTGTGAAAATGCCCTGTGACTCAAAGAGTCAACAATTTTGTATTTTTTGCAGTATTCACAAGCATGAAAAGTTACCTGATGGTTCACATACTTCATTTACTGGGCTCATAGCAGACTTAAAACTGGTCTGGACAGAGTGGTACCTATATTTATTTTATTTGAATTTGCACAGAAAACTAAACATAACTTGTATATTATTATAAATAAAATGTTTCTTATTCTGTGCAAATCTGCTTTCATAGGGGTGGGATGAGAAAAGAAAGAGAGGAGAGGAAATTACCATTAGGAGGAAGAGTAATCTTTACTTCACTAGGAAATAACCTAAGAAGACACTGACTGGGCCATTTTCATTATTTCCATAATTCTAGCTGTTCTAGAAAAGTCAGGAGAACGATCCTTTCAGAGTTATTTCTGTAGCTGTAGCATTTAACCAAATTCAGAAGCTACAAGATTAGATAAAACGTAAAAGAAATTAACATATGTATTTAAAACACAAATGAATTAAAAACATACACTTCTCAAAGCCTCTGTTGTTGTTCCAAAATATCCAGGTCAATTTTAGTTTTGGTTAAATTAATTTAACTATTTTTACAAATATATAACAATATGTAAATATTACATTCAGTGACTGTAAGTAAGGACTGACATTTGCACAGAACAGTAATAACAGGAGAGAGGAAGTAGAAAACCTTCATGGGTGAAGCTCTTATTCCATCTTCTATTCCAGAAGGGGTTTCTTCATGTTCTCCGACTTTCCAAACTATATATTCTCTATCAAAATATCAGCCTTTTAGGTGATTGGTGAGGATAACTCAAGGACTATGATAGGCTTGAGGGAAACAGTTAAAAAGAGGATCCTGCCTGTGAGCACAGTCAGTCATGTCTGACTTTTTGTAACCCCCATGGGCGGTAGCCCACCAGGCTCCTCTGTCCAAGGATTTCTCCAGGCAAGAATACTGAAGTGGGTAGCCATTCCCTTCTTCAGGGATCTTCCTGACTCAGGGATCAAACCCAGGTCTCCTGCATAGAAGAAGGATTCTTTTTTTACCCAATATTTTTCTTTTTATATTTTATTTTACTTTTAAAATTAAAGGATAGTTGCTTCACAATATTGTGACGGTTTCTGCCATACATCACCATGAACTGGCATTAGGGAACATGTGTCCCCTCCCTCTGGAACCCCCCCTCCTACCTTCCTCCCCATTCCACCCCTCTGGGTTGTCACAGAGCACTGTCATAGGTTCCCTGGGTCATAATGGTACCCCCACTGGCTGTTTTACATATGGTAGTGTATGTGTTTCAGTGCTACCCTCTCATATCATCCTACCCTCTCCTCTCCCCACTGTACCATCTGCGTGATCAGGGAAGCCCCGAAAGAGGATAGTAGCTGGCATTATTCCCCCTCCGAAAACAGGATTGATTACAATGGTTTTATAACAGTTAAGCAAAGATGCTATCAAAACAAGTGACTGTAATTTTTACTGTACTATTAAAAATTATATGCTGCTTTGGATATTAATTCAAATGGAGAAGTATGTACTAACATCCCAAAATTGTTTGTTTCTCATGCTGTTAATTTTTTCCCATTAAAAACTTTACCATTACAAATATAGGCAATTTATGAATTCGCAGCAATGAAACAGTAAAGGCTTTTCAAGATCCTTTTAGACAAGAAGGCTATGGCTGGCCCGCAGGTCTCTTTCAGGCTGATGGTTGACCCAGGCTCCAACTTCACAGGATTTCTCTCCTCAGAGTTTCGATATCAGACCGTTTCCATTGCACTGTCATAAGAATGTCAATCCTGACAACCCAAAGGCAAAGTAACATGATTTGAAAGAGGTGACACAGTGGTTAGACATACCAGTAAAAACATCACCATTCCTTTGAGAGGCACTGATATCTTAAGAAGCCAGGTGCCATACTTGTGGGAACACACAGGGTTAGAAAATGTTAGGTTAGCTGAAATGCCGCCACAACAATACTGGCCCTCATCACAGGAGAGTCCAGCATCAGAAATTCAAGAAGGCTTTCCTTCTCCTTCCAGACTCCAACTCTGACAGAAACACAGTAGAGCCACCTACACACTGTTAGAAGGATGGACACTTTTTCTAAAACATGTAAATATTTATTAAACATGTAGTTTTATTATTCATCTACTGCTCATAGTTTACTTTACTCAGGTCCTTTTCTAAGGTGGCACATTCATTTTCTAACCTCTGTTTGTGGGATATCAGATCAGGAAAGAGGGGAGTTTGTTCTTTTCAAATTATTTCTAATAGATTTCAAATAATTTAAGTCCTCATCCCAAAGGGATGCTGCATGACTATTACTGAACACATCCTGATCCCTCATCCAAATGGATGAATTCAACAGTACATTTTTGGTAACGTTCCATGAGAGCATGATGTTTTGTCCAGTTTGCTCCCTGCTATATTTTAAATCCTACAACAAAGCCTTGGAGAAGGAAATGGCAACCCACTGCAGTATTCTTGCCTGGAAAATCCAGTGAATAGAGGAGCCTGGAAAACTACAGTCCACAGGGTTGCAAAGAGTCAGACATGACTGAGTGACTATCACTCACTCACTCTCATCAGTACCTAGTATATAGTATGTCCTCAACAAACAGTTAATGAATAAAAGAATACAAACTTTTTTTTTTTTTTTTTTTAAAAGTAGTAGACATCAGGGACTATAACTGTCCAGAAAACATTATCAACTATAAAACTCAGCAAAAATAAGACAGGGAGCTGATTGTGGCACAGACCATGAACCCCTTATTGCCAAATTCAGACTTAAATTGAAAAAAGTAAGGAAAACCATTAGACCATTCAGGTATGACCTAAATCAAATCCCTTATGATTATACAGTGGAAGTGACAAATAGATTCAAGGGATTAGATCTGATAGACTGCGTGAAGAACTATGGACAAAAGTTCCTGACATTGTACAGGAGGCAGGGATCAAGACCATCCCCAAGGAAAAGAAACGCAAAAAAGGCAAAATGGTTGTCTGAGGAGGCCTTTAAAAAAAGCTGAGAAAAGAAGGGAAGTGAAAGGAAAAAGAGAAAATGAAAGACATACCCATTTGAATGCAGAGTTCCAAAGAAGAGCAAAGAGAGATAAGAAAGCCTTCCTCAGTGATCAATGCAAAGAAATAGAGGATAACAATAGAATGGGAGAGTCTAGAGATCTCTTCAAGAAAATTAGAGATACCAAGGAAACATTTCATGCAAAGATGAGCACAATAAAGGACAAAAATGATATGGACCTAGAAGAAGCAGAAGATATTAAGATTTGTTTCTTACAAGATATTACACATGTTTCAATGCCATTCTCCCAAATCATCCCATCCTCTTCCTCTCCCACAGAGTCCAAAAGTCTATTCTATACATCTGTGTCTCTTTTGCTGTCTCGCATACAGGGTTACCGTTACCATCTTTTGATATATGGCAAAACCAATACAGTATTGTAAAGTTAAGTTAAAAAAAAAAAGATATTAAGAAGAGGTGGCAAGAATACACAGAAAAACTATACAAAAAAGATCTTCATTACCCAGATAATCAAGATGGTGTGATCACTCACCTAGAGTCAGACATCCTGGAATGAGAAGTTAAGTGGGCCTTAGGAAGCATCACTATGAACAAAGCTAGTGGAGGTGATGGAAAGCCAATTGAGCTATTTCAAATCCTAAAATAAGATGCTATGAAAGTGCTGCACTCAGTATGTCAGCAAATTTGGAAAACTAAGCAATGGCCACAGGACTGGAAAAGGTCAGTTTTTATTCCGAACTCAAATTCTTTGGCAATGCCAAAGAATGCTCAAACTACCACACAATTGCACTCATTTTACACACTAGTAAAGTAATGCTCAAAATTCTCCAAGACAGGTTTAAACAGTATGTGAACTGTGAACTTTCAGATGTTCAAGCTGGATTTAGAAAAGGCAGAGGAACCAGAGATCAAATTGCCAACATCCGTTGGATCATCGAAAAAGCAAGAGAGGTCCAGAAAAAATATATACTTCTGCTTTATTGACTACGCTAAAGTCTTTAACTGTGTGGACCACAATAAACTGTGGAAAATTTTAAAGAGATGGGAATACCATACCACCTGACCTACCTCTTGAGAAATCTGTATGCAGATCAGGAAGCAACAGATAGAACCGGACATGGAACAACAAATTGGTTCCAAGTAGGGAAAGGAATATGTCAAGGCTGTATGTTGTCACCCTGCCTATTTAACTTATATGCAAAGTACATCGTGCAAAATGTCAGGTGGATTAAGCACAAGTTGGAATCAAGATTTCCAGGACAAATACCAATAACCTCAGATATGCAGGTGACACCACCTTACGGCCGACAGTCAAGAAGAACTAAAGAGCCTCTTGATGAAAGTGAAAGAGGAGAGTGAAAAAATTGGCTCAAAACTCAATATTCAGAAAACTAAGATCATGGCATCTGGCCCCATCACTTCATGGCAAATAGATGGGGAAACAATGGAAACAGTGACAGACTTTATTTTTGCGCAGCTCCAAAATCACTGCAGATGGTGACTGAAGCCATGAAATTAAAAGACGCTTGCACCTTGGAAGAAAAGTTATGACCAACCTAGACAGCATATTAAAAAGCAGAGACATTACTTTGTTAACAAAGGTCCATCTAGTCAAAGCTATGGTTTTTCCAGTGGTCATGTATGGATGTGAGACTGGACTATAAAAAAAGCTGAGCACTGAAGAATTGATGCTTTTGAACTGTGATGTTAGAGAAGACTCTTGAGAGCCCCTTGGACTGCAATGAGATCCAATCAGTCCATCTAAAAGGAAATCAGTCCTGAATATTCACTGGAAGGATTGATGCTAAAGCTGAACCTCCAATACTTTGGCCACCTGATCTGAAGAACTGACTCATTTGAGAAGACCTTGACGCTGGGAAAGATTGAAGACAGGAGGAGAAGGGGATGACAGAGGATGAGATGGTTGGATGGCGTCGCTGACTCAAAGGACATGAGTTTGAGTAAACTCTGGGAGTTGGTGGTGGACAGGGAGGCCTGGCGTGCTGCAGTCCATGGGGTGGCAAAGAGTGGAACGCAACTGAGCTACCGAGCTGACTGATAAAACACAGGAAGAAAAAGAGTCACATCGGAGCTTTTAAGCTGGGAGTAGTATTAATATTCCCTCCTCACTTGAAAATTCTTTTTAAAGTAACTTGAAAGTGCACAAATTTACACGAGATCCTGCTAGTAAGTGCCTGATCTTTTTTTCCAGAAACATAGAAGCACACTCCTTACCCCCAGACACACCAATGACTGATTTTAACATAAATGTCAGATCCTAAATTTTGATACTGCTGTTACCTTTTGAAATGTTTCTGGTACTCCAGAAAACTGCTCTGTAGTTTGCTCACTAGCTTCTGAGTTCATAAACTTTGTTGAGATGGCACCAAGACCGAGTAGTGTACCCAGAACAGTCTTTATTTTAAGCCCTTGTGGGTTTTGTGCAATTTTTTTCCCTACTCTCCATTCTGGATTATTCATTAACACTAACCAACCATCTGTTATTAGTGTAAATGTGCAGCATGTATTTCTTTCCTTTTTCTGTCACTAATTATATTTTTTAAAGCTTAATATTCAGATGAAACTTTTCTCTTCCCTTTTCTTCTTTTCCCAAATAAAGCTACTCTCACAGAACCACTAAAATACAAGAGTTCTCAAAGAACCACTGTAATATTCTTGATTACTTCTACAGGTTGGAATAGTCACTTCATTTTGGTAGCCTCATACACTGCTGAGTAGATTAGAGAGATGAGATAATGCACTAAAGATCTGAAGTGACCTGCTTTTAAATCCTCAAAAGGATAATACATAACTGAGGGCAATGAGTGGGTTGATTGATAGTCAATAGCCAAAGGGTAAGATAGTTGAACTTCACATAAAACTTCCATTAAGTTCAACACTCCTTTGATGCAGGATTATTCTATTTGCACTTAGTAATACAGTGAAATTCACTGTAGAATTCAGATTTCTCTGTACACATTTACTGTAACAAACATATATGTTTATATGTGAATAAAATACGTCATGTTTTATACGCTCTCACTGTTCATTTTATAGATTCTTTTACTTTGGAAAATCAATGTTGAAAAATCTGAAAAAAAATGAATCTATGATAGATGTTTAAAGTTATACTATCTAGAAATGTAATGTCCTTGTTTTGTTTTAATGCCTATTTTGGGTAAAACAACATTCTATCAGTGATATTCTAATTTTGTTCCTCCTCCAGGACTTTAAAATAATGAAAAGAGGAAAGATTCAGTCAGAATGTGGATGGTTATCTATCTGTGATGCAAAGGAAGAAATTGCTTCATTGCCAACAGATAGGACTACGCTGACTATTAAAACCCTTTTATCTTTTGAAGATACTTCAAAATGTTGACTTTCAAAGAGCAAGTTGGTATTTGGGTGAAACAAATTCATTTTTCACAATCCAGTGTGCCCATCCTAAGAATGTTTCATCTAACTGTAATACTATCTGCCAGCTCAATGTATCAGCCAGAAAAAAAAGGCAAATAACGGAGGCAAAAGCAAACAGAGTGGATTCTAGACACCTATGCTGTTGCTGCTGCTGCTGTTAAGTTGCTTCAGTTGGTGTCCGACTCTGTGCGACCCCACAGACGGCAGCCCACCAGGCTTCCCCCGTCCCTGGGATTCTCCAGGCAAGAATACTGAAGTGGGTTGCCATTTCCTTCTCCACTAGACATACACAGACATGAGAAAACAGTAGTCCAGGTAATAGTTGCAGACTTATTATTCTTAACTTTATTAATTTGATAAATATTTATTAAGCAACTAATATATATCAATACTGACTTAGGAAGTGAGGCCACACAGACGAACAAACAACATTTATACTGAACAGTTTTAATAGTCTAACAGGTATTACCTACCTAATCCTCACACAAAAAAAAACAATAAAGTGGGTACTTTTTAATCCTCATTTTACAGATGAGCAAACTAGGGAGAAACAAATTAATAAATATGCCCCAAAGTCAACCTGTAGCAAGCAATGCAGGCAGGAACCCAGTGTCGTGTATCTCCTCAGTCCACGATCTTACTACCACAATTAGGATATAAAGAGATACAGGTTAGAGTAGTAAATTATGGAGTAAATGACCTTAAAATTATTATATATTTATATTTAAAGTGAGCTTAGCCACTGAGCCAGGAATTCCACTATGAAGAATTTATTTCAAGAAAACACTTGGACAGATTTACAAAATTTTATATTTAACAATGAACATTTCATCTTTGTCTGAGATAATGAAGAATTGGAAATAATCCTCTATTGGTTGATTTGCTTTTAGCTGCAAGGAATAGAATTATTGACTAACGTGACTTAAACAATAGGAGTTTTCTCAGCTTATAAAAATTACTGGGAAAAATAAAGGTTCTACAGTTAGTTCAGAAGCTCAGGAATGTCAAAGATCTTAATCTTCATACCCTATTATCCTTGGCATAATTTTGTCCTTAGGCTTCATTCCTCATGGTCACAAGAAAACTTCTGCAACTCCAGGCATCACACCTCACAAAATCACATCCAAAGTCAGGTTTCTCCAAGCATGTCAATTTCTTTTCTTTTTTTTCCTTCAATTTCTTACCTAGTAGAAAAACCAGGTTTGGGTTTCATGCCCTACACTTTAACTGTAAGGAAGACCGAAAAAATGAGTAACTGGCATTGCAGCCCCTATTAAGGGAAGCAGGAAGGAAGAAAAGGGGAAGCTGTTGTACTGGCAATCAATTGGGCCTACCAGAAGCTTCAATGTCTAAAAACAGAATATCCATATAGTATAATCTTGCGCTGCTATTATAAATGACGATATAGGTAAGGAGTCGATCACATGAGGAAAAAAATTAAGGTTTAAGAAATCTGATGTACAAAAGATATACCAAAATCCTACCAATGGTTATTTCTTTGTGATGAGAGGTTTTTAAATTTTTTTGTATTTTTATAAAATATTAACATAAATTTCTTTCATAATAAAAAATTCCAGTTTTGAAAAGCAATGTAATTCAAAGAGAAAAAATATTTCCTATCATAATATGAATGTTCTTTGGCTCAGCTTGGAAACACAGAGTTGAACGGTCGAAAAATGAACAAGACATTTGAATCAAATTTTGTTTTGCATTACTGTCATGAAGAAATGAAAGAAAGACAAAAGAGAAATCAAGCAAATGGCCACTGGAGAATTTTAAATGTGGAAAAATAAAAATGTTTTGCTAAGAGATGATGATACAACTAAAAGATTTAAAGAAAGAACTGTTGCAACTTAATATATTAGAAGCATTGCTCTATGGATTTCTTCTCTCATGAGAATGCCTTTTACTCTTGCCAAGATCAGCTTTTATGCAAAAATTAAAATAGTTTAAGAGAAGAAGGAAAATATTCTTATTTGAGGGAAAGTAATTCACAGTTTTAACAGCATGATGATATAGGCCAATATTTTAGTGTTTAGTTAAAACAAATGGCTAACACTTTTCTTGGTTTTTCATTGAACATTTTAAATCATTTTAATTATGTAAGTTGTACATAAAAGTACACTGCACAAACTTCAAATACCACTAAGAATAAAAGTAGATAATAAAATTCATATTTCATTGCCCCAACAATACTTGGCTTGTCTCCCTCCAAAGAAACAACCACTCTTAAATTTAGGATTTCTCTCTTCATATATTTTCTATATATTCAGGGTTTTTTTTTTTTGATCTTAATTAAACCATACTGTACACACTGTTACACCATGTGCTTTTTATAACATAAAAGTATGTCTCATATATCCCTATATGTCATTATATAGAGATCTCTCTCACATTTTTTCAGGAGCTATCAAATCTATTTAAACATTCTTCCTTTGATGGATATTTAGATTATCCTCAGTACTTTGCTTGTATAAAAAATGATGCACTAAACATTTTACATATCAAGTTTTGTTCACATCAAAGGGTAGTTTGGTAGTGCAAGGTTCTAGAAGTGAAATTACTAACTTTAAATATACATTTAACATTTTGATAGAAGTGACACAACGCCTTCCAAAACTGTTGTACCAATTTCACACTCCATTCACCAGAGTTTGAATATGCTTGTTGTTTCTCTCTTCAGCAGCACTGAACATCAACAGATGTGGCTAATATCACTATATTTAATTCATATTGTGAGTACTAATGCTGCTGCTGCTAAGTCGCTTCAGTCGTGTCCAACCCTGTGCGACCCCATAGACAGCAGGCCACCAGGCTCCTCTGTCCCTGGGATTCTCCAGGCAAGAATACTAGAGTGGGTTGCCACTTCCTTCAATGCATGAGAGTGAAAAGTGAAAGTGAAATCACTCAGTTGTGTCCGACTCTTCGCGACCCCATGGACTGTAGCCCACCAGGCTCCTTCGTCCATGGGATTTTCCAGGCAAGAGTACTGGAGTGGGGTGCGATTTCCTTCTCCAGTGAGTACTAACAGTGAGGTTTAACTTTCTATCATGTGTTTACACAAATAAACATTTATATAATAGCAGTGGCCTAGATTTAAATTGGGCTATTATTTCATGAGAACATGATGGTTTGATCCCATAATATATTCGCCCTAATTATCTTTATAGAGATATGTACTCTATATGTACTCTCAAGTAGTTCATATTCTTATAATTATAAAAGTTATATATATATAATATATCAAAAGTTACATATATATGCATATATATGAATTGGACATGACTTAGCAACTAAACAACAAATATATATATATACACACACACACACACATTATAGTAGATTTTTATAGGCAGAAACAAAGAATGAAGCATGCATAATCTATAATTTTAACATCTTTACTCAGTAGCCTTTTTATATTCTACTATATACAATTATATATGTATATAGGATGTATGTGTGTTAATTTCTCAGTTGAGTCCAACTCTTTGCAACCCCATGGACTGTAACCTGCCAGGCTCCCCTGTCCATGGAATTCTCTTGGCAAGAATACTGGAGTGGGTAGCCATTCCCTTCTCCAGGGGATCATCCTGACCCAAGGATCGAATTGGGATTTCCTGATAGCAACCCACTCCAGTACTCTTGCCTGGAAAACCCCATGGATAGAGGGGCCTGATAGGCTGCAGTTCATGGGGTCACGAAGAGTTGGACACGACTGAGCGACTTCACTTTTACTTTTCACTCTCATGCATTGGAAAAGGAAATGGCAACCCACTCCAGTGTTCTTGCCTGGAGAATCTCAGGGACGGGGGAGCCTGGTGGGCTGCCGTCTATGGGGTCGCACAGAGTCAGACACAACTGAAGTAACTTAGCAGCAGCATTGCAGGCAGATTCTTTATCATCTGAACCACCAGAGAAGTCCATATGGTATGCACATGTAATATATAATATAGCTTCATTATACATATATCTATTGGAAGATATTTCTTTTTATGTGTGTTTCTTTCTTTTTTTTTTTTATTTTGGCTGTGTCATGGGATATATGGGATCTTAGGTCCCCTACTAGGGATTGAATTCACGATCCCTGCAGTGCGAGCAAGGGATTTGAATGACTAGACTGCCAGAAAAGTCTCAAGACATTTGTTTTTAAAACTGAGATCATACTGTACACATTATTTCATATCTTTTGTCTCATAACAGTATTTTATAAATACTATATTATGCTTTTATGTTAATTGATCTTCAGATTATGGCTGCCATATCGCTATGTCACAAACTTATTAGCCAGGGCTTTATTTTGCATTGAACTATAAGCTATTCATTTTTTTTTTTAATTTAAAATGAGATCTGCTAAAAATTCTTGCAGGTAAAATTTTATATACCTCTCTCTTTCCGTCATATAAATTATTATAAGTAAAATTATTGGCTGAAAGAATATCAATATATTTAAATCTTGGGATTTCTACTTATATTTTAAACTATGCATATGTGTGTGTAAGTTTTAATAATTTCTACTCCCACTAGTGATCTTTGAAGCTGCTCATATTTCTATAAGCTTCCAATAGGCATGAAATAGTTTTTAATCTTTCGTACTTTAATAGATTAAAATATTACATTGCTTAATTAGAATTCCTATAATCACAATTCATATTGAGCATTTTATCATATGTGTTTGAGTTTAACTATTTATATTCATTCTTCATTGAATTTCCTAGATATATTTTCTGTTTCAGTTCAGTTGTTTACTTTTTCATATTGAATCATAAAAACTCTTTATAAAGATATTAACATTCATTTCTGGATTCTTGTTTTTTATCATTTACTTCTTTAATACATGCCATTTAAATAAAGTATATATTCTATTTAAGCAAAACTATGTGACAATATAAATGGAAAACAAATATTGAAAACAATTGTCCTAAGTTTAGAAATCTTGAAATATACATGGACAATGTTCATGCTTCTAATATGCATTCTTATTGTGATATTTTCAAATAACCGTCAATAGCCAAAATTACATGAAATTCCTTTTTGAGTGTTCTACAATAAACTACATTAGTAGCCTCTTCAAGAAAGTGTTCAGTATCTTAATGAAATACCCAATATTTTCAACACTAATGCTTAAGTTTTGAAGATAAAGGAAATTCAAATTATGCTTTGTGAACTTTAGTAAGATAGTTCTCTGTGTTTCCTTTCATCACATAATAATACAGATGGATAATAAAACTAGCTATCTTACAGTGTTTTTTAAAAAAATTGAACTGCATAATTTAATTGTGTAAAGCACTCAGAATTATGCTAAGTTGGAACAAAATTGTTATTCTATACATCATAATAATAATTACTCTAGAATTATTTTTATTCCTTAACAAAGAAAATCCTATACCATTAAACTGACAGCAAACAAAAAGTAATTTTATATAAAGTCTATCTCTTTTGGCCAGTTTATGTCTGATGAAAGCCTGCAATATATTGGTCTTTGGAGAAAGCATGAGCATCTTTGAAGCACTGGTGACTCAGATTGATGAGTTCCTTCCTCTTTGGTGTTCATTCTTACCCCTTGAACAATTGAAACAGAAAAGACATGGCCTAAGGGCATTCTTTTCCACAATGTCGCTTCCACAGATTTGACCCAGACCATGCATATGGCTCCCAGTAGGTGGATTTTATTTAAATAAATGAGACTGTCCAATGTTTAATTCATGACACAAGAATCTAAGTGCACACTGATAGGGTAGATCAAAATGCAACTCAATGGGGATCACAGTTTTATAAACTGCAGGCTACTCCTTATAAAGTAGATATACAAAATATGAAAATGCATAATTCAGTAAACATTCTTATATTTAGAGCTGTATGCAAATACCAAAGAGTGATGGACTGTCTCTAAATTTCTATCACTGCTTTGTGACTTTCATTTCTGCTCATTATTGACAAGGTTTCATGCACAATCTAAAAGCCTGTTTCTAGAGAAAAAGAGGATAGACAGAAACACTGTGTTTGAGCATCCCAAGAATCTGCCAGCCTACCTGGACCTTATTCAAGTGCTCTGCTCCCCTAGTCCCTTGCGTGGAAATAGGTGGTTAACTCTAAGAGAGGAAAGAAAACATAACATGAAAGTCTTCTCAAAAAAACACATCTGAGAAAGCTCAAAAGAGTGAATAATAGAAAACAGCCAACACTGGCCTCTTGGGGTTGATAACTCTGTTTTTCTTTCCTCTCCCTCCTACTGCCTGCCTGTTGGTCACTTCACTACTTCTTGGCACATCTAGGAGTAGGGGAATTTGTGTAGGGTCAGACAGGGGAAAGGAAAAGATCACCAGTCAACTCTGCATCTTGTTAGTGGTTCTAGAGAATGGTTGGGTTGAAGCAGAAGAAGACAACCAGGATTAAGGGGTATCTGTGACTTTCAAAGACCTTTGTTCCTTTAATATTATGAATACTCAGCAGTCGGCTGCAGGTTCACTCCTCCTTACTCATGCACACTGAGAAAATGAATTAAGTAAGCATTTCCTTACTGTCCAGTACTCACAGCTCTGAATGTTAAGAATAATGTATAGAAATGCTATTGTCTTAAAAAAAAAAAAAAGAAAAGAAGAAAAGAAAAAGAGCAATTTAGATCAGACAAAATTAGAGGAAGCCAAAATCCAGCTGTTTTTAGGATTTATCCAATATTAGCAACATTGCGGTTTTTCAGTAACAATATAAAACTGTACTTTCAGAGGTGTTTTTCCATTTAATTCCCTAACTCCTAAATGTTTGCTGTTTTATCCATATGTTTCTAGTTGTATACATTGAATATTTTTAAAACACCATTTTGAAAAACATATTTGATGTTCAATAAGACTTTTTTGGTTATTATTAGAAAGCAGAATTTATGATTTGTAGAGGGAAATTTTACAAGTTTGAAAAGATTGCTTTTGAGGTTTTGCTTCACTTCATTTCCTTTGATGTCTTTTAGAAAGAAAAATGTATTCCTCCATCAGATACTAAAAAGAGCCTTCATGCTGAAAATACAGAAACAGAGCAGGAGACAAGGTTGGGAGGCGAGAGCTCTGCTGCTTTATGAACTGCTACTGTTCAAAATCAACCCACCCAACCCCGTGAAAGCTCAGCTTCTGCAATGAAAGATGTTTAAACAGTGATAATGGATGGCAAATAAAGGGACTCTTATCTTTGGAATTTTGAAGTAGACACTAGGAAGCAGTCCAAATTTAGTTTAAGGCTTACCCCTAAAGCTGAACTTTCATCTTTTATATGTCAGTCTGTGCTTCTGTGCTTTGGGACTACATAACGTAGCTTTAGAAGCCTGGCAAATCACATTAAAAAAAAAAAAAAACTTATAGCAATTTACATAAAACCCAGAAATTTGGGGTAAGATTATTTTTTTGTACTTTTCCCGTGAGCACAGTGTCAATTGGATGAGGGAAAGATATGACAATAGCACAAAAGTGTGTCACAGACAGCAGAAAAATAAATCTTACTCCATTATTCATTCCTTCATCTTATTCAACATTCATTCATTTATTCATTTGTTCACCTATTATTATACTACCAGTAGTTGCTCATCAAATTGAGAAAGATAAAGTAATTATGATCACAGATAAAGCTCATTTTAAAATAATTCATGTACCTCCTCTCTCTAATTAATCCAAAGGCAGCTGATAAAAAGAATAAATGACTTCAGAAATGGTAAAGGAGATTCTAACCCGGAGCAAAAGAACAGTTTCTTTCAATAGGCTCAGGTTTTTCTCTTAACTCTTAACTCAACTAGTGGCCCCCAAACCAATTCTTCGATCTCTAACTGATGTACTGTGTCACGTCTCCATCAGAAAAGCACCTTCTCATGCGCCACTTTTCACATTCAGACACTGTTAATGCAGCTCATCTCTCAGCTTGGAATCTCAGGATGCATCATCTCAGTGGGACTCTGGCCAGTTGGCTCTGAACACCCTTCTCCAGGTTTCTAGAGGCTCTGTCCTGGTCTGCTAAGGCCCTCTCTGTTCCAGGCTCCACTCAGCTCAGTCTGGGGACTCGGTTTCCCCTTCCTCGAAATGGTTTCCTCATATCAAGAGTTCCTGATGCTCTTAGCACTCTGCTTTTACTCTTTCATGGGCAAGGCTCCAAGCACATGACCAGGGGCAGTGACTTACAACATTCCTTCCTGCCAATATCTTCACATTTCAAACAGGGTTATTTTTCGTATCTGAAATGCTTTCTCATGTCGTTTTCCCTTAGCACCCTTTTCACTTCCTTCTAAATTTTCTGAACCCTCACTTAAAATCGTACTTATTTTATGTTCTTTTCGTCTAACTAGACTTTGAGTCTTGTGAAAAGTAGAAACATACTGATCATACTTATTGTTAGATATTCTGGGTTTTGTCTAATACCTGGCATACAGTAACTACTAATATATATGTGCTGAATAAATTCACTCATTTATCCATCTATTCATCCATCCATCCATTTATCCATCCATCCATCCAATATCTTTTGAGCCAGATGGTCTGCTAGGAAATGGGGACATTATGACAGACCCAGGGGAAAAGAATTAGGGCCAAGAGGGCCTTTTGATGCCCTTCAAATCACACTTCACTGGCAGCTGCTTTCAGCATTTGTGCAGGCCAGCCCTGGACAAAGGTTAGAGGGGTGAAGCATGAGTAAGGACAGAGCTCACAAATCACTGGCTCCTGACACTTCCAACAACTCTGAAAGTATTTGGAAATGTTACCTTCAACTTCAAGGCTCCAGGACTCATCCTGCCAGGAAGTCTTTTGACATTCTAACCCCATACCTTCCTCCCCGACCACCGACTCATGGCAATTGGCAGATCTCAGGATTGATGGTCTAGAAATTGAAGAGAAAGTCCCTAGGTCAGCGTCCTAAGGCTCTGGAATTCCCTCCCTCCCATGCTCTGCTTTCTTCTACACAAGGCATTGTGCCAAAAGAACCCTTTTTATCCCTAGAGTCTGCAAGTGACATATAAATATCCAAAACCTCTGAACCTTTCTTTCTCTCATTTAGCAACAGGGCCTTAATTGTTTTGATAGTGAATCCGTCTTATCTAAAAAAGTTAGGTGCACATGTGAATCTGAGAATTATATAGAAAAAAAGGAAACTGTGAAAAAAGAGATTAAATTAACTAAAATCTTCTAATGCTATGTTAGTTACACATCCCAGTAACTTTCCAATTATGTACGAGACTAGCAAGAGATTTGACAAAACGAACAAAGAAGAAATGTGGTAGTTTCTCCTGATAGTACAAATATATTTTTGTTGTTTAGTTGCTAAGTTGTGTCTGACTCTTTGTGACTCCATGAAAACTGTAGTCTGTCAGGCTCCTCTGTCCATGGGATTTTCCAGGCAAGAATGCTGGAGCAGGTTGCCATTTTCTTCTCCAGGGCATCTTTCTGACACAGGGATTGAACCTGTGTCTCTTGCACTGCAAAGCACATTTTTTTTTTTTTTTTACCCCTGAGCCACCAGTGAAGCCTCAGTACAAATACACTGACAGTACAGAATAAATATAACTATAAGTTGGCTAATTATATATTAGTCAAGGTGATGTCTCTTCCCCCCACCCCCCCCGTGACTTTACTAAACTATAGTTATGTTTCTAAAACACTTTGCCCAGTTATCATTTATCTCTTATATCTATTATTAAGCTTGTCAGCTTGATAAAATATTATATAGTTGCTTGTGCCTACTAATTTTCATATTACATTTTTGTAGGTCTCTATGTTAAAGAATCTGCCTGCAATGTGGGAGAGCTGGGTTTGATTACTGGGTCAGGAAGATCCCTTGGAGAAGAAAATGGCAACCCACTCAAGAATTCTTGCCTGGAAAATCCCATGGACAGAGGAACCCGGCAGGCTACAGTCCATGGGGTCGCAAAGAGTTGGACATGACTGAGTGACTAACACTTTCATATCATAATTATTCTTAGAGATATAGTGGGAGAAACAAATCTGTTTCAAAGAACCTGAAGGAAATTAGTGAATATAAAATTGGTAAATGAAGGTTAAGAGCTCAAAAATCCTTAAGGGCTGGTTCAACTATTCTGTAAATATTTAAAGATCTATTTTACAACATTCATGATATAAGAGAACTGACATAATTCTCCACATTTGTTTTTGCCTAAGAAGAGAATGGTTAGACATACCATTTGCAGGAAAAAAAGAAGAAAAAAAAAAGAGGTTAATCGATAGATTTCAATCCCTTGCTGTTTTAAATCGCTTCAGTCATGTTTGACTCTGTGATACTATGGACTGTAGCCTGCCAGGCTCCCCTGTCCATGGGATTCTCCAGGCAAGAATACTAGAGTGGATAGTCTATCCCTTCTCCAGGGGATCTTTTCAACCCAAGGATTGAACCCATATCTCTTATGCCTCCTGCATTAGCAGGCTGGTTCTTTACCACTAGCACCACTTGGGAAGCCCTTCAATCTCTTAAACCAGTGCTTACAGATGGAGTTTTGACTCCCATGTTGTCTCCAAGTTATTTCAAGTACTGCTATACAATTTTCCAAGATCATAAAAACCAATTAAATATATCATATAAAATTGAGAAAAAAAATTGGTATACAATTATTCAAAATTCAACATGTACCTCTTTAGTCCTTATTATGTATTATCTCAAGATGTTGTTTGTGCCCTCCAAGAGTCTCTGTTTCCCCCAGTCCTGTGGGAGTTCTGTAATAAAATCTGCTGTTCTTCAAAGTCAGATTCCCTGGGAATTCCCAGTCCCTTTGCTGGATCCCCAGGTTGGGATGACTGATGTAGGGCCTAGAATCTTTGCAACAGTGTGAGAACTTATTTGCTATTATTGTTCATCAGTTTGTGGGTCACCATAGAAAAGCTATGACCATCCAAGACAGTGTACTAAAAAGCAGAGACATCACTTAGCTGACAAAGGTCTAAACAGTCAAAGCTACAGTTATTCCAGTAGTCATGTATGGATATGAGAGCTGGATCATAAAGAAGGTTGAATGCAAAAGAATTGATGCTTTTGAATTATGGTGCTGGACAAAGCTCTTGAGAGTCCCTTGGGCAGCAAATAAATCAAACCAGGCAATCCTAAAGGAAATCAACCCTGAATAATTATCAAAAGGACTGACGCTGAAGCTGAAACTCTAATACTTTGGCCACCTGATGTGAAGAGCTGATTCACTGGAATAGATCGTGATTCTGAGAAAGATTGAGGGCAGGAAGAAAAGGGGGTGGCAGAGGATGAGATGGTTAGATGATCAGCATCACCAACTCAATGGACATGAGTTGAAGCAAACTCTGGGAGATAGTGAAGGACAGGGAAGCCTGGCATGCTACAGTCCATGGGGATGCAAAGAGTTGGACATGACATAGTGACCAAACAGCAACAACAATGTATTATCTAACCTATATACTTCAATAAAATTTATACTTTTAAAAATGTGCACTATACATATTCAGTATAAAATATATGAATCAAACTAAAATAAAAGACTATATAGAAAACTCAGGTAAAAGAAAATCCTATGGTTATTAAACTTTAAACAATCTTTTGATTGAAAACCAAAGCAAAATGAAATCAGCAGCTGATTTGATTACCACTGCCTAATGGAGATCCAACCAGTCCATTCTGAAGGAGATCAGCCCTGGAAATTCTTTGGAGGGAATGATGCTGAAGCTGAAACTCTAGCACTTTGGCCACCTCATGCAAAGAGTTGACTCATTGGAAAAGACTGTGATGCTGGGAGGGATTGGGGGCAGGAGGAGAAGGGGACGACAGAGGATGAGATGACTGGATGGCATCACTGACTCGATGGATGTGAGTCTGAGTGAACTCCGGGAGTTGGTGATGGACAGGGAGGCCTGGCATGCTGCGATTCATGGGGTCTCAAAGAGTCGGACACAACTGAGCGACTGAACTGAACTGAATAGAAAAGATGTACCAGCTTAAATAGGTAGAATGTTTTTTAATGGTTATGAAAAAATTATCTGCTAAAATTGGCAGAGGCAATTAGGGAATATGTTGGCTCAGACAGTTCAAAGCCAAGATCAGCTTTAATATCAGTTGATACCACTACTTGGAGATGTAATCAAGAACCCATGATCCTTCTCTTCTTTCTAACATCTATAGTATTGGGCTTCACCCCAAAGCTAGTCTTCCCATGGCTGTCTGGTAGTAGGAAATCATCAGGCTACATGCTTCTCTGTGTGTTGTGGATCAGGATTTCTCCACCTCGACACAATTAACTCCAGTGACATTTGGACCACATCTTTCTTTATTATGCTGTACTGAGCCTTGTAAGATGCTGACCTTCAGCCTTTACCTCTACCCACTAGATGCCAATAGCATTCCCCAAGTGGTGACAATCAAAAATGTCTCCAGACATTGCCAAATGTCCCCTGGGAGGTCAACTGCCAACAGTTGAGAGTCACTGATAAGGTTTTCAATACAGGAAAAAAATTTCAAAAGCCCTTGGAAAACATCTCAGATAAAATAGACCTAAATTGCATGGCCATACCAAAATCAACCATAGCCAACAAGATTAGAAATACTTTCATTAGCATTATATCCCAATCAAATTGGGGGTGGAGGTGAGGGATATATACTTTCATTAGAACTAATCATGTCAAATTCCTGGCAATAGGAGCTTCCCTTCATAAAGGAAGGTGGATTCCTGGACAAAATCAGAAATGTATTAAAAAGAAACAAAGATGTTACTGGATTCAGAATGAAATTCACAAAACTGTTCCTCAGAACAAACAAGATAGACTCTGATGTGCATTCATAAAGAAATTACTCAAGTAAATCTTCATAGAGAAACACTGAGAATTGCGGTTGACTCATTTATTTAAATCTTTATTGCACACACAGGAATGCTTCTCTGTGGTTTGCCTGCTTTGATCACTCTCTGTGGCTAGCAGATGGAAAAGTAGATAGCTCATAGATTTTTATAAATATTTATTGAATAAATGAATTGCCAAATATCAAGCTTCTACCATGCATTGGGCAGGCTTCCCATGTGGCACCAGTGGTAAAGAACCTGCCTGCCAATGCAGGAGACTTAAGAGATGTGAGTTCAATTTCTAGGTTGGGAAGATCTCCTGGAGATGTACACAGCAACCCACTCCCGTATTCTTGCCTGGAGAATCCCACAGACAGAAGAACCTGGCAGGCTACAATCCACAGCATCACACAGAGTAGGACACAACTGAATCGAGTTAGCATGCATACACCATACACTGGGTGCCATTCTAGATTTTAAAAGTAAACCTTCTTAATGAGGAGATAAAGCAATCAAATAAATTGATGTGGTCAATATGTAAAACAAGCCTGGCTTGAGACATAACTAGGAACATCAGAATTTTTCTGTTTTAATCTTTCCCTTTATTTAGTTGAAGGAGGAAAGTTCACTCAGCCCTAGATGAAACAGTAGTGGGCCTAATACCATTCCATTGTGCTGTGTTTAGTTGCTCAGTCACGTCTAACTCTTTGCAACCTTATGGACAATAGCCTGCCAGGTTCCTCTGTCCATGAGAATTCTCCAGGCAAGAATACTGGAGTGGGTAGCCTATCCCTTCTCCAGGGGATCTTCCTGACCTAGGAATCAAACTGAGGTGTCCTGTATTGCAAGCAGATTCTTTACCAGCTGAGCTACCAGGGAAGCCCACTATTCCATTACCTCTCAGGTAATTCAGCCTGCAGTTACTTTAAATTGCAAATATGTTCTTAATCAGAAATTGAGTGATGAGTCCAAGGTAATTACTAACAATTTAAAATTTACTTGGTATTAAGTCTTCCTCCCCTCCTCCCTTGTAACAGCTTTAGACTGGAAGGCAAAGTCCTGATCCCTCTGCTCCCCCTGCCTCCCATCCTCTAATGCTTTGCACATATTTGTTCCCCTGGTGGCTCAGATGGTAAAGCGTCTGCCTACAGTGTGGGAGACCCGGGTTTGATCCCCAAGTCAGGAAGATCCTCTGGAGAAGGAAATGGCAACCCACTCCAGTACTCTTGCCTGGAAAATCCCACGGACGAACGAGTGTGGTAAGCTATAGTCCATGGGGTCGCAAAGAGTCAGACATGACTGAATGACTTCACATACATACAGGTGAAAAAGAAAACTAGAGAAGCCAAGAAATGGGGATCTGGGAAACACTGTTGGGACTAAAGGGAGTGAGGTACTTGCCTCAGGCCCAAAATTTAACCCCAAACTCCAAAACCAAGATAAATAGCACATAATATTTAAGTTTCAATAAAACTGATATTAAAATATTAGTGTCAATATTAATGCTAAAATATTTTAACAAAATATTTTTAAACCAAAAATAATTTTTAAAAACCCATTATGAACAAAATTTCGTGTCAAATAAACAGCATGAGCGACAGTGCCTTGGTGAGCCATGCTGGAGCTTGGGGCAAAAAGAAACTTATCAGTGATACTAAGCTAGAGCAGTGAGGCTTCTGAAAGGTGGATGGATTTTAGAGATATCTCATAGACGGAATGATAAAGATTAGTGATCGACTGATGTGGCAAACTGTATAGTTACTCTAATTATTGGGAAAGGGAACGCGGGAAGATAAGCAGGTTTAGTAGTTAAAGTAAATTCAGGAATAACAGTGACTGTGTTGAGATTATGGCACCTGAAACTCTTTCATCTGATCATGATATCCAAAAGGCTTCTGATACATCGGTGTAAGATTTATGAAAATACCTTTAACAGCATTAACTGTGACATCAAAGAACCCTCCACAGACCTTGAAGAGAGAATGCTCAGTAGAGACAGTTCTTCGGGATCTGGTGGGAAGACAAGTGAGGTCCCCAAAACAATGGAATCTAAGTAAACAGCTTCTGGAAGTCCATTTTGATTCAAACTAAAAAGCAGATTAAAATTCAGGTTAAAAAGGAGACTGGCTAAAGGAACAAATGAACTATGGGACCAAACAATTATTTCTCATTCACACTGTTTCATTCAATCCAGTTTTTGATAAAAATCAAATAGTAGACAAGTTGAAGTCATCACCTTTGGAATGGACTAAGAGTTCAGTCATTTGTGTTGCAGATTAACAGCAGATAAAAACCAACGGGCTAGACAACACTTCTTTAATATTATAAAAATTTAACTAAACTTTTTCTGCTATGATTAGATAGTAAGAAGGCCGGGGCTATGATATAGTTTGCTGTAAATTTTCAAAACATGATTTCTCTCTCATGACTAAGAAATCTCTCAATACTCTGGCAACAAAATACCTGATTATGAACAATACTGATGGAAGCACAACCTTCAGGAGGGTTAGCTGCAGTATGTAGTAAGGTACTAAATAGACCTACCTAATATATGATGCTGGAAAGACTGAAGGAAGGAGAAGCGGATGACAGAGGATGAGATGGTTGGATGGCATCACTGACTCAATGGACATGGGTTTGGGTAGACTCCAGCAGTTGGTGATGAACAGGGAGGCCTGGCATGCTGTGGTTCATGGGGTCACAAAAAGTCAGACACAACTGAGCGACTGAACTGAACTGAATATATGAACTCCAGTACTTTGGCCACCTCATGCGAAGAGTTGACTCATTGTAAAAGATTTTGATGCTGGGAGGGACTGGGGGCAGGAGAAGAAGGAGATGACAGAGGATGATGGCTGGATGGCATAACTGACTCGACGGATGTGGATCTGAGTGAACTCTGGGAGTTGGTGATGGACAGGGAGGCCTGGCGTGCTGCAATTCATGGGCTCACAAAGAGTTGGACACGACTGAGCGACTGAACTGAACTGAACTGAATATATGAGCAAGAGAGATAATGCATTAAATTTATGGAAATAATGAAAAGAACATGTTTTTATGTAAATAATGAACAGAACCTGTTTTAGAGAAATTGGTCTTAAACCATTCTGACAACTGTTACATAACAGAAATTCTCACCACAGTCACTACTAATAAATCAACTTTTTTAATTCATGAAAAAATCATGTATTAGGGTATACAGAGGAAGTGATACAAATCCTAAAATGTGATAAAATAAACATTTTAAAACCTTAGGAGTCAGTTTTAGAAATTATTTGTGATTTTATTTTCTACTTTGCATTTTTTATAGATTACATAAATTAATCTATAAATGAGAACAACATTAATTTGAGGTATAATGTGCCAAAAATATTTACATAATTGGTAACTATATTAATAGATAATCTTGATCATGGCTTCCTTAAATTCTCAAAATTGCAAAGGAAGCTGTGACTAACAACTCAGACCTCTGCTCTATACCTCTAGAGACATTAACTAGCAATACGATTAAAATAAGCAAACAAATCCTTTTTAAATATTTCAATTGGTCTTATTAATATCTTATAACAAACCACTGCATTAATTATATGAATTTTCCATAATTAATATTAACTAATCATATACATTAATAAACATAGAATAGAGATGATTTTACTGAAAAATTATTTCTTTAGAAAGTTACTACTTTGCATTTCTTGTATTTGCATCAAAGGCAATTTTCCAAGAGAACCATCACCTTCTTTAAACAATTTTCTTTGTTAATCTCTGTGTTAAAATGTTTTTAAAATTTTCTTTTCTATTTGAAGATTTTTCAGGCTATGAATAATAAATGTGAGTCAGAACTGATTTTTATTGACTGAAGAACAATTTGCTTCTCTAAATATATAAAGTATATTTGGGGCCTAGGGTGGGGGGTTAGTGCTTCCCACGTGGTGTGTGGTAAAGAACCTGCCTGCCACTGCAGGAAACCTAAGAGATGTGGGTTTAATCCCTGAGTTGGGAAGATCCCCTAGGGAAGGAGGCACCAACTCCAGTATTCTTGCCTGGAGGATCCCACAGACAGAGGAGCCTTGTGGACTACAGTCCAAAGGGTCTCAAAAAGTCAGACACAACTGAAGCAACTTAGCACACATGTATGTGTACATGGCAGGGGGTGATCTGTAAGAATGGAAAATTTTCAATTTAGAAATAGATATAACTAAGATGAAGAATTGATCATCATTGGATTTTAGGAAGACTCTGAACTTAAAAAATCTGATACAATCTTATAAAATTAGAAAAACAGCATTCAGGAAACATTCAGCTCAGGCACCAACACTCCCCTCAAAAGGTGACTATACTAGAAATCCATTTTGTAAACAGAAAAGTGAAAACCAAAATCCACACTGTCTTAGATACTCTGGCCAGTGACGTAAGACATGAAATAGAAATAAGAAATAGAACTCTCCAATAAGGGGGAGAAACAAAAAATCTTGTTTGCAGACTATTCAGCAATGTATTCATTTAATATCTTTATCTGATTGTTCCACACACTGTTTCTAGCTGCTGGGAATACAATGACAAACCAGACAGACAAAATCTAAGATCCTTTTGAAAGTGAAGTCGCTCAGTCCTGTCCGACTCTTTGCAACCCCGTGGACTACAGTATATCACGCTTCTCTGTCCATGGGATTCTCCAGGCAAGAGTACTGGAGTGGGTTGCCATTGCCTTCTCCAGGGGATCTTCCCGACCTAGGGATTGAGCTCAGGTCTCCCGCATTGTAGGCAGACACTTTACCCTCTGAGCCACCAGGGGCGTCCTTTTAAGATCCTTTTAAGTTTCATTATTCTGTGATTCACTAGTAATTCTCTAAGTGCCATACTGTTCTGTGGGACCTCAATATAACCAATGGTAACAGAGATCAAGAATAACAGGGACATAATCAACACAGAGAGTTATTTCTCTTGCAAATAACAGTCTAGATACAGCTGCTTAGATCTGTAAAGAAAGCTCTGCTCATCAAAGTCCTAAGAATCCAGATTGTTTTCAGTTTTGTTCCTGGTCACACCAGGAAATAAATTCTTTTTCAAGGTCCTAACTAGAATTCTGGCTACCACATAAAAATTCCAAGAATAAGATGGAGCAAGAAGACAAGAAGAAATAGAAAGCACATGTCTTTAAAGGAAATTCCTAGAAGCTGCTACTTTATGTTTCTGCCAGCATCCCTTTCAACAGAATTCTGTTGGCTTCACTTGTCTGGAAAAGAGACTGGAAAATGTATTTTTTGTTTTGTTTTGTATATTTTCTTATGAGGCAGCTATAGGTGGCTCAGATGGTAAAGAATCTACCTGCAATGCATGAGACCCTGGGTTAGGACCCTGGGGATGATCCCCTGAAAAAGGGAATTGCCACCCACTCCAGTATTCTTGCCTAGAGAATTCCATGGACAGAGAAGCCTGGCTGGCTACAGTCCATGGGGTCTCAAACAGTTGGACACCACTGAGGGATTAACACTTGCACTTTCATAGACCCAGCCCCTACTCTCCACAAAAAGTGAGAGTTCTAACTTACATAAAGCAGGCATTAGGGTAGAAAACTAGTAGTTTCATCCAAAACTGACAACCATAATATTATTTTAACGTCAACTTCTGAGATCTAGTATAATGCTTCTTACCTTCAACCGTCTGTCTAAGCACTAAATTCCAAGTGAAGCATAATTCAACTACAAATATGAACTTAAGTCTTTAAATTTTTTGGATATCCCAGTTGCTGACTAACGGAAGAAAAACCTATGAACGGCCACTGGATATGGGAGGAGGTGTAAAGAAAGAAGAGTATGACAGGCATCTTGCACAGAGTTGCCTCTCTTTAAATTTTGTCAAATTGGTTACAATATTAGTATTATAAACAGCTCTGAACATACTAAGCAGATAATCATAGGATATACCAGGGTGTGGGACTAAAATATACTGCTTGCTGTAACTGTAACAGAGTGGCTGCTGAACTAGGTGGTTGTCAAATCCAGTTTTCACTGCCCTGATAAGGACCATGGGTTGCTGCATCACTCTAAATCAGCATAATTTTTAAAAAAATCTTGTGCAGAAGCAGTAGTGCTAAAATTTGTTGCTCATTCATCAGTCTGTTCTCCATGATTATATGGTAAAATATGTGTGGACATGTTCTACAGAAGAGGTCGCGTCCAAGTGGAAGAGCTTTCTCAGAGTAAAACTTTAGTGCAAGACTATTCATTTCGAATGGTATAGAATGAAAGAGCCCAATAACCTCTAACATTATCCAGGTTTTTGTTTAGAGTTAACTAAGATTTCTTTTAGTGACATTCCAGTCTAACTGAAAACCATTGATAATTTTACAAAATGGACCTGAAACCTTTCAAAGACCATACTCAAGTTTCCCATCATAGAGCTCTGCACATCGAACCAAGTGTGTGAGTTTATTAAGGTATTCCCCATTGCAAGAAAAGGTTTACTTTACCCATTAAAACCTCACTCAAATGGATATCAAGTATCTCTTGTGTCCTGTTACATGATGTAATTTAAGTCTGAAAATGTCCATGCTTTGCTTTACCGGAAAGTTAAAATCTTGCTCAGTGGAAGCAATAGTATATGCCACTGATAAGGTGAAGGTGATCTCGTAAAAGGTCATGACTTAGTGCTTTTTGGACAAACAATAGAAAAAAACTCGTCTGCTACCATGTTATGCTGCATCAATAATTCAGCCTATTTTAACACATCAAAAATCCTTTGCATGCTTTAAAGCCAACCCTTCTATAAACACAGTACTAGATGGCCATGGCAGGCTTCCCTTTATAATGGAATTGTAATAGAGCTATTGAACAATTGTGTGTAACTGTGTACTAACCAATGAGATAAATAAATAAGTAAATTAGATATAATCTCAATTTTTAAAGAGCTAAATAAATAGTTCAGGAGGAAAAGGAATATGACTAGAAAACATGAAAACCTGACTCAAGATTCCTATGACCAATGTCATGAAAGAAATAAAAAGCTAAATGAGAGAAAGATCTCTTTGGTCTGAGTGAGTCAGAAAATATATAAGGTAAAGATGGCATCTGAAAAACATCTTGAACAGTACGTAGACACAGAAAAGAGGACTTTTGATGTACTGTGAGAGGGGAAATGAGGACTATGTTTAAGACATAGTAAGTACTCAATTTCCTGGTACACACAGTAAGAACAGAAACAAAGTAAAGAAAGAATGTACAGGTGTGTGGTAACCATATTACAAAGGGTGCTAATGAAGGAGTGAAGAATACTGCTTAACTTATAATCACGCCATAATCATTACAGATGTTTTTGAACAGAAAGTCATAAAAGAGTTGTACTTGTAGTAGAATAAAACACAGCATTAGGATGTCAGGTAGAATAGATGGAAAGGCTAGTTAAAGGCTAACACCACTGTTGTTACATGATACAACACCAAAAATATCATATATTCATGACGACCTCTAGAAAGAGCAATATTAGCATTTGCCAACTCGCTTCTTTTTGGAAGGGCAGCTTCCAAGCACAGAACTCTAATTCAAGTTTCTTCAATCAAGAAAACTCTCTAGATCAGTCTCCTTCCCTGATTATTTTCATTCCTGGGAAGAGAACTTGGTAACTGTCCACATTTAAATGTTGCATTTCCCTCAACTAGATTATGAACATCCTAGAAGCAGCTAAGATAATAGGAGGCTGCCGGCAGCAAGAGTAAATTTTAGCTTCTTATTAAATAAAGCTGCAAATTCATCTGGAGGAATCAAATCTGAACAGGATATATCTGAAAGGTATGCTATTTTCTCTCTTCAACAGAAAGAAGAAAGTTACAAGATGGGGCAGAAATATTTTGTGACTATGAATTTATCAGTTGGTTTCAATCCCAAACTACTTAAACACAAACAGCAGCAGCAGCAATTTTAAATTATGTAATTCTACAGCGGGAAAGGAGTGCCTCTGAGGACAGGATTTTCTCGAGTCCTGCAAAAATAATGAATACATTAAACAAAGAATTATTCTGTCTCTGTAAACTGGCATGTAGATGCTTACCTTCGGTAACATGCTATGGCCTCACATCATTCACTAAAAATTACAGCTATGCAGTGTCTTCAAGAGACTGAAGTACTGTAATACAATTTTTTCCTCTTTATGTGAGATGTGTATGAAGCAGATATTTGCTTTTCATATAAGAAAGAAGGTTTAGACTTTTTTTTTAAGCTAGAGAACTTCAGACAAACTATGCAGTGAAGATTAATAAATCAAATCTGATGTAAGACGGTGATTTACTTTATCTTCTCTAGACAATGCCTCTCCTGCAACTTTATCACTTTCCATGACAATTTATTTAGCTGAGCATAATATAATCTTTTCAAGCCAAAAGCTGTAAACTGCTTTTCTTTAGACAACATCAAAAAATATTGATGAGAAAAGTTTAAAAAAAGTGGGCACATGGGTATTTCTGCTCTTTTGTTTGTGACGATACGAAGTTGCTTAGTAATTACATGACATTCAGTTGAATTTAGTATTGGCTTGGGATGAACCAACAGATTTGATGGGATACTTGCTAATCTGATTGACAACTTTCATGCTTCTCTATTTAGCTATTTGAAGAAAACTGTAAGAATGTAGTGCCACGTTTGTTGATGTATGCAATACTACTTGAAAAATTAAGTAAGAAAGACGGTGACATTAAAAGGGCTAATGACTTTTGAAGGTGTAAGTAAAGTAGCCATTCATATGTAAATAACAAAGGAGAAAAAGGTGAAACTACATCTGGGTCACACAAAGTAGGAATTTTGGATCCAATCTGAAAGCTTGTACTTTGTTCACATAATGAGAGCCAGCTGAAACTAGACAAGGATAAAATATTGGACTGTCACCAGCCATAAAGCCCTTCCTTCAGAGTTCTAGTTTTTACTTTAGAGTTCCTGAATTAACAGAGATTTTTTTTTTTTTTTTTCCTAAACTGCCTGAAGATAACCATCCTTTCAAATGAAGGGAAGAAGATCTTGCCTCTGGAATTACTTGATGGAGTCAGTTATTTGTACAAAACACAAATACCTATCTTTTACTTCTCTTCTGACATAGAAAGTTAATAAGTATCCTAAGCCAAGAATGAATTCATAAATTTATCAATAGTATATTTTCTAGGTCTAAAATCACTCATGACCCCTCTTCATCCTATCATGTACAGGAGTTGAGAGAGAGAGAGAAAGACATGAACATTGACCAAGGAGGATAAACTTCAATCCAGTCAAAGCTTTGGGCTATTTCAAAGCTTTTGAGCGGAAAGATCAGGTATCTAGGTTTAACTAATTTCAAAGGCTCTCATAAGATAATGTTTCTTAGTAGCCATTATAAGTATGTATTGCACCTCTATTCTATGTCAGCCACTACTAAGCACTTTATATTCATGACTTCATTTATTCTCCACAATAACCCCAGGAGTTAATATATACCCATTTTATAGATAAAGAAGAATTTTAAACTTAAAGAAGGTAAGTACAGGAGCCAAGATTTTAATTTGAGTTTATCTGACTCAGAATCCAAGAGCCATTAACCATGACGCTTTCACAGAATGCCTACCAGCATATCACAAGTGTATCAATTGCACTAATCACTGTTCATAGCCCCTAGTAGTTTATTTGATAAGCAATTACTTAATTATTCATCTAACTTGCTCTCTGAAACTGTCTGTGTCTATAATTATTTACAGGTAAAAAAAAAGAAGGATTTGCTAGTGTGACTGCTAACACTAGACGTGATACCTCTGTTCAACAAGGAAACACACCTGGGCTCAGCTACAGTTCAAATGTAAAAAAAAAAAAAAGGTTTTAATGCCTGACTATATTAATCATGAACTATAAATGAAATATCCCATGAGTTATTTAAAAAAAGATGCCATGATTTTATTCTGAGAAGGAATCACCAGGATTTAAAACTATGATTGCTAGTATCCAAGCAACCATCACAGATTTCCTGTGAGTCTTTACTGTCTCCTTTATTTAACTGACTTTTTCATTCCTAAACTTGGTAGACTGTGTTGTTAAAGATGTATATAATCCCAACCAGGTGGAGGAAAACAGCCTCAGGTTTCACACCCTTTCAGTTATATAATATTCTTCTTGTCAACCCTGGAGGAATTGGGAATTGCCCCAAACTTTTGTTATCTATCTGTAACTTAGATCATCATTTATATATGGTCTGTGGAGAAAGAATCTCTAGATATTTGGCTTAGAAATTTCCTTTCACTACATAAGAACACACAAGTAGTCCAAAAAATTAAAAATGAAAGTTTTTATTGTCTAAATACTTTTTAGTTCTGAAACATGCCCATCAATGTAAAAACAAATAGATATGTACCAAGTCCCCACAGCACCAATCATTAAAAGAATTTATCTCATATGGAAATTACATTTATTCATAACTATTTCTTGTAACACTTGTATTTGTTAATACATAAATTAGAACATGTGCAAAAAAATAATCCTTGGATGTTTAATTCTTTAAATTCCATCAGAATATGTCTTCCAGTTGGAATTTTTCTAAAGATAGTCATAAATTCTGACACTTTTATATTATTGATTCTTATAAAAATGGCAAGAGAATATTTTACTTTGACAGGGACAACATGATACTAGATATTATGGATACAATTTTTAAAAATTTTCTATTACATATAAAGAATCTCAGCAAAAGAGTAAAGGGTATATCCTTTACTTATCTAGTACCTGTCAGCATTTTTTCATTGTGAGTGAAAAATTCTCTTTTATTCTTTTGTCAAATAACAATGGAAACAGTATTACTCACACTTTGCATGAAAACATGCCAATATAAAAAAGTTAAGTAACATTTCTCTCCAAGCCTATTAAATGGCCCACAGCCTTTGTGAGGACATAAAATATGACTAAGACACAAGTCAAAACAAAGTAAAACTGGAAAGAAAAGAAAAAGATAGTAAAGTCTACTTTTTCTGTACCACTTACAAGCCATGCTAAAGAGTAAGAGAAATGAGACTTCAGTGTCTCTGTCAGTCCTCCTCTAAACTACAAAAGGGAAGAAAACCTCCTTCCCCATCCCAAGATTACAAAAGAGGAGTCTTGCTGGTAAGGTTAGCATCTGTCAATATAAGGCCTGGTACAAAAGCAAAGCCGCTCTTTGAATTGTTTGCTTAATGAGTTCTCCCAGTGAATGGAGTCTATCTGCAGCTCAGGGTTTCACAAGAAACACAATATTGCGTGTGGATTACTTTAGATAGGAAGGAGGTTAGTTTCAGGAAAGCAAGTGAGAAATGGTTAAGCTTGTCATTTCATTATAATTTGAGCGTTTGCTGTGATACTAATTAAAATAGCTTTCTTACATGTTGTTCATAAGCATGATAATTCATATATTTTATCTCAGTTATCTTATTTTTTTTCTGGGACATTTCTTATTTGTACTGGCTTCCATTCATCGTTTGTGTTCCATTTGTGGGCCGCTGATTAGAATTTTAATGAGTTTCACGTTAAATACCTATTAGAATTCATTCTTTCAGAGTTATCTATAGAGAGCAAGTACATACATACTCCTTGAGTTTATTGATATCTTCTACTCACAAATGAAAATAATTTATTCTAACTTTTAAGGAAAATGCCAAGAAACATCAAACAATTGTTTTTGTCCGCTGATAACTCAGTTCCAAATGCTCAGCTTCTAACATTAATTACATCAGCTATAACTTATTATGCCCTTGTACAGTGAGCAGTCAAATGTCCCATTTAAACTTGTCAACAACTTGCAAGAGATGCATTATTGATATGTTCTCTTATACAGATGAGAAAACTGGGGATCAGAGAAACTGAACGTTTGCCCAAGGACATGAAGTTAAAACTCCAACCCAAATCTCTCCTCTATACAATGCAGGCTCTTTATACTACTTTGTAGTTGCTCCACAATGTTCATAAGACATAACCTTAGTTTTGATTTCTTTAAAGATTTTATTTAGAATAGAACATTTTTAGATTCACAGAAAAAAATGAAAGGAAGGCAAAAAGATTTCCCACATGTTCCCTACCCGCCCCCCCCAGGATGCATGACTCCTCCATCATCAATATCCATGACCAGAGATTGTAGTAAATTTACTACAATTGATGAACCTGCATTAGCACATCATTATCACCCAAAGTCCATAGTTTTATGTTTAAGTTCACTCTTCCAGTTGTACATTTTGTGAGCTTAAACAAATGTATAACTACATCTATCATTATAGTATCATAAGAGTATTTTCATTGCTCTAAAAACTCATTTTAGCTTCTTAAAAATAATGCCATACAAAAGAATGAACATGTCTCTAGGATCCATTAAACTTATTATAGTTAAATTCCAAACACAGCTGATACTAATCTTGTTCTCTCAGCCAGACTGAAAATCTTGATTCTCTTTTCCAGATGTCTCCAGTAGCTTCTTACAAAAGATTTAATACATAGTCACCTGCATTCGTTACTTTGCCTTTAGTCTCAAATATTCAGAAATCTCTACATATCACACTTGGAATACAAAAAGGCCTAGACTTTATGATATAAGTTTTACATTTAGAGTTTCCTTAGCACTCAGTCTAATTTAAACTTTTTAGTTAAACTAAAAGAAATCACTATAGTAACTCACCAAGTCAGTATTTAGATATTATTTTTTGGAAAATTTTTAAAACACAGTTTTACTCAAATACATATACATAAGAAACTGAATATGTATAAATAGGCATGTTTAAATGCAACTGTGGAAAACTCTACAGTTAGTATTTATTTTGCAAGGAAATCTGCAAGTTGAATACATAGAAGAATTAAGCAATGTGTTTCTTTCTTTTCTTTTCATAGTATGTTATATTTTTTTGGATAATATATTGTCTTTCTAAAATTAAGATGGTAGAGAGGAAGTGAAAGTAACCCTATAAAGCCATATCTTTCAGAATCACTACTATTAACCTGTTGAATAATGTGTTTCTTATATGCTCTCCCATTTCATAAATGGGGTTAATACTATTTTTTTTATCAAAGAGTTGATGATTAAGAGATGTTCTGGAGCCTGTTCATATTTCTAGGAGCTGACTGTGGACTGATTGTGCCCACTTCTTAACTCCGTTCACTATCAAGTTGTTAACTTGAAATTGGCCATGGGTGGGAGTATTGACACCATGGAAATTGACAAACACAACGAATCAAGGCTGCCTTTATCTGCTCCCCATCCTAAGCCTACTGATATATAGTTTTCACATAACACTGTTGATGTAAGACAATATGTAAGATAATACGTCATTACAGTGGATAAGAAGGGTGCCTCCACACCTCCAGGTCCAGGCAGTGTTGGCTGTTGATGACCCTCAGCTGCACCCTCTGTAAACTGTCAGCTGAAGGGTGCTGTCTTGCCCAAGATTATGCCTCTTGCTCTTTGGACCGTCTGGTTGAAATACAATGATCAGGGGCCCTCAAGAAAGAAATTCCAGCTCCAGAGCTTCTTGTGGGATAAGATGAAATCTCAGTTTCAACAACATCATAGTTTAACTTCTCCCTTTGCTCAGTTCAGCTTCCTTCTCTCCTATACAGGCATTGCTCCTGAGAGCAGCGCTCCCCTTCCCCATAAATTACACAGAAATCTCTGAGTTTGTTTCCTAGGAAGACGAAGCCAAGACATACAGGAAACATTGCTTAATAAATGTCAGTTGTTAACAATATATTTGTAATCATTCTTTCATTGTACATTATTAGTCTTAATGCAGTTGTTAAAATAGAGAATAAAAATGATTTTAAGTACCTTTTCCTCTTCTCATGTTAAAAATAATTAGATTCTACTATGGAAAATATAACAATAATGAAATAATGATTGTCTATAAACATGGTCTTTGAAATGTTGGAACTGGATGAAGTACATATTTGGGCCAAGAGAACACCTGTAACTTGAGTGGATTTCTTGAGGATTTTATATGATAAACATTCCTTTAAGAGTCAGGAAATGATGGTAAAACTTGATTAAAATAATACTTTTAAGAATTTGTCAAATTATTAATGCTGAATCTTAGGCATGTGTAATTTCCAAGACACTACACTCAGGAGTCTTTCCCTGGGCTTCCTTATTGGCTCAGATGGTAAAGAATCTGCCCGCAATATGGAAGACCTGGGTTCAATCCCTGGTTGGGAAGATACCCTGGAGAGGTGTATGGTGACGCACTTTTGTATTCTTGCTTGGAGAATCCCATGGACAGAGGAGGTTGGTGGGCTACAGTCCATAAGGTTGCAAAGAGGCGGACACAACTAAAGTGACTAACACACACACACACATACACACACACACACATTCAGGAGTCTTTAATTGTAATATTAATAAATATTTGAAAACATTACAATTCCAGGAAGGCTAATTAAGAGGTTAATTCATCAGTAATATGATTAGCTAATAAAAACTGTCTTTGGGCAATTGCAGAAAAAAAAAAAAAAGGAATGTAATGGCCACATTATTCCCCACCTAAGACTGCACAGGACCTGAGCATAATGTATCCTAGGGAGGATTTGATGCTAAACGTAACTGGAAAACACTGGGCAGCCATCACAGCTACTGAGTAAAATAATATTCTGTGTGCATTCTTGATTACATATGAACATAATGATGTTATTTGGAATCATAGTGTTTCTTAGAACCCTGTAAGGAAATTAACAAAATTCAAACAACAATTTGCATATTGGTCATATATTGAAATAAAATATTTCTGACACATTAGAAAGACCATTTATGTTATTTTCCATGTATTAGAAAAATCACATTAAGAGAATATGAATATTGTTTGATATCTCATTTCTAGTATAAAATTCAGGCTCTGATAACAATATAATGGCAATATTCTATCACAGGAGGATGCTACAATGATTTTTTTCTTTTCATTTCCTGATTTATTAATTTAGCCAGACCACTCTGGTCAAGACATTATAGAAGATACTGAGGATAATGAGATAAATGAAAAATGTTATCCCTTTTACAAAATCCGTATTTTTATGGATAAGACATACATGTAAAGAAACTCAATTAAAGTAGAGATAATTTAGCAAATATCTTCCCAACATGTTTTACTTGCTTCCATAGATGACATCACACTGCCTCTCCACATCCATTATCTCCGTTACCCTTTCCATTGGCTCTTCTGAGGGCTTTCTGTCACAGAAGTTAAATCCCTGGACACATCAGTCTTAAGATGAGTCCATCAGAGGCCTATCATGGGATCATCCCAACCAATGTTTCCTCGCTTTTGGATCTTGAAGTTTGGGAATGGGAGACTACAATTATTTTCCCATTATATGAATAACAAAGCCAAGGCAAAAGGAGTTGAAATGGGTCCCAAGCTTTCATCCAGAGCACACCAAGAGCTGGTGTCTATTGTTCCTGGAAGCAATCTGGCTATCCCTTCCAAACAAGCTTAGGTTAAATTTCTTCAGTTTCCAGTAGAACAATCAGGAGAGCTTCAGATTTTGTGATGGCTGAAGCTTATACTATTTGGGAATCCCCTTAGAAAAAGAATTAAAGATTATGAATGCACAACCAGGTACAAATGTGATTATTTTGAACAAGAAGGAAAAATACAAGTTATGGGACCCTTGCAGGATTGTATCTTTGGTAATTTACAATACTTTGCTTACATAAGGCTGCTTCTGAAATGCAACTGGCCTCCCTTCCCACACAGAACTCTCTACAACAATTCTGAGGACACTAAGAGGTATGTACAGATGAGAGGGCCTGAAGCTCAGGCCCCCATTAGCTTTAAGGTAAATCTGCCTTCGCTGACACATCTGTCCAAAGTACAGTGGACAGTGGGACAACTGACTCCTGGAAAAGCTTTCAGAGGATGAGCACTCCCTGGATGATAAACAAGCGTTAAGTAATGGAAGTGGATGGGGCCTAAGACTGTGTGAGTTCTCAGCACTATGTTGCAGTTTCAAGAAATAGTTGCATGTTAGAGAAAATTTATTCTAATATAAAGAAAAGGTGACTTGAGGTGGCTGGTCTGAGAATCCCTCTCCATATAATCCTACAATATGCCTGTTAAGTCTGTGGTTTTCCTCCCATTATGCGCTACTCCTTCTCCTTTTCACTTTCGGGACTTGGGGCTTCTAGGAAGAATGATACTTCAAAGGCCTACTTCTATGCATATGCTTTCCATTTGGGGGATTTTTGTCCTTGTCCTTAAAATAAACACAGCACTCAAAAAGGAGAGGGGGAAAAAGAGTAGAAAATAACAAATGACAAGGCTTTTCTCTTTTATACCAAGACCCTTATAGCATTAAGAGGCTTAACAAGAAAAACAAACACTACCCTTTCCATATAGGAAATGTGTCAACGAAAGTTCATGGAGTGGGTGGAAACAAGCAGAGAAAAATGACACCCCATATTTAAGAAAATTTAAAAATTAAAATCAAGTAAGTTCAACTTCTCACAGAGCACAAGAATTCCAATGTGGAAAAAGAGTGTGGGTCCAAACTCTGCTATCCATACAATCCTTTCTTCCTAATCTAGATAAAAAACTTGAATATGGGTTTCCCTGATGGCTCAGTTGACAGAGAATCTGACTGCACTGTGGGAGACCCCAGTCCGATTCCTGGGTCACGAAGATGCGCTAGAGAAGGGAAATGCTACCCACTCCAGTATTCTGACCTGGAGAAGTCCATGGATTATATAGTCCATGGGGCTGCAAAGAGTTGGACATGACTGAGCAACTTTCAGTTCACTGCACATAGTGAACTCTGTGAGTTCTTTAACGGAGTGAGTTCTGCTTTAGTCAGTAACACAGTTAAAACCAAAGAGAATAGATTGGTCTCTGGTTCCTAGAATTGTGAATGGTACTTCTGTGTGTGTTCTGGAGGAATGGGGATTTGAGAGGCAGTTTGTCTAAGGCCAAGGGCTGAACTTTGTTTTGAACTTTCTACAGCAGAATGTATGATCCTGTAAGGATTACAGTACCATGCCATTGTTAGACTCTAAATAGCCTACAAGACAGTCCGCCCAGTCAGACTATAATCTAAACTTGAGCATCAGAGACCCAGCTGTGAGCCATTTGTGAAGCAGATCCTAATGTCTGCAGAACCTCATCTGTACTGGCTATGTGTTGGGGTACTTCTTTCTCCCTTCACTTGCACACATCATCCTAAAGATGTTCCTATCTATGCAGAACATGTGGTCACACCAGGCCTGTCCTTCAAGTCAATATCCAGTATTCTGTATCTTTTTGGATCCTCTGGTCCATTAAGTTTTTCTATTTCATTCTTCCTTTGCTCAGGTAAGATTTTCTAAAACAATTGTAATCACTAAGGAAAGATCTCTCTGCTATTGGATGTTTGAAACTATATGAAAGTTTACTTACTGTAGACTGTCTTTCAGTATGGCACCCAGGTGTGGTCTATGGAAAGGGAAAATTTCTATGGGTGTGTACACATGTCTGACTCTTTGTGAGCCTATAGACTGCAGTTTGCCAAGCTCCTCTGTCCATGGGGATTCTCAAGGCAAGAATACTGGAGTGGGTTGCCATGCTCTCCTCCAGGGGATCTTCTTGAACCAGGGATCAAACCTGTGTCTCTTAAGTCTCCTGCATTGGCAGGCAGGTTCTTTACCACTAGCACCACCTGGTAAGCCCACTCCTATGGGTAGGTGTCAGTATCTACTCCCAACAAGAAGGGAAAAGGAAATGAATTATTATCCTGAAGATCATTTATGGAGAAGATGCAGCTCCTAAGATAGGACACTGGAATTTGGAAAACAGAGACCAAGCAAGGCATAATAGGACTTGGAGGATATTAGGCTGCTTGAAGGGGTAGAACCATCGAGCAAATAAAAGAAAAGGTATCCAAATATTTCAGATTGAAGAATCTATATTTTGAAAGCCAATTTGTTAAGCAGGTGAATTTTCAGGGGTCAGGCAGGACTACACATTACATTTGCCCCTTCACATTGCTTTTCTCCACTTATTCAGTTCAGTTCAATAGCTGAGTCATATCTGACTCTTTGTGACTTCATGTACTACAGCACCCCAGGCTTCCCTGTCCACCACCAATAGCTGGAGTTCACTCAAACTCAAGTCCATTGAGTTGGTGATGCCATCCAACCATCTCATCCTCCTTTTCTTCCCACCTTCAATATTTCCCAGCATCAAGGTCTTTTCAAATGAGCCAGTTCTTCCAATCAGGTGGCCAAAGTACTGGAGTTTCAGCTTCAGCATCAGCCCTTGCAATGACTATACAGCACTGATTTCTCTTAGGATGGACTGGTTGGATCTCCTTGCAGTCCAAGGGACTCTCAAGAGTCTTCTCCAAACCCACAGTTCAAAAGAATCAATTCTTCGGCACTCAGCTTTCTTTATAGTTCAATTCTCACATCCATACATGACTATGGAAAAAACCATATCTTCGACTAGACAGACTTTGTTGGCAAAGTGATGTCTCTGCTTTAAAATATGCTGCCTAGGTTGGTCATAATTTTTCTTCCAAGGAGTGAATGTCTTTGAATTTCATGGCTGCAGTTACCATCTGCAGTGATTTTGGAGCCCCCCAAAATAAATTCTCTCACTGTTTCCATTGTTTACCCACCTATTTGCCATTAAGTGATGGGACTGGATACCATGATCTTAGTTTTCTGAATGTTGAACTTTAAGCCAACATTTTCAGTCTCCTCTTTTCACTTTCATCAACAGGCTCTTCAGTTCTTCTTCATTTTCTGGATAAGGGTGGTGTCATATATGAGGTTACTGATATTTCTTGCAGCATTCTTGATTCCAGTTTGTGCTTCTTCCAGCCAAGTGTTTCCCATGATGTACTCTGCATATAAGTTACATAAGCAGGGTGACAATATACAACCTTGACATACTACTTTCCCTATTTGGAGCGAGTCTGTTGTTCCATGTCCAGTTCTAACTGTTGCTTCCTGACCTGCATACATATTTCTCAAGAGGCAGGTCAGGTAGTCTGGTATTCCCATCTCTTTCAGAATTTTCCAGAGATTGTTGTGGTCCACACAGTCAAAGGCTTTGACATGGTCAATAAAGCAGAAGTTGATGTTTTTCTGGAACTCTCTTGCTTTTTCAATGATCCAACGGATGTTGGCAATTTGATCTCTGGTTCCTCTGCCTTCTCAAAAACCAGCTTGAACATCGGAAGTTCACAGTTCACATACTGTTGAAGCCTAGCTTGGAGAATTTTGAGCATTACTTTACTAGTGTGTGAGATGAGTGCAATTGTGTGGTAGTTTGAGCATTCTTTGGCATTGCTTCCTTTGGGATTGGAATGAAAAGTGACCATTTCCAGTCCTGTGGCCACTGCTGAGTTTTCCAAATTTGCTGGCATATTGAGTGCAGCACTTTCACATCATCTTTTAGGATTTGAATTAATTTAACTGGAATTCCATCACCTCCACTAGCTTTGTTCATAGTGATGCTTCCTAAAGCCCACTTGACTTCACATTCCAGGATGTCTGACTCTAGATGAGTGATCACACCATCATGATTATCTGGGTCATGAAGATCTTTTTTGTATAGTTCTTCTGTATATTTTTGCCACCTCTTCTTAATATTTTCTACTTCTTTTAGGTCCATACCATTTCTGTCCTTTATTGTGCCGATCTTTGCATGAAATGTCCCCTTAGTATCTCTAATTTTCTTGAAGAGATCTCTAGACTCTCCCATTCTATTGTTATCCTTTATTTCTTTGCATTGATCACTGAGGAAGGCTTTCTTATCTCTCCTTGCTATTCTTTCTACTCTGCATTCAAATTGGTATACCTTTCATTTTCTCTTTTGCCTTTCACTCCCCTTCTTTTCTCGGCTAATTGTAAGGCCTCCTCAGTTAACCATTTTGCCTTTTTGCATTTCTTTTCCTTGAGAATGGTCTTGATCGCTGCCTCCTGTACAATGTCACAAACCACTGTCCATAGTTCTTCAGGCACTCTCTCTATCAGATCTAATACCTTGAATCTATCTGTCACTTCCAGTGTAGAAGAAACACAAGCTGGAATCAAGATTGCTGGTAAAGGATTTGATTTAGGTCATACCAGAATGGTCTAGTGGTTGTCCCTACTTTCTTCAACTTAGTATGAATTTGGGAATAAGGAGTTCATGGTCTGAGCCACAGTCAGCTGCCAGTCTTATTTTGGCTTACTCTATAGAGCTTCTCCCAGATAATCACGATGGTGTGATTGCTCACCTAGAGCCAGACATCCTGAAATGTGAAGTCAAGTGGGCCTTAGAAAGCATTACTATGAACAAAGCTAGTGGAGGTGATGGAATTCCAGTTGAGCTGTTTCAAATCCTGAAAGATGATGCTGTGAAAGTGCTGCACTCAATATGCCAGCAAATTTGGAAAACTCAGCAGTGGCCACAGGACTGGAAAAGGTCAGTTTTCATTCCAATCCCAAAGAAAGGCAATGCCAAAGAATGNGCTGTGAAAGTGCTGCACTCAATATGCCAGCAAATTTGGAAAACTCAGCGGTGGCCACAGGACCGGAAAAGGTCAGTTTTCATTCCAGTCCCCCAAACCTAACACACCCCTAATACACAGAGAGTGTGGTTGGCAGAATAATGCACCCCCTGCAAAGACATCCACATCCCAACCTGCAGAACCTGTGACTACATTAGTTATAAGGCAAAGGGGAGTTAACGCTGCATATGGAATTAAGTTTACCAATTCATTAATCTTGAGATGGAAAGATTGTTCTGAATTATCTGGATAGACACAATGGGATCACAGGGACCTTAAAGGGGGAGAGAGAGGCAGAGAGAAAGGGAGTCAAAGAGAAGAACTCGGGTTGATGATGCTGGCTGTGAAGATGGAGGAAGGAGCCAGGAGTAGAGGGCCTCTAGATATTGGAAAGGCAAGGAAATGGATTCCCCTCAAGCACCCCCGGCCCTCATCTTGATTTTAGATATTTCAGACCTGATTGCAACCTACTTCAAATTTCTGAGATGTGAGAGTTAGACTGTGAAGAAAGCTGNAGATGGAGGAAGGAGCCAGGAGTAGAGGGCCTCTAGATATTGGAAAGGCAAGGAAATGGATTCCCCTCAAGCACCCCCGGCCCTCATCTTGATTTTAGATATTTCAGACCTGATTGCAACCTACTTCAAATTTCTGAGATGTGAGAGTTAGACTGTGAAGAAAGCTGAGCACCAAAGAACTGATACTTTTGAACTGTGGTGTTGGAGAAGACTCTTGAGAGTCCCTTGGACTGCAAGGAGATCCAACCAGTTCTTTCTGAAGGAGATCAACCCTGGGATTTCTTTGGAAAGAATGACGCTCCAATCCATCCCTGCTCTGTTTCAGTGTTTTTATATTTTTACCTAAAATGAGGATCTGATCTCATCATCTCTGCCCATCTGCCTATCGTCTCCCTTTGGCTATAGGATGACTTCACTCTCCTTCATGAACCTGACAACCCTCAGCTGACCATTCCAGCTTTCTGGCCCTTCTACTCATGGAAAAATCATTTGGACATCTTGCTTCACCCAACTCCTCAAGCCCTTCCATGCCTGTGTGCATTTTCAGATATGTTCCCTCTTCTGAGACCCTCAGCTCCCATACTTAGTGAAATCTGCTCACTCGGTTAGGCTCACATGTCACCTCTAGCTACTCAGGTCATCATTAGCATCTTCTGTGACTTTCTGTACTCCCTTGCATCCTAATGATCACCCTGTGCTGAATTAAACTTTCTGCCTATCTTTACTTAACATCATGTAGAGCCACTCACAGGGAGGACTGGTGTCAGGGTCACCCTTGCATCCACTTGGGATAAGAATTTGGGAAGAGGACTTCCCTGGTGGCTCAGTGGTAAAGAATCCATCTACCAATACAGGGGACATGGGTTCAATCCCTGATCCAGGAGGATCCCATATGCCACGGAGCAACTAAGCTGGAGCACTACAACTATGGAGCTCGTGGTCTAGAGCCAGGAAACCACAACTGCTGAGCCCACGTGTTACAGCTACTGAGCTCTCATGCCCTAGAGCCCATTCTCTGCAACAAGAGACGCTACCTCAATGAGAAGCCAGTACACCGCAAGGAAGGGCAGCCCTCGCTCACAGCAACTAGTGAAAAAACCCACACAGCAACAAAGGCCCCAACACAGTCAAAATAAAGAAATAAGTAAAATTATATATACAAAAAAATAATAATTTGGGGAGGGAACATCACTCTCAAAGATTAAGCACTAGCATAGGCATCCTAGGGTCTTCCTTCATCTCTCCTCCAGAGATTAGTTAAATCTCAACATCACCTCTTTAAAAAAAAAAAAAAAAAAGACAAAATGTAAATGTATAATCTTCTTGATTATAATAGTAGCACCTAGTTGGTGTCCAGTGTTTAAGAAACACCAAAGTGTCCACAGAAGAAAATAAGACTTCTACACAGATCGTCCATAAACCCGTCACCCATCATAATGAATAACTAACATTTCCTTAGTTCTTACCTTGCTGGCAGCCATCAGAGTAATCCTCTAATGGGGAGGTTTCATCATCAACTCCATTAACAGATGGAGAAATTGGGGCTCAGGGAGGTTGAGCAGGGTAGCCCGAGTTTAGGGACATTTTTGTTCTTCTGGGTCCAAGCTCAATAATGAATGGGCAACTGGGTCTCTCTCTCTGATAGCCACAAACTATATCTGTTTTTTTTTTTTTTCCAATCCCCTAATTATCATCTTCCCTGGTGGCTCAGACAGTAAGGCGTCTGCCTACAATGTGGGAGACCCGGGTTCAGTTCCTGGGTTGGGAAGATCTCCTGGAGAAGGAAATGGCAACCCACTCCAGTATTCTTGCCTGGAAAATCCCATAGATGGAGGAGGCTGGTAGGCTACAGTCCATGGTGTCACAAAGAGTCGAACAGGGCTGAGTGACTTCACAATTATCATTAACTCTCTTATCTCTTAAATTAGAAGGTTGAAAAGCGGAGATAAAGACTTGAAAAGAAAGACTTACTTCACAGGAAGCAAACTCAGAGGCCCCCGGGCCAGGCAGCATCCTTAACTGGATGATGAGCCTGAGGGGACAGGGCTTCTGTGACAAATCACCTTTTCAAGTTTACAGTTTAACTTCTAATAACTTTATGGTTTTTTTCTTTAGTTTGGCTTTTTTTTTTTTTTTTTTAACTACACCTAAGTTTGAATTTTTATGTTACCAAATCCATTGCTCTTTTTCCTCCTTTATGTTGTCTGGGTTTTCTTTGAGGTTTTGCAAGGCTTTCCCCACACCTAGGTTGTGATCTCACTCTCCTAACTTTTCTCTAGTTCTTATCACAAAAATTTCAATATAACCGATGTTTTAAAATATGGATTGTTGTTGTTCAGGCTTTCAGTCGTGTCTGACTCTGCAGCCCCATGGACTGTAGCACGCCAGGCTTTCCTGTCCATCACCAACTCCCAGAGCTTGCTTAAACTCATGTCCATTGAGTCAGTGATGCCATCCAACCATCTCATCCTCTGTTGTCCCCTTCTCCTCCTGCTCTCAATCTTCCCCAGCATCATGGTCTTTTCTAATGAGTCAACTCTTGGCATGAGGTGGCCAAATTACCAGAGTTTCAGCTTCAGCGTCAGTCCTTCCAATGAACATTCAGGATTGGTTTCCTTTAGGATTGACTGGTTGGAACTCCTTGCAGTCCAAGGGACTCTCAGGAGTCTTCTCCAACACCACAGTTCAAAAGCTGTGTAAAAATATGGGTAAGATCTAATTTTTTCTAGAAACAAAAGGCCAAATGTGGCTTAGATGGAAAAGAAGCCACCTGCAATGGGGGAGACCTGGGTTGGAACACTGGGTTGGGAAGATGCCCTGGAGAAGAAAATGGCAACCCATTCCAACATTCTTGCCTGGAGAATTCCATGGACAGAGGAGCCTGGCGGGCTAAAGAGAGGGACACAACTGGATGACTTTTACTCACTCAGATGTCTCCATGCTTTTATTAGTATTTCATCACAAATTTGAAAATAAATTTTTAAGGAAATGAAAACGTGGGACTTCCCTGGTGGTCCAGTTGTTAAGAATCTGTCTTCCAGTGCAGGGGATGTGGGTTCAATCCCTGGTTGGGGAACTAAGATCCCAAATGCCTTGGGGCAACTAAGATTGTGTGCCACAGAGAGAGCAGCCCTCTCACCTCAATGAAGACTGAGTGCCGCAACGAGGACCTGATGCAGCCAAACAAACAAATATTTTGTTATAGAAAATGTCAAAGTATACAAAAGTAGTAAATGGTAAAAAGTGAAAGGGTTAACCACTCAGTGATGGCCGACTCTTTGCAACCCCATGGATTGTAGCCCGCCAGGCTCCTCTGTCCATGGGATTCTCCAGACAGGAATACTGGAGTGGGTTGCCGTTCCCTAATCCAGGGGATCTTCCTGACCCAGGGACTGAACCTGGGTCTCTTCCACTGCAGACAGATTCTTTATCATCCGAGCCCTCAGGGAAGCCCAAAACGGTACAAACGAAATATCTGTCTTCCATCAACAGAGTTATCAATTTAGGGCCAATTTTAAAAAATGATAGTAAGATACACATAGCATAAAATTGACTGTCTTCACATTTTTAAATGTACAGTTCAGTAGTGTTAAGTACATCTACACAGTTGTGCAACCCTTGTCTCCATAGCTGTTTTTCTATAATAACAGTCTTACATAACACTTAGACTGGTTTTGGTTTCATTCATCTCTTTGTTAAAACAATACTATCCACTCTATATACTGCTTTGCTTATTTTAGTTTTAAAATCATCTATAGTAAAATTTCCCTTTTCTGGCTGCATGGTTCTGTGAATTTTAACATACGTTTATATTTTTGCAACCATCACCACCACCAGGCTATGAAATTGGGAAACACTTCCACCGCCCTGAATAACTCCCTTCCACATGTCACCCCCTTCATAATCACCCCCATTTAATTGAGTGGCAACTGGCCTNTTTTTTTTTTTTTTTTTTAACTACACCTAAGTTTGAATTTTTATGTTACCAAATCCATTGCTCTTTTTCCTCCTTTATGTTGTCTGGGTTTTCTTTGAGGTTTTGCAAGGCTTTCCCCACACCTAGGTTGTGATCTCACTCTCCTAACTTTTCTCTAGTTCTTATCACAAAAATTTCAATATAACCGATGTTTTAAAATATGGATTGTTGTTGTTCAGGCTTTCAGTCGTGTCTGACTCTGCAGCCCCATGGACTGTAGCACGCCAGGCTTTCCTGTCCATCACCAACTCCCAGAGCTTGCTTAAATTCATGTCCATTGAGTCAGTGATGCCATCCAACCATCTCATCCTCTGTTGTCCCCTTCTCCTCCTGCTCTCAATCTTCCCCAGCATCATGGTCTTTTCTAATGAGTCAACTCTTGGCATGAGGTGGCCAAATTACCAGAGTTTCAGCTTCAGCGTCAGTCCTTCCAATGAACATTCAGGATTGGTTTCCTTTAGGATTGACTGGTTGGAACTCCTTGCAGTCCAAGGGACTCTCAGGAGTCTTCTCCAACACCACAGTTCAAAAGCTGTGTAAAAATATGGGTAAGATCTAATTTTTTCTAGAAACAAAAGGCCAAATGTGGCTTAGATGGAAAAGAAGCCACCTGCAATGGGGGAGACCTGGGTTGGAACACTGGGTTGGGAAGATGCCCTGGAGAAGAAAATGGCAACCCATTCCAACATTCTTGCCTGGAGAATTCCATGGACAGAGGAGCCTGGCGGGCTAAAGAGAGGGACACAACTGGATGACTTTTACTCACTCAGATGTCTCCATGCTTTTATTAGTATTTCATCACAAATTTGAAAATAAATTTTTAAGGAAATGAAAACGTGGGACTTCCCTGGTGGTCCAGTTGTTAAGAATCTGTCTTCCAGTGCAGGGGATGTGGGTTCAATCCCTGGTTGGGGAACTAAGATCCCAAATGCCTTGGGGCAACTAAGATTGTGTGCCACATAGAGAGCAGCCCTCTCACCTCAATGAAGACTGAGTGCCGCAACGAGGACCTGATGCAGCCAAACAAACAAATATTTTGTTATAGAAAATGTCAAAGTATACAAAAGTAGTAAATGGTAAAAAGTGAAAGGGTTAACCACTCAGTGATGGCCGACTCTTTGCAACCCCATGGATTGTAGCCCGCCAGGCTCCTCTGTCCATGGGATTCTCCAGACAGGAATACTGGAGTGGGTTGCCGTTCCCTAATCCAGGGGATCTTCCTGACCCAGGGACTGAACCTGGGTCTCTTCCACTGCAGACAGATTCTTTATCATCCGAGCCCTCAGGGAAGCCCAAAACGGTACAAACGAAATATCTGTCTTCCATCAACAGAGTTATCAATTTAGGGCCAATTTTAAAAAATGATAGTAAGATACACATAGCATAAAATTGACTGTCTTCACATTTTTAAATGTACAGTTCAGTAGTGTTAAGTACATCTACACAGTTGTGCAACCCTTGTCTCCACAGCTGTTTTTCTATAATAACAGTCTTACATAACACTTAGACTGGTTTTGGTTTCATTCATCTCTTTGTTAAAACAATACTATCCACTCTATATACTGCTTTGCTTATTTTAGTTTTAAAATCATCTATAGTAAAATTTCCCTTTTCTGGCTGCATGGTTCTGTGAATTTTAACATACGTTTATATTTTTGCAACCATCACCACCACCAGGCTATGAAATTGGGAAACACTTCCACCGCCCTGAATAACTCCCTTCCACATGTCACCCCCTTCATAATCACCCCCATTTAATTGAGTGGCAACTGGCCTGTTCTTTATCACAATTTTTCTCGTCCAGAATGTCATGTAAGTGGAATCCCATAGCTAGGAACCTTTTCTTGCTATTGTTGTTCCGTCGCTAAGTCATGTCTGACTCTTTGTGACCCAATGGACTGCAGCATGTTCGGGCTTCCCTGTCTTTTACTGTCTCTTGGAGTTTGAGATTGCCTTTAATCAATCACTCAGCAAACTGTCTCTGCGATTTATCCAAGTTGTGTGTTCTCTGTTTTCTGTTTTTTTTTTTGTTTGTTTTTCAATTTAATTTTACTTATTTAGTTTTGGCTGCACTGGGTCTTCGCTGCTGTGTGGGGGCTTTCTCTAGCTGGGCTCTGCAAGCCTCTCACTGTGGTGGCCTCTCTGGACCATGGGCTCCAGGACACATGAGCTTCAGTAGTTGTGGTACACAGGCTTAGTTGCCCCACAACAGGTAGAATCTTCCCAGACCAGGGATCGAACCCATGTTCCCTGCATTGGCAGATAGATCTTTTACCACTGGGTGAAATCCTGTACCAGGGAAGTCCTGTAGTGTCTTCCCTGTTATTGCAAGTGTTCCGTTGTTCCTTATGGAGCTGCGATTCCACACTTTTAAGAATTGTTGCTTTATAATGATTCTTATATCTGATTGGTAAGCTTCCTGCCCATCGACATTGCTCCCATTCCCTTTGCTTCCCAAGACTGTCTTGGCTATTCTAGTAAACTAATCTGTAGGTATTTGGTAGCTTTGACTGCCATTGTGAGTGATCCCTTCAACCACTCAATTATTCGAACTTAAAGATATCCCAGAATAGAACTAAAATTGTGCAAGACCCTTCTGAAGAAAACTATCAAACTAGGTAGATGGGGCTTCAACAGATGAATGGAGAAGAAAGCTGTGGTACATATACACAATGGAGTATTACACAGGCATTAAAAAGAATACATTTGAATCAGTTCTAATGAGATGGATGAAACTGGAGCCAATTATACAGAGTGAAGTAAGCCAGAAAGAAAAGCACCAATACAGTATACTAACTCATATATATGGAATTTAGAAACATGGTAATGATAACCCTGTATGCAAGACAGCAAAAGAGAGACAGATGTATAGAATGGACTTTTGGACTTTGAGGGAGAGGGAGAGGGTGGGAAGATTTGGGAGAATGGCACTGAAACATGTATACTATCATGTAAGAAATGAATCATCAGTCTATGTTCGATACAGGATACAGGATGCTTGGGACTGGTGCACGGGGATGATCCAGAGAGTTGATATGGGGTGGGAGGTGGGGGGCGGGGTTCAAGATTGGGAACTCATGTACACCTGAGAGGGAAAAAAATTTAAAAAAATAAAAAAAATACACAAGACTACAGGACAAAAAATAAAAAAATAAAAACAAAACAAAAAAAAATAGATAGATGGGGCTGAAGAAAAACTTAAAGCATACAAATATGCAAAGACTCAAAATGGAATGGGTGTTCAAATTCAAATCCATTCATGTTCATTGAGCTATTTCATAGCTTTAATTGGTTTTAATCTTTTTCGTCAGTCTTTTCAAATTAATGGGATGAAATTAGTGAATTTTAAAAACTGTATTAATCTCTGCCCCTTCACTGTTCATGTTTCTTTTCTCTTTCTAAAACTTGTGTGTTGTGTTTTCTATGTTTTGGCATGCCCTAACTGTAATCTAAATATGCCTGGAAGCCCACGTGGCCGGTCGTGGAGTAGATTCCAGTTCCAGAGGTGTACCGTGGCAGCTGAAGTCATTTGAAAAGGCTGTGCCTCTCTGTCCCCCATCTCATGAAATATCCTGAAGAGGCAGTAAGTGGGCTTTAACAATGTTACTTAGTCTAAGGGATCCACTTCTGCCTCAAGTGGCTCTGGTGACCCCTCCAAGCTCAGCCTTCACTCCTATTCCACAGGCCTGTTACCCTTTATCCTCAGCCTTTACTCCCCTTCCAGCATCTCATATTTAGACTGGATGTAATAATTATGTTAACTATCATATTACTAGCATGTTTGTAATGGGGAGAAGNATAGATGGGGCTGAAGAAAAACTTAAAGCATACAAATATGCAAAGACTCAAAATGGAATGGGTGTTCAAATTCAAATCCATTCATGTTCATTGAGCTATTTCATAGCTTTAATTGGTTTTAATCTTTTTCGTCAGTCTTTTCAAATTAATGGGATGAAATTAGTGAATTTTAAAAACTGTATTAATCTCTGCCCCTTCACTGTTCATGTTTCTTTTCTCTTTCTAAAACTTGTGTGTTGTGTTTTCTATGTTTTGGCATGCCCTAACTGTAATCTAAATATGCCTGGAAGCCCACGTGGCCGGTCGTGGAGTAGATTCCAGTTCCAGAGGTGTACCGTGGCAGCTGAAGTCATTTGAAAAGGCTGTGCCTCTCTGTCCCCCATCTCATGAAATATCCTGAAGAGGCAGTAAGTGGGCTTTAACAATGTTACTTAGTCTAAGGGATCCACTTCTGCCTCAAGTGGCTCTGGTGACCCCTCCAAGCTCAGCCTTCACTCCTATTCCACAGGCCTGTTACCCTTTATCCTCAGCCTTTACTCCCCTTCCAGCATCTCATATTTAGACTGGATGTAATAATTATGTTAACTATCATATTACTAGCATGTTTGTAATGGGGAGAAGAAGTTAGACGCGAAATACAAAAATACAGGATTTTTAAAAGTGGGTCAGAAAGAAGGAAATTTGAAAACGTAATCACACACACACACACACACACACACACACACACACACAACACTCATATGGTTTTATTGTCTAGCTTTTTTCATGCAAGCTTCTTTTGGTTTCACCAATTCTGCCCTTTTTTCCCCTTCCCTCCCCCAACTTCCTTTTTGTAAATTCATACGTTTTCTCTTGTTTTCTTTTGATTTATTTTGTTTCACTTTTCCTTATTTTTTTAGAAAAATATTTATTTCTTTTGGCCGCACTGGGTCTTTGTTGCTGTGCTCGGGCTTTCTCTAGTTGCAGCAAATGGGTGGGAACTTTCCAGCTGTGGTGAGTAGGCCTCTCATTGCAATGGCTTCTCTTGTTGCAGAGCACGGGCTCCAGGTCACAGGCTTCGGTAACTGTGGTTCACAGGCTTATGGAATCTTCCTGGACCAGGGATCGAACTTGTGACCCCTGCATTGCAAGGCAGATTCTTAACCAGAAGACCATCAGGGAAGTGTTTTCCTTATTTCTTGAGCTGAACTCACACTGACTTCTTTTAGAATTAGATTTGATTATTTATTAATAAAAGCACTTAGGGCTAGAAGTTTTCCTCTGAATACCACCTTGGAAGCTTTCTCCAAAGTTGATGGCAGTATGGGCACTTAGACGGTGAAGTCTCCTTCACATAGAAAACCATCTGTGCTACATGAATTCTGGGGTATCTAGGGCCCTGGAGGCTGAGTCATTCCCCTAAAGTTCCCACTGTGTTGGACCATACCTCGTCCAAGGACACGTGGGGTACAGAGCCTCAGAACAACTTTGCTAGAACTTCTAATCCAGACACCACTGGTGAATGTCGTAAGGAACAGATATCAGATGGTATGTTTCCTGTCTTTCCCAAGCCTCTTTGTATGTCCATCTTCTTCCCAATAATCTCAGGGAATTAATGGGCCTTTTGGGAATTATTTCAATTTGTATGGAGCTTGGGATGAACAGGGAGGCCTGGTGTGCTGCAGTCCATGGGGTCACAAAGAGTAGGACACAACTGAGCAACTGAACTGATGGAGCTTGGGCAGGACATACAGACTTTACTTGGCATTCCTTTCAAATTGTCCAGAGTTTTGTGTTATGATGTCAAAGTTTTTTTCCCTTCTATAATAAAGTATTTTTCCTCTATTATGTAATTTTTTTTTTTTTTTTTGCTACTTATCTAGAAGGGTTTGGGTTTTGAAACACTTTCTATATTAATGGGGCCTCTTGATGTGACAAAAACCTGATTCAAACTGGCTTTTAGGAAAAGGGGATTTATGGAAACTGGTTGATATTCACGTTCACAGAGATTATTGGTATTCACATGTCCTGCTGGATCGGGTGCTGAGCAATGTCCTCAGAAACCCTCCTCCCCTTCTCCATCTCCCGGCTCTTTTCTGTGTTGGACTCCACCTGCCCCGGGCCTTGCTCCGCCTCACGTGCAGCTCCAGACCAGACTCACTCATCTGCTTGGTGTGCGCTTCTCCCTGACCAATCACTGTGACTAGAGTTAGATCATCTGTAGAGGCCACCGATGCTCGGCTGGCAGAACACCTGCTACACAGTATACGGTTTATATGGCGCCCTCTTCCTAAAATACCTCTCTAATCAAGGCCAGACTTCTCTTAAAATTTTACTATTTCCTTTGCAGGCCAGAAGAACTCTTCCCCACCTCAACCTGTTCTCTTTATAGCTCCCAGCCCGCTTCCTTACTCCCACGCCCTGTGTTCCAGCCTTGGCAAACTACTCCCCATTTCCAAACAAACACGTACTTTTGTTTCTCTACCTTTGGACATGCTGTTCCCTTTGCTAGGAATTCCCTCTTTCCTCATTCATTCTTTAAGAGCCTAGGTCATGCCCGGAAATCGCTTGGGCAGTTTGACATCTCCTCCCTGGGCTCTCCTCTACCTCTGGTCTCACTCTGTTCNACAAACACGTACTTTTGTTTCTCTACCTTTGGACATGCTGTTCCCTTTGCTAGGAATTCCCTCTTTCCTCATTCATTCTTTAAGAGCCTAGGTCATGCCCGGAAATCGCTTGGGCAGTTTGACATCTCCTCCCTGGGCTCTTCTCTACCTCTGGTCTCACTCTGTTCCTCCTGGACCTGGACAAGACTGAATCCAGTGTGACTGTCTCTCCTGCAAGACATCAGGACTGGACCCATGGGCTAACGCTGCAATGATTTCCCTGCGGTGTCTGCCATGTAATAGATATTAAATAAATGTCAGTGGAAAGAAAGTGCAGATGGGGTCAGCTGTCCACACACTGGTGGTTTGACTGTTTTTGTGTAGTCCAGGCTCCTGTGGGTTTTCAGTCCAGCAGCCTGTACCTTCCTGCCAGAACCTACTTCTACCACTGCCCCACCCTATCCTAGACTATAGAGCCTGGATACCTGAAAGATTATGCCCTGGGGACAGCCCTAATCAATGACTAACAGTGCAGGTGAAGGGTGAGTGCTCCAGTGCCTTTGCCCTAATGGAACAACTCTAGGTGTCCATTACCTAGACAATAAAAACCTGTTGTTTTTATTGTTCAGTTGCTAAGTTGTGTCCGACTCTTTGTGACTCCATGGACTACAGCACACCAGACTCTTCTGTCCACTATCTCCCAGATTGGCTCAAATTCATGCCCACTGAGTTGGTGATGCCATCTGACAATCTCATCCTCTGTCGCCCCCTTCTCTTTTTGCTTTTGATCTTTCCCAGCATCAGGGTCTTTTCTAATGAGTTGACTCTTCACATGAGGTGGTCAAATATTCCATGACCTGCACTGCCCACAAAGCTCCCCAGAGAGTTAGGTTACCATTACCCTTTGTGACTCACATTGATAACCCGTCCTTACTTGACCTCCTTCTCCTCCCCACCCTGCTGCCTCATTCTCTTACCCATTTTTCTGGAAGACTACCTAATGAGTCCCTTTCTCCAAAATCCTGGTCTCAGGTCCTCAGACTGGCTTCTGGGGAACCCACCCTAAGACAGAGTTGATGATTCAATGAACAGAAGAAGAAGAATGGATTCAGAAATCAACAACTATTCATATTTATTGGTCACTAATTACAGGGAAGAAACAGGGGCATGTATCTTCCTCCTGGGATGTGTCTTCTTAAGGAGACAAGGTTCACAAGTATAGGAAAAGAACTAAAATGTGAAATAAAATGTGATGAAGAGTAAGCAGATTAAAAGCTCAAGAAAGGAGGGATGACTATGAACACAGGGTTGTCAAGGTGGAAGTGAGCCTTGAAGTGAGGATGAGATGGAGCAGGCAAAGGCCCAGGGAATACAGCAGTATGACTAGAGTAAAACCGTGCAAGTTTAAGGCCAGGACGTGAAGACTTGGCATCCATTCAAATGAGTTTGGACTTTATCTCATAAGGTAACGGGGGGGGGGGTCAACATTAATTTATTCATTCAACAAACATTTATTGAGTGCCTGTAATGTGTGGCACACCCAGACAGGAACAAGATGTACTCTAGGAGGGGTGTTCCTTAACTACTTGTTCTGGCCACCCAAATTTGACTATGTGTGTTATTTGGATCCACCTATAATTCCTGAATATATATTTTTTTCTTATGTAGTTTTATCATGTGTGTANGGGAGTTGGTGATGGACAGGGAGGCCTGGTGTGCTGTGATTCATGGGGTCGCAAAGAGTTGGACATGACAGAGCAACTGAAACTGAACTGAACTGAGTATTGGTTTTCTTATCTGTCAAATCTGAAATAAGAGCCATGACCTCAGAATCATGTAGTGATGACAAAATGAAATCTTACGTGGTTCAGTGCTTGGTTCAACTCTCATCAAACCCACAACCCTAACAAAAGTCAGATCTTTGCTCCTGTTAAAAGGGGACTTCCATCCCTTTTTAGAATTAGGTATCATATACTATCTACAAACCAAGGAGAATTAAAAATATACTTCAATATTTGCATGTTTCACGTGTGTACACACAGACATACACACATCTTCAAAAGAGACTCTGATGCACCTCCACAAAATGCAATCATATACTTAGTATCTTTGGTAATATAAATGAGCCAAAATGTAATATGAAAGGAAAAAAGAATACATTTTGGCAAAGAAAGATAGTATAGACCAATAAAAAGCAAGTGTAGTGCATACTTTTTTTTTTTTTAATGTTACCATCTAATCCACTTTCAGGTTGTACTTTTCTTCTTATTCCAATTTATGTTTAAGTCATTATGGATACCATGCCTGTCACTACATCTCATTACCAGGTAACATATTTGTCCAGTAAGTATAAGAGCCAGCAAGGCAAATCCTTTAAAATACTGTCAAATAATGTGAGCTGCTTCTCTTCTGAAAAAAATATCCTCTGTAAGAAAATGGTAACTCTTGGGAAAACTTTACATATTTTAAATGATTACCCTCACTCCTTATCTAGTTTATTTAGTTCTCTATCCCTAAATATAACTGTTTCAGTCTATTGCTTTGAAAGCTGGCAATAATTGCATTTCAACACACACACGCGCTGTATAGAAGTACTGCTGAAACTTTGCCTAAACACCCCTATGTCTCATGAGTATTAGTAATCGAGCCTGTTAAGCATCTGTAAGAAGGTGACACATTTTTTTTTCGTATAGGGCAAATAAGAAAACATTCTTTCAGCTATACTCATATTTCTGGTAACATCTGCACAATGTCTACATGTCAGAAATTAGAATTAAATATTCTTCCTCCTAATGTGGAATGCCTAGCCCAGTCTTTCTTGACAAAATCCTCAAATCATTCTCTATTAAGCATGTTCCAATCACCTACCAGCATAATAGACTATTTTTTGTCCTTTTTTCTACTTTATATACTTCTATCAGAATATGAAATAAGGTAATTGCTCTAACTTATTTACTTAGCTTTCTCCCTCTTTAGACCATAAGCTTTCTGAGGGCAGGGGAAATGCGCTGGCCATCCTGAAGGTCTGGAACAGTACTTAGCTCAACATCTTTTCCCTACTCCAGTGAATCTCTTTGGTTCAAAATTTTAAGATAAAATTATATAGAGGATAAGACAGGGACTATAATTTAGGAGACCTGGGTTTCAGTCCTGGTTCTAGCTCTGTTATTGATCGATCTTTGATGAAGTTAATTAACTTCTAAGCTATGTCACTTCAGTCGTGTCCAACTCTGTGCGACCCCATAGACGGCAGCCCACCAGGCTCCCCCATCCCTGCGATTCTCCAGGCAAAACCACTAGAGTGGGTTGCCATTTCCCTCTCCAATGCATGGAAGTGAAAAGTCAAAGTGAAGTCGTTCAGTCATGCTCAACCCTCAGTGACCCCATGGACTGCAGCCTACCAGGCTCCTTCGTCCATAGGATTTTCCAGGCAGGAGTACTGGAGTGGGGTGCCATTGCCTTCTCCGAATTAACTTCTAGGGGCACCTAAAATAAGATGTTAGAACTAAACTATCTTTAACATTTTCCTTGGATTATAAATTCTGATTCTTAGATTAAAATTTCCTTGAAACTGAAAATTCTCAGTACTTAAGCACCCATCATATACTTTATAATGTAGTAGGAGCAGTGAGATATTTTTTTCATTTTTTTTAATCAAAGGATAATTGCTTTACAGAATTTTGTTGTTTTCTGTCAAACCTCAACATGAGTCAGTCATAGGTAATATAGATCCCCTCCTTTTGAACCTCCCTCCCATCTCCCTCCTCATCCTACCCCTCTAAGTTGTTACAGAGCCCCTGTTTGTGTTTCCTGAGCCATACAGCAAATTCCTGTTGGCTATCTATTTTAAACATGCTAGTGTAAGTTTCCATGTTTCTCTTTCCATACACCTCACCCTCTCCTCCCCTGTCCCCATGTCCATAAATCTATTCTCCATGTCTGTTTCTCCATTGCTGCCCTGTAAATAAATTCTTCAGTATCATTTTTCTAGATTACATATATGTGCTTTAGAATACTATATTTATCTTTCTCTTTCTGACTCACTTCACTCTGTATAAAAGGTTCTAGGTTCATCCACCGCATCAGAACAGACTCAAATGCATTCCTTTTTATGGCTGAGTAATATTCTATTGGGTATATATACCACAACTTCTTTATCCATTCATCTGTCAGTGGGTGTTTAGGTTGCTTCCATGTTCTAGCTATTGTAAATAGTGCTGCAGTGAACAATGGGATACATGTATCTTTTTCAATTTTGGTTTTCTCAGGGTATATGCCTAGGAGTGGGATTGCTGGGTCATATAGTAGTTTTATTCCTAGTTTTTTAAGGAATCTCCATAACTTCTTCCATAGTTGCTGTATCAATTTACATTCCCACCAACACTGCAAGAGTGTTCCCCTTTCTCCACACCCTCTCCATCATTTATTGTTTGTAGACTTTTTGAGGATGGCCATTCTGACGGTGTGAGGTGATATCTCATTGTGGTTTTGATTTGCATTTCTCTAATAAGGAGCAATGTTGAGCATCTTTTCATGTGTTTGTTAGCCATCTGTATGTCATCTTTGGAGAAATGTCTGATTAGGTCTTTTTCCCACTTTTTGATTACATTGTTTGTTTTTCTAGCATTGAGTTGTATGAGCTCCTTGTATGTTTTGGAAGTTAATCCTTTATCAATTGTTTTATTTGCTATTATTTTCTCCCATTCTGAGGGTTGTCTTTTCACCTAGCTTATAGTTTCCTTTGCTGTGTAAAACTTTTAAGTTTAACAAGGTCCCACTTGTTTACCTTTGTTTTTATTTCCGTTACTGTAGGAGGTGGGTCACAGAGAGAATCTTGCTTTGATTTATGTCATCAAGTGCTCTGCCTGTGTTTTCCTCTAAGAGTTTTATAGTTTCTGGTCTTACATTTAGGTCTTTCATCCATTTTGAGTTTATCTTTGTGCATGGTATTAGGAAGTGTTCTAATTTCATTCTTTTACATGTAGCTATCCAGTTTTCCCAGCACCATTTATTGAAGAGGTTGGATTTTTGAAAGTAGATTAGCATACTATTTTAATCAAAAAGACAAAATGAGACTGGGTCATCAATATTATTATTAAAAATGCAAGTTACCATGCAGATGAATATAAAATAATCTGTGGTTAAAGTCTTCAAAATTTTAAGTACACTTTCAGACTATTTGGGCATGATTTAGTACACTTGATGGCAAATGCATTAATAGTTCCTATGGAGAGTCAATGTGCTTCCAAAATTTTCTAAATTGCTCTCAGAAAATCTCCATGAAGAGAGAATCTGGCTCAACATGTCTGTGGGTTATGCAGGGGTTTATCATGTGTGAATCACTGGCACTGGTGCCTACTGCCAAACATAAAACTCCCAAACCTCAAACTATTAAGTATTGAGCAAGACATTTAGCAACACTGAAAGTTCTGAAAGTATACCTTACTTTGGCTTAGGATACCTATGGAAAATGAAGTTGAAGCTCTAATACTCTGGCCACCTAATGCCAAGAGCTGACTCATTAGAAAAGACCTTGATACTGGGAAAGACTGAAGGCCAGGAGAAGGGGACGACAGAGGATGAAATGGTTGGATGGCATCACTGACTCAATGGACATGAGCTTGAGCAAGCTCCGGGAGTTGTTGATGGACAGGGAAGCCTGGCGTGCTGCAGTCCATGGGGTCACAAAGAGTCGGATACAACTGAGTGACTGAACAACCACCACCTATGGAAAATGGCAGATTTTTAGGATCAAAATGAACCTTGTGTATCTTTATCTTTCACAATTTCACACAGTTAATGAGGACACAGAAAATTACTCACTTTTCAAGCATACATTTATATGTCAAGGTAACAGGCCAACCTTCCTCTGTTTCTGTCACTTAGTTCAAGTGTTAAACAATATTACTGAGCACCCAAGTGAGGTCAACACTCTAGCATAAGGTGTTTTTCCTCAGTGAAATGAAACAGCTCTGTATGTGTGTGTTTATACACACACACACTCACATATATGAAGATTTTGCACATATAGGTAAAATCTTATGACACTATCATCAATAATGCTTAGAAGACTCCTTTAAATTTGGTTAAGTCAATCTGATCGGGAACAGAGAGACATATATAGACCAAAGATTATGTTTACATTCAGTTCAGTTCAATCGCTTACAGAGTTTCCTAAATATTTGAGTTTTAGCAGAGACTCTCTTAAGTCTCAGACTCAGGCATCAGTTTTATCACTTTACAACAATTATGAGAAGGAAAAATTATTTACCCTGTCAAAACACATAAGATAATGATTTGTAGTTCAGAGAATGGTTATTAATTTATCTTAGAAGATAAATTATGCTTCTACTCCTTTTCTGAAGGGCAGAGCACTCCTGTGACCAAATAACAACCCAAAACCCTGTTGAGTAAACTATAAAGGGAACATTCAGCATGACAAAGAGAGATTTACATCAAATTAACATATCTTGAGATGTTATTCTTCTTCCCTGCAGGGGTATTTCTGTCTAGACATCTAGAACTGGTCAGTAAAATCAATGCACTTCACCCTGAACAGGACCCTAAGGAAACATCTACGCCCTAATTCGCACCCTCTAACTCTGCTTTTTCTACAACAGTGTTCTCTCTCTGTGAGTTACATCACATCCCCTAGCATATCAGAGCACAGAGCTTCAGGAAGCATTTTACTGTTTTATTCACTGGATTATTCATTTAGGGGTATCCTGATCTCATCAGAATCTCATTGCTCCATGCATTATTCATTTTAATATTATTTCCAAAGTCAGAATAGATATATTTGTATACAATAAGGAGAGAGAAAGAATAAAAGCAAAGAGAAGAAACTTATTTACCCTTACTTTTATCCCTTGGAAATGTTCTTGGGTCCTGAAAATTCATTAAAAATTTACAATTTTCAGTTTACATAAAGTTATATATTATTATGGGCTTTCCCGGTGGCTCAGCAATAAAGAATCCACCTGCAATGAAGATCTAGGTTCGATCCCTGGATCGGGAAGATCCCCTGGAGAAGAGAATGGGTACCCACTCCAGTATTCTTGCCTGGAGAATCTCACAGACAGAGCAGTCTGGTGGGCTATAGTCCATGGTGTCACAGAGAGTCAGACATGACTGAAGTGACTGAGCACGCATGCATGCACATATATTATTCTATTCTATTTATTTCACAGTAGAGTAAAAGGAATAATAGAGTATGATTCCCTTAATACATGTTTTAAAATAAAATTCATTATAATAAGATTTTAGTTACAAAGTAAAAGTCAGAGAGAAACTTGTCTTTGGAAAAAAATCAAAGAATTTCACTATAAATGTATGTAAAACTATTAGTCTTTATCAAAACAATACAATATTTTAATTTGTAACTTGATCCTAAATGCACTACTTTTAGGAAACAGGTTGAACTAGTAACATGAATATGTGATTAGCTAAAATTGTGAGTGACTTTGCCAAAGTACTTCAGTTCCCTAAACGTATACTGTGGACCTCCTATGCCGATTCATTTTCAAATTCTGTTTATGTTTATGCTACAGGCAATCTGTCTACAGATCAGTGTCTGAAGACAAGCAACAATCAGAAACTTTCAGCTAATTTTTAAGCATCTAGTCATAATCTTACCAGAGAAGGTAATGGCAACCCATTCCAGTACTCTTGGCTGGAGAATTCCAGGGATGGAGGAGCTTTGTGGGCTGTCGTTTATGGGGTCGCACAGGGTCTCACATGACTGAAGCGACTTAGCAGCAGCAGCGCAGCAGCATAATCCTACTGGGTCTTAGAAATCAAATATAACTTCTCTTCAAAAACTCAGCTTTCAGAAGAACAAAAAAATGATGTGATTAACAGAGATGTAATCACAGAAATGTAATGCTCTAAGGTAGAATTGTCCAATAGAAATCAATTGCAAGTCACAAATGAGATGCCACATACGCAATTTTAAAGATTTTAGCAGCTCACATTTAAAAAGCAAGAATTAAGTGAAATTAATTTTATGTAATGCTCTAAGGTAGAACTGTCCAATAGAAATCAATTGCAAGTCACAAATGAGATGCCACATACGCAATTTTAAAGATTTTAGCAGCTCACATCTAAAAAGCAAAAATTAAACAAGTGAAATTAATTTTAGTACATAATTTAAACTAACATCCTGAATATTATCATTTCACAAGCATATAAATTATAGATAGTATAGTTTATATATCGTTGTACTAAGTCTTTGAATGAGATGTGAATTTCACATTTGCAGCACATCTCAATTTGTACCAGACACATTTCAAGTGTACAAGAGTTACATGCAACTAGTGGCTATCATACTGAATGATGCAGAGAGAAGTATACAAAGAGTTCTGAAGGAATGCAAAGGAAAAAAAGATTGATGCTCCCTGGAGCATCAGGAAAATGAAACAAAAGGGCTGACTTTTGAATCTTATCTGTAAAGATAAACAGGAGTTTATAGGTAAAATAAAAACAGATTGCGGCCAGATAGTGAAGCTTTATATTAAAGTTTGGATTTTGTCTTTTAAGCTATGACTAGGTTTTTAAGGCAAGGAGTAATAGGATCAGTGTTTTTCTTTCAAAACATAAATGCTGGTAGAATGGAAGATGAACTGGAAAATTGGAAGAGTAGAACCAAGTAGACTAGTTAGTTATGTGGCTATTGCAAAGAATATGGGACATGGATTTAAATATCATCAATATGTTGAAGGTTCCCAAATATAGTTCTTCAACCAGATCTCTCTCCTAAACTTCAGACCTGACAATTTCATACCTAACCAGTCCACTTGGATACTCAGTATGCAGCTCTGACATAAAATAATAAAAACTCAGCTCCTAATCTTTCACTACACACAGGCTTCCCTATCTCAATAGAGGCCCCTTTATTCTTAGAATCTAGCTGTTTAGCTTAAAATATTAAAATTATTGTTCATTCTTCGTTTTCTTTCCATGTCCCATTACAATCCCGATAGGAAATCCTGTTGATTGTTCCTTTGACAGATATCCACAATCTGACCTTTTCTCTGTAGTTCTATAGCTACCACCCCGCTGAACAACTAGTGTCCCTCACTGAATTGCTGTGATAATTCCTACATATTTTCCTTGCTCTTTTCTTGTCCTCTAGGGCATATTTTCAGTACAGAAATCAGACTGGCACTTTTGAAGTTTAAACCGGCTTATCTTCTGAAATCCCCATTTCATTCACAGGCAAAGTAACTATGTGCAGATCACACGATTCCCAACTCATCATTTCCTCTCTGTAATAGAATTATGCACTCATGTCCTTAGCTTTTAGTATTAAAATGTGACTTTTTAATATTTTTCCCAAGAGAAGACAGAATACACATCTTTGTTGCATTGACTTTGGGCCTGGTAAATGTCTTTCTTTGGCCAATGAAATAGGTAGAAAAGAATTCATTTCTTTTGAAGAAATGAAGAAATGTGACTTCATTTCTGAGTCACAGCTTCAAGAGACATCTTATGTTTCCATTCATTCCTTTTGTACTATGCCATCCTCTCTGAGAATGATAGAGCCCAGACAGCTACTAGAGCCACAATGAGAAGACATATAGGGCAGACTTGATCCCAGTTTGCAACCTGGACCCAAGCCCAGCCAATCCAAGCCAAGCTTAATAGAGTCACAACTTCCGGCTGACTCCTAAATGTGAAATAAACACTTGTTTCTGGAGATGAGGTTGCTTGTTACATATCACTATTATAGCAATAGCTGCTTAATATACCCTACAGTGGTCAATCAGACCCGTTATGCTCTGTATACATTCCTTCCTTCCATCTCTCTTTCCTTTCTACCTACTTTTCTGTTTCATTGACTCCACTTCCACTGCTACAGACTCTTTATTATTCCTCAAATATACCAAGCATGTTCCTTCTTAAGGGTCTTTGCACTGACTGATCCCTCTGCCTAAACCATTTCTCTTCTAGATACCTATTTGACTCACACCCTTATTTCCTCCAAGTTAACTGTCAACTTCTCAACCAGGCCTACCTTGTCAGCCTATTTAAATTGCATGTCCATATAGATGGCTAACAGGCAGATGAAAAAGTAGTCAACATCATTAATTATTAGAAAAATGTTCACCAAAACTGCTATGAGGTATCACCTCACACTGATCAGAATGGCCATCATCAAAAAGTCTGCAAATGATAAATACTGGAGGGGATGTAGAGAAAAAGAAACCCTCCTGCACGTTGACTGTTGGTGGGAATGTAAATAGATCAGCCACTACGGAGAACTGTATGGAAGTTTCCTAGAAAACTGAAAGTTACCATATGATCCAGTGATCCCACTTTGGGCATATATGTGGAGAAAATTCTAATTCAGAAAGATAGATGCATCCCAATTCTCACTGAAGCACTATTTACAATAGCCAAGATATAGAAGCAACCTAAATGTCCATCACCAGATGAATGGATAAAGAAGATGTAGTATATATACATAACGGAATATTATTCAGCCATAAAAAATAAGATAATGCCATTTGCAGCAACATGGATAGACCTAGAGATCATCATACTAAGTGAAGTAAGCCAGGCAGATAAAGAAAAATATTGTATGATATCACTTATATGCGGAATCTAAAACATGATACAAATGAACTTATTTACAAAACAGATATAGACTCACACATATAGAAAGCAAACTTACAGTTACCATAGGGGAAAGAGGGGGAGGTACAAATTAGGAATTTGGGATTAACATATGCACACTATTATGTATAAAACAGATAACCAACAAGGACTTACTGTATAATATATATACATATACATATATAGTATATATACATATACATATACACACACACATTTAAAAAGAGGAAAAAATAGAACTGTACAATAAAAAAACAAGTTTTATTATTAACTTTATTTTATGGGGCTTCTCTGATGACTCAGAGGGTAAACAATCTGTATGCAATGCAGGAGACACAGGAGACACAGGTTCGATCCCTGGGTCAGGAAAGTGCCCTGAAATAGGAAATGGCAACCCACTTCCATATCCTTGCCTGGATAATCCCAGAGGATGGATAGAGGAGTCTGGTAGATGACAGGACTGTGTGTAAAGTATGCCTCAATAAACCTAAAATTTAAAAATATAAATAAATTGCATGTCAACCCTCCAGTCCAAGGATGATGAAGGGGCATGAGGGAACTTTCTGAGGTTACACAAATGTACCATATAGGGTT
>SJYA01002005.1:1448917-1525161 GCA_006410615.1 Neotragus moschatus
ATGTTATACGAGTGTGCATATGTGACAAAATTATCAATTTGCACATTTAAGATATGCGACTATCACTACATATATTTATTGCAAAAAGAAAAACTTTAAACAAATGTTGAACTCTTAGTGTGTTTACATTTTACAGTGGTATTCAATTCTGAAACTTTTTTATGAGTCATGCAATTAAGTAAATAATTATGGATAATGAAAATCAAATTTCTTCCTTTGGAGAACATACTTACATGTACGGGAGAAGGACAATTATACAGAAATTACAGTCTAATATTATAAAGGAACTTGAGACAGAAATGTGAATTAATGGCTTACATACATACAAACATGCATGCATTCATCATGCTTCATAGAGAGATTCAGATAAACGTGTAGAAATAAAGATACGAGATAGAAATAGATATCTATCTTAACTGTTCTCTAAGAGGGCCTAGAAGCAACATTACATCAGGAAGAATAAGTACCTCTAGTGCCCAGGTCTTGATTTTCATATACCATTCTCTACTAAAAGAAAACACAGTTCTTTGGATAAATGGCTAACTCCCTGGTAGGGGCAGCAAAATATAAGATCAACTAGAATATTTTGGTATATCAGAAGGTAAGGAAGTACTCAAGGAATCATGGAGATGTCTCAAAAGGTCACAGTAGCCAGCCTGAAGGAAATCCTACTGATCAAATCTGGGACCATGTGTGAATCCAAATATTATAAAAAATGGATCATAATCTATTGAGTTCAGTAAAAAGCCATGAGTCCATCTAGTCTGAATTAACAAATGAAAAAAATAAATAAAGAAATTAAAGAAGGGAAATGCCTTCTTTATAGAATAAAATGAAGTGAAAGTGAAGTTGCTCAGTCGTGTCTGACTCTTTGCGATCCCATGGACTGCAGTCTACAAAGCTTCTCCATCCATGGGATTTTCCAGTCAAGAGTACTGGAGTGGGTTGCCATTTCCTTCTTCAGCGTATCTTCCCGACCCAGGAATTGAACCAGGGTGTCCCACAATGCAGGCAGATGCTTTACTGTCTGAGCTAGAAATAATAATAGATTTAGAAAATTATCAATAGAAATAAAAGTGGTGGTAGAGTGTGCTGAGAAACAGATGTTTAAATATTCTTAAAGTATCTCCCTACAAGTTACTTACTAATTATAAAGTGAAAATGTTGACTTTACAATGGAGAATCCTTATTGATCACCACCAGGAGATCAAAGCTAACATCACCAAAACTGGAACAACTCAGTGTCTTGTGACACCTGACATAAAGTATTGAGAAAAGCTTAATATACTTTTGGTGAATTTTTTCTAAAAAATGTATAACCTTATCAATTCCAGAGGAAATAAAGCAAATCTAAACCAAACATCCTTGGCCTAAATTCTTAAAAAATGTCAAGATTAAGAGATCACGTAAAACAAGAAAAACGTGACAATAAAATCCAATACATGATCCTGTACTGAATTTTGGGCCAGGAAAAACTATAAATGACATTATTGGAAAAACTGATTAAATGTGAATAAGGATTCTGGGTTATATAACAGAAGTATATCAATATTTTATATTCTGATTTTGATAACTGCAATGTAATTATTTTTTAAATGTCTTTATTCTTTGGAAATACACATTGAAATATTTAGAAGTTAAGGGACACAATGTCTTCAACTTCTTCCCAAAAGTTGAGGAATGAAAATCTGTATATGCACATGTTTTTGTAGACAGATTATTAACAAAGCAAATGGAGCGAGGTCTGTGGTATTGGTTTGTACTATTTTTGCAACTCTTCTGCAGGTCTGAAATAATATCAGTTCTTTAAATGCCTTCTGCTGGTCACCATCTACTCAAATTATTCTGTGTTATTCTTTTTTTCATAGCACTTACTACCTTTTAACATGCTACAGGAAGGTTCTTTACCACTAGCACCACATAGGAAGCCCATATCATTTATCATTTATTATCTATTTGATCTACCTAGAACAACTAAAATGTAAATTTATAAGGGCACCCTCTATGCCACTTTTGCTTCCTTGATATAGTCTAAGCTAGCTCCTGAGCTTCCCTGGTGGGTCAGATGTTAAAAAATATGCCTGCAATGCAGAAGACCTATGTTCAATCCCTGGATCAGGAAGATCCGCTGGAGAAGGAAATGGCTACTCCACTCCTGGAGAATCCATGGAGAGAGGAGCCTGGTGGGCTACAGTCCATGGAGTTGCAAAGAAGTTAGCTCCTAAAAAGTGCTTGGCACAAAGTAGATGCTCAATAATTCTTTGAAGAGAGAGAGAGAGAGATGATAAAAGAAAAAGTGAACAAGGTAGTCGTGATATAATAGGAGGTTACTGAATCAATGATCAGTTCAGTTCAGTTCATTTCAGTCGCTCAGTCATGTCTGACTCTTCACGACCCCATGAATCACAGCATGCCAGGCCTGTCCATCACCAACTCCCATTATAATAAAACATGCTCCAACTGAGCGCAATGGATGAGCACACAATCAAATACTTACTCTATACCCAAAGTAATTGCAAGTGCTTTACTTTACACACTTTTTTTCAACCAAAATTTGTGAGACAAGTATCACTGTCTTCACTTTATAAATGAGAAACCTGAAGTATAAAGAGGGTAAGTAGCTTTGCCAAAGTCACCCAGCTAGTATGTGCTGGGGACAGACAGAGAAACCCAGATATTTTGGCTCTGGTCTTTACAAAGAAACAGGCAAGGTAGGGCAACACAAAGGCAAACATTCAGGATCAGATGTACTTGGATGTATCCTGAATCTATCATATATTCAGTTCAGATCAGTCACTCAGTCGTGTCCAACTCCTTGCGACAATATGACTGCAGTATGCCAGTCTTCCCTGTCCAGCACCAACCCCTGGAGCCTACTCAAACTCATGTCCATTGCGTTGGTGATGCCATCCAACCATCTCATCCTCTTTCGCCCCCTTCTCCTCCTGCCTTCAATATTTCCCAGCATCAGGGTCCTGTTCAAATGAGTCGGCTCTTAGCACCAGATGGCCAAAGTATTGGAGCTTCAGCTTCAGCATCAGTCCTTCCAATAATACTCAGGATTGATTTCCTTTAGGGTGGACTGGTAGGATCTCTTTGCAGTCCAAGGGACTCTCAAGAGTCTTCTCCAACACCACAGCTCAAAAACATCAATTCTTTAGCACTCAGCTTTTTTTATAGTCCAACTCTCACATCCATGCATGACTACTGGAGAAATCATAGCTTTGACTGGATGGACCTTTGTTGACAAAGTAATGTCTCTGCTTTTTAATATGCTATCTAGGTTGGTCAAACTATCCTTCCAAGGGGTAAGCATCTTTTAAATTCATGTCTGCAGTCACCATCTGCACTGATTTTGGAGCCCAAGAAAACAAAGTCTGACACTGTTTCCATTGTTTCCCCATCTATTTGTCATGAAGTGATGGAACCAGATACCATGATCTTAGGTTTCTGAATGTTGAGTTTTAAGCCAACTTTTTCACTCTCCTCTTTCACTTTCATCAAGAGGCTCTTTAGGTCTTCTTCACTTTCTGCCATAAGGATCATTTTGAGAAAGTAATTTAGTTATTCTGTTACCAAGTTTTCTAATTTCAAAAGATGAACATGACATCTACTATACAGAAATATGAGGCTTAAATGAGATAAATGAGAAAAAGTACCTGAAAGTGCCTGGAAAAATCATACTTAATCATTATTACACTTACCCTCCTTCAAGTGAGTGAATATTTATTGCTGTGGTTGTTGTTTTTTTAGGTTGGCTTACTAGAAGGTGATATTATTGAATAAGCTAGAGAACAAAGCAAACCATGGTCAATTTCTATATCACTCACTGTTTGGTCTCTAGCATTCAGCTCAGTTCAGTCGCTCAGTCATGTCTGACTCTTTGCAACACCATGAATTGCAGCACAGCAGTCCTCCCTGTCCATCACCAACTCCCAGAGCTTACCTAAACTCATGTGCATTGAGTCGGTGATGCCATCCAGCCATCTCATCCTCTGTCGTCCCCTTCTCCTCCTGCCTCCAATCCCTCCAAGCAGCAGAGACTTTTCCAATTTGTCAACTCTTCGCATGAGGTGTCCAAAGTATTGGAGTTTCAGCTTTAACATCAGTCCTTCCANAATAAGCAGGGTGACAATATACAGCCTTGATGTACTCCTTTTCCTATTTGGAACCGTCTGTTGTTCCATCTCCAGTTCTAACTGTTGCTTCCTGATCTGCATCTAGATTTCTCAAGGGGCAGGTCAGGTGGTCTGGTATTCCCATCTCTTGAAGAATTTTCCACAGTTTGTGGTCATCACATAGTCAAAGGCTTTGGCTTAGTCAATAAAGCAGAAATAGATGTTTTTCTGGAACTCTCTTGTTTTTTTGATGACTCAACAGACATGGGCAATTTGATCTCTGGTTCCTCTGCTTAAGGGAGAGATAAAAAGTATCTGGCGCTTGCAGCCTATTTCCTCTGTTTGGAGACCCCTGGCCTTTCTGCTTGTTACCCTCTCAACACAGACCATGTCCAGAACTCTTTTCATCCACATCTTTTTCTTGAAAGACAGGCTTTTTGTCATCAAAGTTTTGAAAATGGAAATGCAGTTTTTCCCACCATAATATAAAAATGGCAAGTTAGTGCATAATGCTTATGAAGCAATGTTTAGTTAGTAGTGACTTACAATGTGAGTGAAACATGTTCTAAGCCTCTTTGTGGATGCTTTTAAAATGGCTAGCTCTACAGCTAATCTCAGATAATGGCCTAATGCAGTAAATAGTATTTTTCTTGTTACACAGATGAGGACACTGAGGTTCAAGGAGATAAGAACATAACCTATAACATAGTAAGTGATGAAGTTGGAATGTGAACCCAGGAGTTGAATCCAAGTTTTCTTGAACCCAGAGAGCTTCCCTTTTTCTCTGCACCATCCTATCAAGTACTCCCTTTGTTGTTGTTGTTCAGTCGCTCGTTTGTGTCTGACTTTTTGCAATCCCGTGGACTAAAGCACACCNACATAGTAAGTGATGAAGTTGGAATGTGAACCCAGGAGTTGAATCCAAGTTTTCTTGAACCCAGAGAGCTTCCCTTTTTCTCTGCACCATCCTATCAAGTACTCCCTTTGTTGTTGTTGTTCAGTCGCTCGTTTGTGTCTGACTTTTTGCAATCCCGTGGACTAAAGCACACCAGGCTTCCCTGTCCTTCACCATCTCCCAGAGCTTGCTCAAACTCATGTCCATCGAGTCAGTGATGCCATCCAACAATCTCATCCTCTGTCTTCCCCTTCTCCTCCTGTTTTCAATCTTGCCCAGCTTCAGGGTCTTTTCCAATGAGTTGGCTCTTCCCATCGGGTGGCCAGAGTATTGGGCTTCAGCTTCAGCATCACTCCTTCCAATGAATATTCAGGACTGATTTCCTTTAGGATGGACTTGTTGGATCTCCTTGCAGTCCAAGGGACTCTCAAGAGTCTTCTCTGACACCACAGTTCAAAGGCATCAATTCTTCAGCAGTCAGCCTTCTTTATGGTCCAACTCTCACATCCATACATTACTACTAGAAAAATCATAGCTTTGACTATAGAGACTTTATTAAGATTATCTTTCAGATACTTATAAAATAATAAACCCCAACATTTATTGTTCTTGATCACTTTATCTTTTCATAGTATTTTAAAAATTTTATATTTGTATGTCTGTGGGTCATATATACATACATATACTCATCCCCCAACACACATAATTGATCATTATTTACATATTGGAGCAGGACCAAAGGAGAATTCTGGCTTCTGTCATTTCTGTGAGTCACTTCAATTCAGAGATGCAGTGGCCTGCTGTTTGAATGTGAGTACCTTGTGACTCTCGAGGTTTCACAGTAAGATATGTATCCTGGGTCTGCTTGTCTGCCTTCACTGCATGTGGACCTGCCCATGTAACTGCAGCCAAGTCAGAAAAAGCAGAAGTATCTCAGTTCAGTACAGTTCAGTCATTCAGTCATGTCCGACTTTTTGCAACCCCATGAATTGCAGCACACCAGGCCTCCCTGTCCATCACCAACTCNATCCACACAGTCAAAGGCTTTGGCATAGTCAATAAAGCAGAAATAGATGTTTTTCTGGAATTCTCTTACCTTTTTGATACTCTCTCTGTAGCATTAGTAGACACGTTTTCTCTGCTCATGGTTTGACTCAGTGTTCCATGTACTTCATATCTTTTTGGTATAGGCAAATTTACCATTTGAGGATAGTCTACATGGAAACAAAATATCCAAGTGCAGCATAAATTAAATTTGAAAGAGGATTGCTCTCAGTCTGTTCTTGAAATGAGGGAGATATAGGGACTTCCAAATGAGGGGGCAATGAAAACAAAGTAATATTTCTTCCATGAAGAGAGTTGTAAATGGAAAAGAGTCAGAGAAGTGAATATGTCTACAGGCTGCATGACTATATCATGCCCTTTGTACTGTTATGATTTTATGAATTACTAACATATAATGTTACCCCTACTCAGTATAACAATTAAAAGTCAATAATGATTATTGTTTTACTTAGGTCACCACAGACTCACTCTACATTGAAGCTTTAGGTCCATTCTTTGCATATATGACATTAAGCAATTACTAGTTAGTGAACTACATATCATAATCTAGAATATAGGTAGAGTTTTTGCTGCCTTTGTCAATCTCTTAATAAAACAAAAGGAAACAAAAGTTCTGATGTTCTTGAGAGAAAAAATATATCAGAAAAACAAGATCCCAAATCAACAGTTTCACTTGAGACTCTGGGACTCAAAGATGACAGAATAGGTAATTATCAGTTTTTAGAGACTGGTACCTGAAATATATACTCATATGGGGAATATCCTTTACCTATTCAGTTCAGTTCAGTTTAGTTCAGTCGCTCAGTCGTGTCCAAATCTTTGTGACCCTATGAATCGCAGCATGCCAGGCCTCCGTGTCCATCACCAACTTCTAGAGTTCACTCAGACTAACGCCCATAGAGTCAGTGATGTCATCCAGCCATCTCATCCTCTGTCATCCCCTTCTCCTCCTGCCCCCAATCCCTCCCAGCAGCAGAGTCTTTTCCAATGAGTCAACTCTTCGCATGAATTGGCCAAAGTACTGGAGTTTCAGCTTCAGCATCATTCCTTCCAAAGAAATCCCAGGGCCAATCTCCTTCAGAATGGACTGGTTGGATCTCCTTGCAGTCCAAGGGACTCTCAAGAGTCTTCTCCAACACCACAGTTCAAAAGCATCAATTCTTCGGCGCTCAGCCTTCTTCACAGTCCAACTCTCACATCCATACATGACTACTGGAAAAACCATAGCCTTGACTAGATGGACCTTAGTCGGCAAAGTAACGTCTCTGCTTTTGAATATGCTGTCTAGGTTGGTCATACCTTTTCTTCCAAGGAGTTAGCGTCTTTTAATTTCATGGCTGCAGTCACAATCTGCAGTGATTTTCGAGCCCCCCAAAAATAAATTCTGACACTGTTTCCCCATCTATTTCCCATGAAGTGATGGGACCAGATGCTATGATCTTCGTTTTCTGAATGTTGAGCTTTAAGCCAACTTTTTCACTCTCTTCTTTCACTTTCATCAAAAGGCTTTTTAGTTCCTCTTCACTTTCTGCCATAAGGGTGGTATCATCTACATATCTGAGGTTATTGATATTTCTCTTGGCAATCTTGATTCCAGCTTGTGTTTCTTCCAGTCCAGCGTTTCTCATGATGTACTCTGCATATAAGATAGGAATACCAGACCACCTGACCTGCCTCTTGAGAAATCTGTATGCAGGTCAGGAAGCAACAGTTAGAACTGGACATGGAACAACAGACTGGTTCCAAATAGGAAAAGGAGTACATCAAGGCTGTATACTGTCACCCTGTTTATTTAACTTTACCTACTACATAATATAAATGAGATTTATTTTTTTACCTCTGCATCAAATAATGTAACCAGACATACCTTAGCTTGGAATTAACATGTTTTCAAGTCTTTTGTGACTTCCTGCATTAGGCAAAAAGTGTTTTGAATTGATGCCATGTTGTAATATTTAATATCTTAGTTTGAACAAAGCAGTATCTTTAGTCATTTATATATATTAGCTCACATAATTCTAGTGACATTAGGTGTATCTCTTTGTATATTTATCACAAATAATGAGTAGAGATTACATGAAATTTACCCTGAAATAATTTGTGTTAAGCTTCCTTTTGTTTCAATTTGTTATAATGTAGATACACTTAACAAAGCCTCAGTTCAGTTCAGTTCAGTCGCTCACTCATGTCTGACTCTTTGCAACACCATGAATCACAGCACACCAGGCTTCCCTGTCCATCACCAATACCCAGAGTTCACCTAAACTGAAGTTCATCAAGTCGGTGATGCCATCCAGCCATCTCATCCTCTGTCGTCCCCTTCTCCTTCTGCACCTAATCCCTCCCAGCATCAGAGTCTTTTCCAATGAGTCAACACTTTGCATGAGGTGGCCAAAGTAATGGAGTTTCAGCCTTAGCATCATTCCTTTCAAAGAACACCCAGGACTGATCTCCTTTAGAATGGACTGGTTGGATCTCCCTACAGTTCAAGGGACTCTCAAGAGTCTTCTCCAACACCACAGTTCAAAAGCATCAATTCTTTGGCACTCAGCTTTCTTCATAGTCCAACTTTCACATCCATACATGACCAGTGAAAAAACTATAGCCTTGACTAGATGGACCTTTGTTGGCAAAGTAATGTCTCTGCTTTTCAGTTTGCTATCTAGGTTGGTCACAACTTTTCTTCCAAGGAGTAAGCGTCTTTTAATTTCATGGTTGCAATCACCATCTGCAGTCAGTTTGGAGCCCCCCCAAAATAAATCCTGACACTGTTTCCACTGTTTCCCGATGTATTTCCCATAACAAAGCTTAGAAGTAGCTAAATATATCTGATTTTAAAATTTAGGTTTTAAGAGTAAATTCAATCATCAATCATTTATAGAATGTTTAAAATATTAAAATGTATTTGTATTTTCATTAAAAGCCCAACAGAGTTTGGTAAAAGTACTCCATCTAAATCCATGGAAAACTGATATAGGAATAAAAATTACTTGCATTCTTAGAAGAATTATATAGTATATTATGGCATATTGTATATGTTTAAAAGATTTCAGTTTTTCAAAAGTGATTTAAAATCCATTGCACTAGATAAACTATCTGTAACTACTTGTTAGTATCCATATTACACGGCCTCTACAACTAGTTACACATTCTAAGCATCTGCTAAAGTTCACATTCTGCTCTCACTTCCTGTAGAGGAGTTAAGGATTATTTGCTTTTATATGGTTCACTTATGTCTGTGGTATGTGATAAAGGTGGTGATTTCTTGACACAGCAATATTGATGAGTTTGTCACCATTAAAAGCTCTGTAGGGGAGGAACCCTTGTAAATCACTGTGTGGTCTTGTAAATTGGGCAATGTTGTGGGATATTTTCCTCACAGGTTTGGATCAGAATAATAAGCACACACGAAATTGCCAAGAACATCCAGAAAGAAAGTGAATGCACCCAAAACAAACAAAATGAAGTCTAATATTATTTTAAGAAAAAATCTTGAAAAATTGCTCGACACAATTGAAGTATTTCCAGAAGTGTTGCCAAGAATATGAAAATAAGAATAGGTTATAAACGTGCTCCTATATAAAATCAGAAAATTATAGAAATACATTACAGCTATAGTAATACCAGTAATAGCAAAACAAATCATATTTGTGATACTCCATTAATTGCTTTTCCCTCACTTACTTTGTTTAAATCACCACAATCACAGTAAGCAGTTAATATCATGTTATAGATGAGTAAATTAATGACCTCTTTTATGTATTTGCTAGAATATTGTGCAAATGCACTATGATATTTTATTTCAAACAATGCCTCTTTTAGGTAAAAAATATTTGACAAGATATAATTGCTGTCCTCACTTTTTATGGTTTTATCTTTAGTTTGGCAAATGAAGGTGTCCTCATACATATATTTCTTAAAAAAAGAAAAAAAAAAAACCTCTAGGGTTTGCATTAACTCTTTCCTACCATCTCTTTCCAAAATAATAATTGCCAACAGTAGATATTAATTAAGTACTGACTGTACACAAAGTACAGGTGTATTAAAGCCATTAAAAATGAGAAAGTGCTCTCCCAACACTTAGTTGAAAATACACACACACTTTTTTTAACCTTATGATATTAGACACAATACCTTTCAAAGAACACAGTACCTTACAAGAGTTGAGTTTTAACAGATATTGAACTTAATGTATAATGAGAAGAGAGCTTTTATCAATAGAAAATTCTGGTTCATTGTTAACAACACTGTAAATACTTATAGAAGCAGATCTATATATGGTAACATTTATTCTTTTCACATTTTCTCAAAGTGATAAAATGGGTGATTCCTTTAAACATGGAACTTGCTATTTTATCAGTCATTTGAACAACGATTTGTGAGAGCTTCTGATTAGGGTATTCTAACCAGGAAATCCCTTTTATGGATCACAGCCTTGTCATGGCAAAGGGGCTTGCATAATTCAATGAAGCTATGACCCAAGCCGTGCAGGCCCACAAACGACAGATGGGTCATGGTGAAGAATTCTGACAAAATGTGGTCCACTGGAGGAGTGAAAGGCAAGCCATGCCAGTGTTCTAGCTGTGAGAACCCATGAACATGAACAATATGAAAAGGCAAAAAGATATGACACCAGAAGATGAACCTCCCAGGTGGGAAAATGTCCAATATGCTACTGGGGAAAAGTAGAGGGCAATTACCAATAGCTTCAGAAAAATGAAGTGGCTGGGCCAAAACGGAAATGATACTCAGCTATGCATGTGTCTGGTGGTGAAAGTTAAGTCTGATGCTGTAAAGAACAATACCGCATAGGAACCTGGAATGCTAGGTCCATGAATCAAGGTAAATCAGATGTGGTCAAAGAGGAACTAACAAGAGTGAACATCAACATCTTAGGAATCAGTGAACTAAAATGGACGGGAATGGGTGAACATAATTCAGAAGAATATTATATCTACTACTGTGGGCAAAGAATCCCTTTGAAGAAACTAATTAGGCCTCATGGTCAACAAAAGAGCTTGAAATGCAGTACTTATGTGAAATCTTAAAAATGACAGAATGATCTTGGTTCATTTCCAACACAAACCATTCAACATCACAGTAACTCAAGTCTATGCCTCAACCACTGATGCTGAATCTGACTGGTTCTATGAAGACCTAAAAGATGTTTTAGAACTAAACCAAAGAAAGATGTGTTTTTCATCATAGGGGACTGGAATGAAAATGTAGGAAGTTGAGAGATACCTGGAGTAACAGGCAAGTTTGGCCTTGGAGTACAAAATGAACCAGGGCAAAGGCTAACAGAGTTTTGTCAAGAGAACACACTGGTCATAGCAAACACCCTTTTCCAACAACACGAGAGATGACTCTACGCATGGACATCACCAGATGGTCAATACTGAAATCAGATTGATTATATTCTTTTCAGCCAAAAGGTAGAGAAGCCCTATACAGTCAGCAAAAACAAGACCAGGAACTGAATGTGGCTCAGATCATCAGCTCCTCACTGCAAAATTCAGGCTTAATTTGAAGAAAGTCCAGTAGGCTATTCAGGTATGACCTAAATCAAATTTCTTATGATTATACAGTGAAGGTAATAAACAGAATCAGAGGATTAAATCTGGTAGATATTGTGACTGAAGAACTATGGACAGAGGTTGGTAACATTGCATAGAACTCAGTGACCAAAACCATCCCAAAGAAAAAGAAATGCAAGAAGGTAAAGTGGTTGCCTGAGGCAGGTATACAGATAGTTGAGGAAAGAAGAGAAGCAAAAGCAAGGGAGAAAGGGAAAGATATACCCAGATGAATACAGAGTTTCAGAGAGCAGCAAGAAGATATCAATAAGAACGTCTTCTTCAATGAATAATGCAAAGAAGTAGAGAATAACAAAAGAATGAGAAAGACTAGAAATCTCGTCAGGAAAGCTGCAGATATCAAGGGAACTTGTCACACAAGGATGGGCACGATAGAGAACAAAAACAGTAAGGACCTACAGAGGCAGAAGAGATTAAGAAGAATACACAGCAGAACTATACTAGTTCAGTTCAGTTCAGTTGCTCAGTCGTGTCCAACTCTTTGCGACCACAGGAATCGCAGTACGCCAGGCCTCCCTGTCCATCACCAACTCCTGGAGTTCACTTAGACTCATGCCCATCGAATCAGTGATGTCATCCAGCCATCTCATCCTCTGTTATCCCCTTCTCCTCCTGCCCCTAATCCCTCCCAGCATCAGAGTCTTTTCCAATGAGTCAACTCTTCGCATGAGGNTCAGTGTGTCTACCCTCTGATGCCCTCTTGCAACACCCACCATCTTACTTGGGTTTCTCTTACCTTGGGCGTGGGGTATGTCTTCACGGCTGTTCCAGCAAAGTGCAGCCGCTGCTCCTTACCTTGGACGAAGGGTATCTCCTCACCGCCGCCCTTCCTGACCTTCTAAAACTATCCTAACTATACTAAAAAAGTCTTAATGACAGGGACAATCACGAGGGTGTGGTCACTCACCTAGAGCCAGACATCTTGGAGTGCGAGGTCAAGTCGGCCTTAGGAAGCATTATCACAAACAAAGCCAGTGGTGCAGACGTATTCCAATTGAACTATTTAAAATCCTAAAAGATGATGCTATTAAAGTGTTGCAATCAGTATGTCAGCAAATTTGGAAAACTCAACAGTGGCCCCAGGATTAGAAAAGGTCAGTTGTCATTCCAATTCCAAAGAAGAGCAGTGCAATTGCACTCATTTTCCATGCTAGTAAGGTTATGGTCAAAATCCTTCAAGTTACTCTTCAGCAGTATGTGAACTGAGAACTTCCAGATATACAAATTGAGTTTACAAAAGGCAGAGGACCAAGAGATCAAATTGTGAATATTCACTGGATCATAGAGAAAGCAAGAGAATTCCAGAAAACTTTCTTCTGCTTCATCGACTACATGAAAGCCTTAGACTGTGTGGATCACAACAAACTGCAAAATTCTTAGAGATGGGAATAACAGATCACCTTACCTGTCTCCTGAGAAATCTATATGTGGGTCAAAAAGCAATACTTAGAACCTTACATGGAACAACTGACTGGTTCCAAATTGGGAAAGGAGTATGAGCAGGCTATCTATTGTCACTCTGCTTATTTAACTTATATGCAGAGTACATCATGTGAAATGCTGNCTGCAAAATTCTTAGAGATGGGAATAACAGATCACCTTACCTGTCTCCTGAGAAATCTATATGTGGGTCAAAAAGCAATACTTAGAACCTTACATGGAACAACTGACTGGTTCCAAATTGGGAAAGGAGTATGAGCAGGCTATCTATTGTCACTCTGCTTATTTAACTTATATGCAGAGTACATCGTGTGAAATGCTGGGCTGGATGAATTACAAACTGAAATCAAGGTTTTCAGGAGAAATATCAACAACCTCAGATACACAGATGATACCATGCTAATAGCAGAAAGTGAAGAAGAACTAAAGAGCCTCTTGATGAGAGTGAAAGAGGAGAGTGAAAAAGCTGGTTTAAAACTCAGCATTCTGGCAAATAGAAGGAGAAAAAGAGGAAGCAGTGACAAAAACCCTGTGGGAGGTGATTGCAGTCATGATATTAAAAGATGCTTGCTCTTTGGAAGGAAAGCTATGACAAACTTTAGACAGTGTATCAAAAAGCAAAGATAACTTTGCCAACAAAGGTCCATACAATCAAAGCTATGGTTTTTCTAGTAGTCATGTACAGATGTGAAAGTTGGATCATAAAGAAAGCTGAGCACTGAAGAATCGATGCTTTTGAACTGTGTTGCTGGAAAAGATCTTTAAGAGTCCCCTGAACAGAAAGGAGATCAAATCAGTCAATCCTAAAGGAAATCAACCTTGAATATTCATTGAAAGGACTGTTGCTGAAGCAGAAGGTCCAATGCTTTGGCCACCTGGTATGAAGGGCCAACTCATTGGAAAACACCCTGATGCTGGGAAAGACTGAAGCAACTTAGCACACATGCATGCAATAAGCAATAAAGTTTGCTCCTATCCTTAACAGTTAAGGTATTGTGGATAAACCATGGACAATCAAGCTAAAGAGCTTTTGATTCCTGTTCCTTCTTAGCTTGGGCTAACTCTGTGAACTTGCACAAACTTCCCAACCTCCAAGAGTTTTAGCCTTCTATCTCGAAAATGGAGAGAATATTTTTTATTTGTCATACATTTGTTAGAATTAAATGAGATTAAATGAATTTGGCACACAATTACTGAGACTCAGACTCAGTAAACACTGGTCCTATTCTTAGCCTTTTTTGCGGAAATCTCCACTCACCAAAATCTTCCCTAAACACATACTAGACATTCTGAAAATGTTTAATAAGTGAACTATGATAAGGAATTCTGAGCCTATTTTTCATTACTGGAATTGGATGCATAGGGAGAAATTGACTATAGCTTTACACCCCAGAAGGACAAATGCTTGATTCATTTTTTAAATAATGGTGCCCAATGCTTGGAAAACTGTATAGTGTATGTTTCTACTTGTTGAGAAATGGTTATTCTCACAGAATGGTAACATGAACATACATTAATTTGCTAGAGATTGTCACTGGATCTCTCTATGTTAACCTTTGATCTGGAAATTCAACCTCCAAAAATTTTGACAAAAAACAAATAGGAATAAGCACAGAAATGTATTTATAAAGATGTTCACTGCAATTCTAATTATTATATAAACATGGTTAGAAATCTATATGTTCAATAGTAAATGATTAGGCAAAGTAGAATACAGTTAAATAACTAAATTCTTAGTATTATGATGAGATGGCAAAGTACATTTCTTGATATGAAAATATGTACATATTATATACTGTTATGACAAAAAGCATCTTGAAATGCCATATATAGAATCATCCTATTTTTGAATAAATTCATATTTTTCTAAAGACAAAAAGTCTGAGGGAGTTTAATCAAACAATGTGAAGAATGACTCTGGGCGACTCTACAGCAAGGCAGGGGATCTGCGTTTACTCTAGCCTCTGTGTATACTTTCTAATTTTCTAGTGAGGATCTCTGAGTCATTAACTGGAAAATAAAAACAACTGCCTAAAGTTCAACTCCTCTTCATTTCCGTTCTGCTCTTTGCTTCATTGGTGGTATAATTCAAAGAACAGAACATAACATGTTATTTATACAGTGTGGTCTATAATTCCATCCTTTACTTTTTAAAAAAAAAATAGATGTGACCTTGAATAGCCTAAATAATAAAATAGTTGAGAATGAGTTTTGTAGGGAGAGTGACTAGGTTTGTGGGATGTTATCAGCATCATTTAGATTCTCTTTTCTAGCTCAAGACATGTCTCTTTTGTAGTGGATAGGACTGAATATTCTGTTTATTTGTTACTATAAAATTCAATTTCAAGACAAATCATTTAGAGCAAGTTTGGGGCCATTTTCCCTCACTTTTGAGTATCTCTTAGTATTATAGATACTTTGATATAATGTTTCAATTACTTTTTAGCCATTAGAGTAAACTGGTATCTATCCATGTCTTTCTACATGTACAGGAATATACTAGAGAAGTACACACCAAGTAGAAAGTAGTACATTTTCTACTCAAAAGTACTACATATATTGTTAATAAATCTAAGTGACATGCTAATGAACTGAGATATAGTATACAACCCAAGTATCTAATTTAATATTCTGGAGAGGCTTCCATTCAGGATGGAAATTTCAGGTTTCTCTGACAAATCTCATGTAACTAATATTGTTCCTGGCTCTTTAATTCAATGTAACATTTATTTTTCTGCCTTTAAAACAAACAAATACATCTATGCTACTGTTAAAGTGGCCTGTAAAATACATTTGTGTGTTTTTGTTGAGAAGGCAAAGAACATACAATAGGAGCCCTATCTAAGAGGTGTAAATGTCTACATGTCCTTTCCCAAAACATTGTCTGTGCTTGTAAAATGAAGTGGTCTATAAACAGCTTCTGCTGGCCTCTAGTGACCTTTGGCTCCCATCGGTCGTCCTGTCTACCCACCTTCTCAAAATCCTCTCTCCGAAGCTTTTACTCAACCTAAAAACAGCTTCCAGATGTCTTGCGACCTCACTGTGTAGCCTCCCTTCCCTTTACTAAGGTTATTTGGTTAGGAAAGATAGCAGAATGGGTTTAACAAAGGACTTATGTTTGGTTCAAAATAAGTTCATTGCATAGCAGTCCTTTCTTTGTCTCTATATGAACAGTTCAGAAATATAGAAAACTGTTTTCTGTAACTTTCTGTATAAATAAACAAAAATTTCAAGTTTTAGCATACTTCCTTTTTTTTAATTTCTATTTTTTTTAATATAATTTTACAAGGAGCTGTCCCATATATCCAACTAATAAGTGACAAACTCTAACATACTGAGTCACTTGCTAAAGGTCCAAATTGAATTCTCTGCTCACATTTCCAGAAAGTATCTCCTGTTTTCCCACATCCTATGATTAATAACTATTACCAAATTCCCAAGGTAGGTAAGTGGTTTAACTCTGGTCTTCCATTCTAGGAATGAAAGTCAAATTAATACAAAAGTGTTTGCATCATGTACCTTGGTGAACCAGTTTATGTTTTGAATGGGGTACGATATTTCAAAAGGAAAGTTCATTAATAATAAAATTGACATTTATGGCAATTCCTGACCTGTCTTCATGAATCATTGTAGGTAAACTTTCCTATTTGGTATGGTTGTTGTTAAATATCCCTTACCTGTGGCCAAAACTGCAATAAAATATCTCCAATAAGACAGGCAGTGGGTCCTGACTAAACTCTCAATCAAGGCTTTTATCTTTAAGAATGAACCTGTTTGAAGAACATCCCGCCTCATTAGTTTCTTTTGTCAACATTTTCAAACATAGAAATAGTCTTAGAAACATCCAAAGTATAGGACTTTGAGATTGGAATGAAGCCATAAAAAGCATTTTTTTAAAATAAGAACAAGAAGTGAGAAAGTTGATCTTCACTGGTTTTCTACCATGTGGAAAGTCTTGCTGAGACCTGAGGCCTCAGCCCATCAACTGATGGGAGAGCACTGTCATTATAACAAAATGGAGTTCATTATGTTTTTCCTTCAAAAGCACAAAAGCAAAAAATCTTAGGTTCAGAAATGTTCTTTGTGCTATTACAAGTAGGTCAATCAAACATCATTCGATCAACATTAAAACTGAAAGCTGGGTAGCAGTTGAAGTTACAAATAGTTTTCTGTGAACTTGGATGTCTTGAGCAAAGTTGAGATGTTTGCATAATCTTCTCTGTAGCAACAACATTCCACATGCATATTTCTCTTTAAAAAGAAACTCCATGCTCAGTGGTATTCTGGGTTCAAGGCTTGAATAAAAAGCTTCTCAAGTCAAATGGCCTGATCTAAAAATTGAGCTGTAGAGAAGGTCACAAGTATTTTGACTTCTCTTTTAAATCATTTATGGATGACTTAAAGTAATATATTGACTCAAAATACAAATTTACTTAAATCTGTGAACTTGAACTTTTAGCTATTTTGCCCAATATCTTCCCCAAAACCTTCCCAAATGTTTACAATGTCTATAAACAAGATAAATCAACATACACAATACTGAGCAAAGAAGAAAGTGAAATGCACGGTAAACCTGTTTGTATAAGTTTTCTTAAGTCCCGGAAGTAAAAAGTTTTCTCAAATCCTGGAAGTAAAAAAAAATGTGGCCTACCATTCTCATGGCACCCTGCTTATTTAACTTATATGCAGAGTGAATCATGAGACGTGCTGGGCTGGATGAAGCACAAGCTGGAATCAAGATTGCCGGGAGAAATATCAACAACCTCAGATATGAAGATGACACCACCCTTATGGCAGAAAGTGAAAAAGAACTAAAGAGCCTCTTGATGAAAGTGAAAGAGGAGAGTGAAAAAGTTAGCTTAAAGCTCAACATTCAGAAAACGAAGATCATGGCATTCAGTCCCATCACTTCATGGCAAATATATGGGGGAACAGTGGAAACAGTGGCTGACTTTATTTTGGGCTCCAAAATCACTGTAGATGTTGACTGCAGCCATGAAATAAAGACTCTTACTTCTTGGAAGGAAAATCATGACCAACCTAGACAGCATATTAAAAAGCAAAGACATTAGTTTGCCAACAAAGGTCTGTCTAGTCAAGGCTATGGTTTTCCAGCTGTCATGTATGCATGTGAGAGNGACTGCAGCCATGAAATAAAGACTCTTACTTCTTGGAAGGAAAATCATGACCAACCTAGACAGCATATTAAAAAGCAAAGACATTAGTTTGTCAACAAAGGTCTGTCTAGTCAAGGCTATGGTTTTCCAGCTGTCATGTATGCATGTGAGAGTTTGACTATAAAGAGAGCTGAGTGCCAAAGAATTGATGCTTTTGAACTGTGGTGTTGAGAAGACTCTTGAGAGTCCCTTGGACTACAAGGAGATCCAACCAGTCCATCCTAAAGGATATTAGTCCTGGGTGTTCATTGGAAGGACTGATGTTGAAGCTGAAACTCCAATATTTTGACCACCTGATGCAAAGAGTTGACTCATTGGTAAAGACCTCGATTCTGGGAAAGATTGAGAGCAGGAGGAGAAGGGGACGACAGAGGATGAGATGGCTGGATGGCATCACCGACTCAATGAACATGACTTTGGGTAGGCTCTGGGAGTTGGTGATGGACAGGGTGGCCTAGTGTGCTGCAGTTCATGAGTCGCAGAGTCGGACACAACTGAGTGACTGAGCTGAGCTGAACCATTTTCATGGAATTTTTCCAAACTATATATCTCAGTGTATTATAATACAACATTTAATTATTTAATGGAAATATAAAACCTAGAGAACCAAATGTAAAAAATAAAAAGCAAATCTCTGAACTATTTTTATCTTGAACATCTTACTTTCTCAGAAATATGGTCAAGACAGAATTTAATAGAGCAATATTTTTATGTTTAAATTTATTTTGGTTTGTAGTCAATGGGAGGCATGCCTCAAATTATAATTCTTCTTCAATATAATTGAGTTGCATCATACGATACTTGATTTTTATGACTCCAACTATGTGGCTGGTATCAGAACTTTACTCCTGTGACAAATAACAGAGTCTACTCAATAATATCACATCTATTCTACATTAGGTATTAGGTTGTATATTTACTAAATTATTATCTAGTAATACATACAATGGCAACCCACTCCAGTACTCTTGCCTGGAAAATCCCATGGATGGAGGAGCCTGGTAGGCTGCGGTCCATGGGGTCGCTAAGAGTCAGACATGACTGAGCGACTTCACTTTCTTTTTTCACTTTCATGCATTGGAGAAGGCAATGGCAACCCACTCCAGTGGTCTTGCCTGGAGAATCCCAGGGACAGTGGAGCCTGGTGGGCTGCTGTCGGTGGGGTCGCACAGAGTTGGACACGACTGAAGCGACTTAGCCGCAACTTAGCAATACATATATACATAGTGTGAAATGAAATATTTCCTGATGTTTCAGTAAACAAGAATGTCACAGTCATCAGGGATTCCAGCCTTCCAAATGTAAATTTCTGAGCCCAGGTAGAATAATATTGGCTATACAACAGCCATTAGCCACTTACTCCAGTGAGAAAAGAAAGCGCAAGAGTCAGACATCCACCACATCCACCACCCTGTATGGTGAAGGAAGAATTAAGGATGTGAACAATCAAGAAGCAGGATGCTGGTGCCAGATAGCTGAGATGCATATCAGTTTAGTTCAGTTCAGTCGCTCAGTCATGTCCGACTCTTTGCAACCCCATGAATCGCAGCACACCAGGCCTCCCNACCTCTTCTTAATATCTTCTGCTTCTGTTAGGTCCATACAATTTCTATCCTTTACTGAGCCCATCTTTGCATGAAGTGTTGCCTTGGTATCTCCAATTTTCTTGAAGAGATCTCTAGTCTTTCCAGTTCTATTGTTTTCTTCTATTTCTTTGCACTGACCACTGAGGAAGATTTTCTTATCTCTCCTTGCTATTCTTTGGAACTCGGCATTCAAATGGGTATATCTTTCCTTTTCTCCTTTGCCTTTAGCTTCTCTTCTTTACAAAGCTATTTGTAAGGCCTCCTCAGTTCAGTTCAGTCACTCAGTCGTGTCTGACTCTTTGCGATCCCATGAATCGCAGCACGCCAGGCCTCCCTGTCCATCACCAACTCCCGGAGTTCACCCAGACTCATGTCCATCGAGTCGGTGATGCCATCCAGCCATCTCATCCTCTGTCGTCCCCTTCTCCTCTTGCCCCCAATCCCTCCCAGCATCAGAGTCTTTTCCAATGAGTCAACTCTTCGCATGAGGTGGCCAAAGTGCTGGAGTTTCAGCTTTAGCATCATTCCTTCCAAAGAAAACCCAGGGCCGATCTCCTTCAGAATGGACTGGTTGGATCTCCTTGCAGTCCAAGGGACTCTCAAGAGTCTTCTCCAACACCACAGTTCAAAAGCATCAATTCTTCGACACTCAGCTCTCTTCACAGTTTTATTCTCACATCCGTACGTGACTACTGGAAAAACCATAGCCTTGATTCCTCAGACAACCTTTTTTCCTTTTTGCACTTCTATTTCTTGGGGATGATCTTGATCACTGCCTCCAGTACAATGTCACAAACGTCTGCCCATAATTCTTCAGGCACTCTGCCTATCAGATCTAATTCCTTGACTTGATTTGTCTGTACCGTGATCAGCTTCTATGTTGGAATTTAAGTGCAGGGAGCCCTTTGCTGGTTGAATTAATAATTGGTTGATGAGGGAATGAATGAGTGAGATTTCATCTGCTAGCCTGTTTACATTTTATTCCTGGTTAATACAGGCTTATTTTCATACCCTGTTTATTGCCTTAGAGTTTGACAGCCGGTCTCAACTGGCTTACTCTGACTTGAGCAAGTCTAAATACTTTTGATTGGGGATTTACCATGCTCACTGAGGTTCAAGATTCGCTCCTCAGCAGCTGTGGTGTAGCAATTACATAGCTGCTTACTGACTCCATCAAGATTAAAGAAAGAACCAGGAAACTTCGTTACAGCTTGTTTCTATTTGTAGGTTTAAAAGCTTGATGAACGAGGAAACTAAAAGTATTGAATACAATGAAAGATACAGTTGAAGACAGTTGAAACACACAGTTGTCCCTGTTCAATTGTCAGTGTTCTATGGATAAATGGGAGCTGCCTGTGTCTTCAGTACAGTAACAAACTACAGGTTGATGGCAGATAAAACCAGGCCATGTTTGCGAAGCATGTAGCAAGTAATAGGCAGTTAATAAAGCTTCACGCTCTTTCCATTAATTTGTATCAGATAAGCTCTTAAAAGCTATCACGGCCCCCAAATCTTCTGTCATCTCCTCATCCTAGCTGTGAGATCGTATGGAAGGTTTTACCCATTTTATACTAGCAGCTTAATAGTATGCTGGAAGCTGAGACTTGGAGGTACAGAATGGGTGTGCAGATAGTCGAATTTGATTTCCCAGTACACTGTCCTGTCCACTGAGTAAGTGGCTTCCGGGTGTTAGAAACAGGATGAGAAAATATGCAGACGTCCTTCAGTGGAATTCTCCCCAAGTAGGCGCTAAGCACAGGTCACGTGTCCGTAGGCTGCCTCTGCACCCAACCCTCTGTCCCCACCTCCGCTCTTAATGAAGAGAGGCGGTTTCAGGATCTGGAGGAAAACCAGTGTATTTTCTAGAAGGAGACTGAGGTGAGGATGGCAGGGGAGTTTCATTGCGGACTTGCACCTCGCTTGCTATGAGACCTGCCACCACAAGGCACTCGGTTTTATTGGCTGAGGACACGGTAATCCTTAGTTTCATTGGCTGAGGACACGGTAATCCTTAGTTTCATTGGCTGAGGACACGGTAATCCTTAGTTTCATTGGCTGAGGACACGGTAATCCTTAGTTTCATTGGCTGAGGACACGGTAATCCTTAGTTTCATTGGCTGAGGACACGGTAATCCTTAGTTTCATTGGCTGAGGACACGGTAATCCTTAGTTTCATTGGCTGAGGACACGGTAATCCTTAGTTTCATTGGCTGAGGACACGGTAATCCTTAGTTTCATTGGCTGAGGACACGGTAATCCTTAGTTTCATTGGCTGAGGACACGGTAATCCTTAGTTTCATTGGCTGAGGACACGGTAATCCTTAGTTTCATTGGCTGAGGACACGGTAATCCTTAGTTTCATTGGCTGAGGACACGGTAATCCTTAGTTTCATTGGCTGAGGACACGGTAATCCTTAGTTTCATTGGCTGAGGACACGGTAATCCTTAGTTTCATTGGCTGAGGACACGGTAATCCTTAGTTTCATTGGCTGAGGACACGGTAATCCTTAGTTTCATTGGCTGAGGACACGGTAATCCTTAGTTTCATTGGCTGAGGACACGGTAATCCTTAGTTTCATTGGCTGAGGACACGGTAATCCTTAGTTTCATTGGCTGAGGACACGGTAATCCTTAGTTTCATTGGCTGAGGACACGGTAATCCTTAGTTTCATTGGCTGAAGACACTGTAATCCTTAGTTTCATTGGCTGAGGACATGGTAATCCTTAATTTCATTGGCTGAGGACACTGTAAACCCTTAGTGACGGCTGCCTTAGGACAGGGGTGAGGGGACAGAGTGTCACACCTGGGCCGAATCTCCCCATCCCCCCCACACAAACCTTCGTTGCACCGATTTTATGTATTTACGCTGTAGCTTAAGCTGTGCTAGAAACAAGTATTTAATGGAGGGTGACTTTAAGGTCAAAATGGAATCAACAGACTTGACTGTTAACTCTTCCTCTTTAAAGAAGACTAAATGTTCTTAGTCTTTTGCCAAGATGCTGTGAGTGTGACAGTGCTGTGTGGATTAGTGAAAAACAGTCCATTTTCTAGATGGGAAAGTAAGCCATAAATGTATTAGGCCTCAAATAATGGTATAAAGAAACAACACAGAGGACAGAAAATGATATAATATCAATTGCCAAGTGAATAATGCTATACACTTTGCATTGTAGAGGAGAGAGAAGCAATGCAGTTTCACGGGCACTTGTGTGCAGAGGGTCAGAGATTAAGACACGCAGTTTGGTGTCTGTGCTCAAGAAGCGTAGCCCTTCAGGGGAGAGCTGGGGCCCTGTGATCAGGCTGGCATGGCCCACTCGGGGCAGACCAGAACTTCCACCCCTTATGTGCGTGTGAATCACCAAGGTCCAAGCTGTCTCAGTGGGTTTGGGGTGAGGTTCTAGATTCTGCGTTGTTTTAAATTTAGTTATTTTTTTTTTAACTTTGTATTGAAGTATGTTAATGTTGTGTTAATTTCTGCTATACAGTCAAATGATTCAGTTATATGTGTGTTTATGTATGCATATATACACACATTTTTAATATTTTTCTCTATTATGGTTCATCCCGAGGTATTGAATACAGTTCTCTATGCTGTATAGTAGGACTTTGTTGTTTATCCATCTCGGGTATAAAAGCTTACGTCTTCTAATCCCAGCCTCCAAATCCAGCCCTCCACCAGCCCTTCCCCTTGGCAAGCGCAGCTCTGTTCTCTGTGTCCAGGACTCTGTTTCCATTATGTAGGCGGGTTCATTTGTGGCATAGCGTAGACTCCACGTGCAATGATGCCATATGGCATCTGTCTTCTCTTTCTGGCCTGACTTGGCATGCTTATCTCTAGGCCCCTCTGTGTTGCTGCAGATGGCATTGTTTCACTCTTCTTTATGACTCATAATGTTCCATTGTGTGTATGTACCACATCCTCTCTATCCATTCGTCTGTCCGTGGACATCTGGGTTCACGGTAGGTGAACATTGCTGCCGTCAATGTTGCACTGTAGGCATGGTTTGGAATTAGAGCTCTCTCTGGATAGAGGCACGGGACTGGGGTTGCTGGATCATAGGTAGCTCTTTTTACTTTTCTCAGGAACCTCCAGAGATACTGCATTTCTAACAAGCTCCCAAATGGTGCTGATGCTGCTGGCCCAGGGACTACAGTTTTCCTATAAAATCCAGATGGTAACTGTTTCAGGATTTGTGGGCCATGCAGTCTGTCCCAACGACCAAGGTGTCGCTGCAGCGTGAAGGCTGCCATAGACACCGGGTGAGTGCGGGGGCCCGGCTCTGAGCCCCAAAAACTTCCGTTCAGTTGTTCAGTCGTGTCTGACTCTTTGTGACCCCATGGACTGCAACACACCAGGCCTCCCTGTTGTCCATCACCGACTCCTGGAGCTTGCTCAAACTCATGTCCATCGAGTTGGGGATGCCATCCAACCATCTCATCCTCTGTCATCCCCTTCTCTTGCTGCCCTCAATCTTGCCCAGCATCATGGTCTTTTCCATTGGGTCAGCTCTTCTCATCATATGGCCAAAGTATTGGAGCTTCAGCTTTAACATTAGTCCTTCCAATGAATATTCAGGAGTGATTTCCTTTAGGAGTGACTGGTTTGATCTTGCTATCCAAGGGACTCTCAAGCATCTTCTTCAACACCACAGTTCAAAAGCATCAATTCTTTGGTGCTCAGCTTTCTTTATGGCCCAACTCTCACATCCATATATGACTGCTTGAAAAACCATAGTTTTGACTAGACAGACCTTTGTCGGCAAAGTAGTGTTTCTGCTCTTTTAATATGCTATCTAGGTTAGTCATTGCTTTTCTTCCAAGGAGCAAGCATCTTTTAATTTCATGGCTGCACTCACCATCTGTGGTGATTTTGGAGCCCAAGAAAATAGTCTGTCACTGTTTCCATTGTTTCTCTATTTGCCATGAAGTGATGGGACTGGATNTAATATGCTGTCTAGGTTAGTCATTGCTTTTCTTCCAAGGAGCAAGCATCTTTTAATTTCATGGCTGCACTCACCATCTGTGGTGATTTTGGAGCCCAAGAAAATAGTCTGTCACTGTTTCCATTGTTTCTCTATTTGCCATGAAGTGATGGGACTGGATGCCATGGTCTTAGTTTTTTTTTGGAATGTTGAGTTTCAAGCCAGCTTTTTCACTCTCCTCTTTTACTTTCATCAAGAGGTTCTTTAGTTTCTCTTCCTCAAACTTACAGACTCTAAATCTGTCTTCTATGTAACTTCCACATGTCGCAAACTATTATTCTTTTGAGTTTTTCCTAACCATTAAAAACATGAAACCAGTTTCCTGGCTCAGGGCCATGGGGAGACTGGTGGGGGCCTATAGGCAGTGTGCTGCGTGAGATCAGGGTGCCGCTCCGCTGGGGTGGCCAGCCGAGCTGTCCCCATGGAGCAGGTCTGACCAGGGTGATTAACTGTCACTTCTTTTAAACCTTTGTTGCATTTTTTTTTCGTGCTCCATTGTTCTTCTGACAGTTATCTTTTTATGGATGGTTAACACACTCAAGGTGCCATACAGATACTCAAGATACCATACAGATACTCTGGCTGGTTCCAGAGTCCACGGGGCATGACTCCTCCCAGGGCCTCTGGGACTTAGCACAGTGCCATTCACACAGGGGGCACCCAGCCAGTCTGTGCTCTGGAGACTTCAGTGTGCTGAAGGCACCGTTCACTTGGCTGTGAGGAGAGTAGCCCTGGGGTGGGATGAACACAGAGGGTGAGGAGAGAGCTCCTGAGAGGAGAGGGGAAGCAGGAAATACTTGAGGGCTGCATAGGGAACAAGCGGTCCGTGCACGATGCTGCAGGAGTGTGACAGAAGAAGCTGGGCCCAAGTTACAGGAAATTGAACCATAGCGACTGAAGTTGAGGGGGCGGTTCATGCAGGGCAGGCCAAATGCACTCGCCTGACGTGGGCTAGAGAAGGAGCCCTCAGCGTGCCAGCCATGACAGGCCAACGAGAAGACTGCAGATCAAGCAATACTGGAGCCACATGAGTCCTTGGGAGTGAGGCCCTGGACTGCGACTGTGGAGAGAGCGAAGAGGAAGCAGCTAGAAGACGGTTCTAGGCCGGAATGTTCTCCAGGACTTTTTGGAAACAGGAAACCACCAACTGCCCAGAATCAAGGAATACTGCCCTTCTCAATTGCCTCAAAAGCAGTATGCCTTGCATTACATGATTGCTCAATTGGCTGGTTTTTCAAATGGTTTTTAATTCCCAAAGTCATGGCTGTTCTTTTCTAAGTATCCTGTGCTTGTCTTTTTTTTTTTTTTTTTGGTATAGTTTCTGTGGTTAATACACTGAGTACTAGCAGACTGGTTTGTTTTATTACCTTTCAGTTCAGTTAGTTCATTTGCTGAGTCACGTCCAACTCTTTGCAATCCCATGAACTGCAGACACAGGCCTCGCTGTCCATCACCAACTCCCGGAGCTTACTCAAGCACATGTCAATTGAGTCCCTGATGCCATCCAACCATCTCATTCTCTGTCGTCCCCTTCTCCTCTCGCCTTCAATCTTTCCCAGCATCAGGGTCTTTTTTAATGAGTCAGGTCTTCGCATCAGGTGGCCAGAGTATTGGAGTTTCAGCTTCAGTATCACTCCTTCCAATGAATATTCAGGACTGATCTCCTTTAGGATTGACTCATTGGATCTCCTTGCAGTCCAAGGGACTCTTGAGAGTCTTCTCTAACACCACAGTTCAAAAGCATCTGTTCTTCGGCACTCAGCTTTCTTTATGGTCCAACTGTCACATCCACACATGACTACTGGAAAAACCATAGCTTTTAGATGGACCTTTGTTGGCAAAGGAATGTCTCTGTTTTTTAATAACCTGTCAAGGTTGATCATAACTTTTCTTCCAAGGAACAAGTGTCTTTTAATTTCATGGCTGCGGTCACCATCTGCAGTGATTTTGGGGCCCCAAAATAAAGTCTGTCACTGTTTCCATTGTTTTCCCATCTATTTGCCATGAAGTGATGGGACCAGATGTCACAATCTTACTTTTCTGAATGTTGAGCTTTAAGCCGACTTTTTCACTCTCCTCTTTCACTTTCATCAAGAGGCTCTTTAGTTCTTCTTTACTTTCTNTTTCTTGACTTCCTACTTTTGCATTCCAATCCCCTATAATGAAAAGGACATCTTTTTTGTGTGTTAGTTGTAAAAGGTCTTGTAGATCTTCATAAAGTTGTTCAACTGCCAAAGAATTGATGCTTTTGAACTGTGGTGTTGGAGAAGACACTTGCAAGTCCCTTGGACTGCAAGGAGATCCAGCCAGTCCATCCTAAAAGAGATCAGCCTTGGGTATTCATTGGAAGGAGTGATGTTGAACCTGAAACGCCAATACTTTGGCCACCTGATGCAAAAAGCTGACTCGTTTGAAAAGACCCTGATGCTGGGAAAGATTGAGGGCAGGAGGAGAAAGGGACGATAGAGGATGAGATGGTTGGATGGCATCACCGACTCGATGGACATGAGTTTGGGGGGACCCTGGGGGTCTAGGTGATGGACAGGGAGGCCTGGCATCCTGTGGTTCATGGGGTCACAAAGAGTCACACACAACTGAGCAACTGAACTGAACTGAACTGAAAACTGTATTTACATATATGTGTATGGATACTTATGCAAATATTCCCTTGGGTTCTTAGTTACACATAGTTACTTGTGGAAAATATTTTTACTTTAGGGGCCTGATGATTAACAAACTATTTTTCAAATCATCAGATCTAAATTATAATATCTAAATCAACATACATTATTTATGCCTCTGTAAATTGTGATCCCTAGAGAGTTTTCAAATTAGTAGGAAAGAGCATCAAAGAGTGTATTTATTCTTATTACCCAAATAAAATTTTGCTAGGTCAAGTCCACTCATAAAAACAAACTTAATTAACTATAATTCTGCAATGCTTGATAGTATCACCAGTTAGAATAAAGTTACACTCTTTTATTAACATGTGGCTTATATTAACCTTTACAAAACACATGAAAAAATGGCCTGATCCAAATTTTTTGTTTAATTCATAGATTTTAAGTCATTCCATTGAGTTGGTTTGTAAATACTTACTAGTAAAACATTCCCCTGTACAACCTATACAGAAACAAAATCCCCCCCAAAACACAAAGCTCTTGATATAACATTCTTACTTTTACCTTCATTTTATTGATGAAGAGTGTTGCCTGAAAAATCAACCCAACAAAGCCTACCTGCTCACTGGACAAAGAGGCCCAGTGTTAAGCAAAATGTATCCTTCATTTAATGTACTATATTTTTAATGCTTTCATTAGACTTTTTATTTATATATCTAACCCTTTACATTCAGGAAATGTTTATAAGACTCTCCATTAATAATCTATCTCAAGCTTCTTTATTTCCTGAAAATACTATTGAAAATACTTCTATCTTAAAGCTGTAGGACCAGAAAAACAGAATATAAAGCTGGAAAACACTGGCATCATCAAGTCTACAGTTGCTGCTGATTGTGTTTTCCTAAATTTATAATGTTCTTTTTTAAATTCATTATTCTTTGGAATATCACTGCATTTTTCTATTCTATAACATTTCTAAAACTCGTTATGAAACATTAACACTAATAGTAACATTATTAATCTGATTTTAATATAAATATAATTCACTATGATATTAGTGTCCATGATTTTCCTACCGGCCCTGTACTTGCCTCAAAGTCCTTCATTATATTCAGTGTGCCCTAGCTCTTCAGGGACCATGAAATTTGGCAGCATTTACTGAATATTTTCTGTATTTTTCATCTACTATAAAATATTCATCAAATTCAGTTACATATCATATCATCTCCAGCTCATCTTAACTATTATCAACTGTATATAAAATGGTCAGCCTTATTCCATGGAAGAAATTATAACCCCATCTCTATTCCTTGACTTCAAGTTGTGTGAGTTCTTAGTTTTTATTTTTATTCTTTTTTTGTTTTGTTTTTACTAAAGTTACTTTCCATCTTTTGCAAGAAAGGATCAAAAATTTATCAATTTTAACTCTTACTGCCACAAGAGGTTTTATACTCAATAGAAAACCCTGAAGAAAGGAACTCATGTGGGTAATATTCATCTAGGAAAGCCCAGAAATTGTTCTAATGTGAGGGGTGGGGTATTTAAATCTCCTTTGCTATTTATGAATTAGAAAAAATGTAGGTCAGGAAGAACAGACAATTATAGGTAAAGGCATACACTACTTGGGAGCACAGCTCCTGGAATCAAACTTCCTGATTTTAAGGGTGGGTCCCAGTATTTCCTAAATGTGTGAAACTTGGATAAATGAAAACTTCACTTAAGCATTTGTTTGGCATATATAAAATGGAGGTAAAACAGTTAATTCATCAGAGCTACGTCAGGTTTAAACAAGGTAACCCCTGTTAAAAGTCTAGCACATTGCCTGGCTTAGAATAAAAGTTTTAAAAAAAGTAGTTATTACTCTGAGGCTGGAGTACCCATGAATTATCAAAACCATAACTTTGTTGCACAATTTAAAAATTTCCTCTTGCAACTTCAGCTGCCTGTGTAGAAGCGCAAATAAGAATAGTATGCGGTGTAGAGTTCTGGGGTTGAGGATTTGCGAAGCTTATCCAGATATTCAAAAGTTAAAGCTTACTTTTTGTTTAAAAACAAAGGCAGTTGAATAAACCCCCGACTGATTATTACCAACTATATATCCTAAATATTTTCTTCATGGGATTCCATATTTTTTAAAAATGTACAATTTCAACAAAACTTTCAAAACATTCAAATATCTTCATTATTATCATCATTAAGCATACATTTACAAAGTCCTCATATGTGTTTAAAGCTCTGAAAGTTAGAATTACATGAGAACAGTCTATATCGAAGGGGCCACATCATCTTAATAGCTATCATTCTTTGCCTAGTCATTTTTCTGAGGGTTACTATACATTGGTTAAATTCTTGGCCAAAAATTAAACTTATAATTTGAAGAAACATAACAGATTGCTAGTTCAGTGAATATGTATATACACACATTTATGAAATAACAGAGGAATCAAGTTCTCTATACTGGGGGTTATTTCATTTTAATATGATATAATATCACTTATCCTATATTTTGAATTATTCACTTTAGTGATAGATAGGGAGTCTGTTTAGCTCAGTAAATGTTTGGAGAGAATGTGAAAAATTAATGATAGCATAACCCAGATATCTTTTAGTCATGAGTTCTTTAACATTGGAATCCCTGCATTCCTCACAGTAAATCCACTTTACCATGAACTCTTAGAGAGCAATGCAGATTTTCACTTATGACTTGACAAAGACTTGACATCACACAACCTTCCTCATATAACTAAATAAATCTTTCACACATTTCATGTGCCAACTCTGCTGGCTCTGCTTTCAACTGTCTTCCTCCTTATTCATCATTCGCTTGTCTTGGGAAGTGTAAAACAGACGTAGGGCCACTATTTTAGCTTGTTTCAGCATATGTTTGTATCTCTGATGAAATAGTAATTTTCTAATTCTAGCAGATACTAAAGCAGGTTATCTTCTCTCCAGACAGTTGATACCAATTCATACAATATGTCTAAAGACACATGTGTGCATGCATGTACACACACACAAACACAGCCATTTCGCAGTGTAGTCTTTCAGTCCTCCTGAGATTTGGTTAAAGAGGAGTGCAGGGTTTGGTCTCTCCGATGCCACAGAAAGGGGTTGGAGGAGAAGAAAACCATTGCTTAATAGCAGTCATGTGTCCTAAAAAGCTACAATGCTTCTATTCTAGCAAGAAAAGAGAACAGCTTTATCAATGTAGGTAAGAGGCAGTCTAGTGTGGACAGCTCAGAACTAAAGAGCATAACCTTGGCTATGGCCTGGTTTGAATCTGAGCTCCATCATTTGCTAGCTGTGTGACTGTGCAGTGACTTAAATGTTTTATCACTTCATCTGTACAATAATGATAGCACTGGCCTCACAGGGATTATTTAGTGTGTGTGTGAGAATCAGTGATGTAGTATGTGTAAACTGCTCAGTATCGTGATGGGACAGAGTAAACACTGAATGTCAGCCATTGTCATCAGAAGCTTACTCTGGATCTCAATAAAAAGCATAGCACGGTTAGATGTGTATCTTGAAGAACTGGCCAGTGGGCCCATTTTTTTCTCATAGGGTCAGCCAGATTTAATCTGAGTCTTACTGGGAGGTAACTGGAGTTGAGCAACAAAATTTCAGTGTGAGTATTGAGTACCTAGAGGTCAGGCCACCTGAGCCAAAGAAAGGGAGTCAACCATTCAGGGACTTCTTCAATCAAGGCAAAAAAAAAAAAAAAATCCTCAAGTTGTTTTGACACTCATAGCTACTGAGTAGAATATATCTGAAAAGATACACGTAAAACATTACTTATTGGCTGCTTCTAGGAAGGGAAAGTGAAAATAAGTAGAAAAAGGTTGGAGTGGATATTTTTATTGTACACGCGTGGAAACCCGAAATTTTAGAGATTGATAATTTGATACCCAGAAAATAAAGGAACTAAAAAACTTAAAATATAGCCCAAAGTGAATTGCATATGTATTTTCAAACATAGCTTAGTTACCTAAATTCAAATTGCTATACTGCAATGAACTTCCACCAGCTGATCTTTTTAGCTAAGTTCAAAGAGTTTAACTCCTTTCAGAACATTCGCTTGAAAACTTGTTTTGGCCCTGATTCACAATAAGAAATATATTTTGTATTGCACTGAAGCTATATGTGTTAGTTGGAAAGTTAGAGATCAAAGAATACTTAGTTGTTGTTGTTGTTCAGTTGCCCAACTGTGTTCGACTCTTTGTGACCCCATGGACTGCAGCACGCCAGGCCTCCCTGTCCCTCACCATCTTCTGGAGTTTGCTCAAGTTCATGTTCATTGCATTGGCAATGCCATCCAGCCATCTCATCCTCTGGCACCCTCTTCTCCTGCTGCCCCCAATCTTTCTGAGCATCAGGAACTTTTACAGTGAGTCATCTGGGAAACAGAGATCTCCTCAGAAAAATTGGAAACATCAAGGGAGCTTTCCACCTAAAGACGAGCACAGTAAAGGATAAAAATTGTAGAGACCTAGTAGATGCTGTGGAGAAGGCCGTGGCACCCCACTCCGGTACTCTTGCCTGGAAACTCCCATGAGTGGAGGAACATGGTGGGCTGCATGTGGTCGCACAGAGTCAGACACAACTGAAGCGACTTAGCAGCAGCAGCAGCAGTAGATGTTGAAAAGATCAAGAAGAGATGGAAAGAATACATGGAAGAACTGTAAGAAAGATCTTAATGAACCAGATTACTACGACGGTGTGGTTAGTGTTCCAGAGCGATTCTGGAATGCGATGTCAAGTGGGCCTTAAGAAGCACTGCTGTTAATAAAGCTAGTGAGTGCAGTGAAATTTCAGCAGAACTATTCAGATCCCTAAAAGAGGATGCCATCAAGGTTTTGCATTCATTATGTCAAAGAATACTTTACTGATCTCCAAATTTTACATTGAGGATGCATGTTCTTGGGGTACCAAGCCTCAGTTTTGCCATATGCAAGAAGAATCTGATGTGGAATCATTTTTTTGACTTTTGCATCCCTTCTTTAAGAAAGAGTTTTTCAAACTTCTTTCACTGTGGGACTCATTTCAAACATGACATCTAGCACAATGAATTTCCTGCCTTCCCGTAATCACCACAGGTTAATTAGACTATGGAGAAGCTATGAGTGGAAAACTAGAGATATTCCTTTATGTAGAGTAGCCATCTGCATCCCTGAGGTCTTTTATATTAGATGGTGCTCATTCCAAGGAACTGCATGATCACTTAGGGACCCTGCTTCCTGCTTGTACTCTCCAATCTTCCATGTTTTCCTACAATCCATTTCCTAGCATATCTCTGAGAGAACTGTATACTGACAAAAGGACAAAAAGTATCTCATTCCTTTCCCCAATACTTGAAGGTGAAAAGGAAAATACCTCAATTTTTTATATATTAATTGGTCTCTGCTTCCTTCCTTTTGCATTTCATAGAGTATAATATGTTCTGAAAATTATGAAAAATTAGCTTTTTTTCAAGACTTTTAATCCTTGCTCTTTTTTGGAATGCAAACCAGTTTATAAGACTTCCCTGGTGGCTCAGAGTAAATAATCCACCTTCAATACAGGGGATGTAAAAGACATGGATTTGATTCTTGGGCTGAAAGACACCCTGGAGAAGGAAATGGCAATCCATTCCAGTGTTCTCGCCTGGGAAATTCCATGGACAGTGGTGCCTGGTGGCCTACAGTGCCTAGGGTTGCAAGAGTTGGACACAACGGCTAAACAGCAACCAGTTTATATGCAGAGACATAGCTGTATGGAGAAATTACCTACTGGCCTTTGTACCATCTAGCAGATTCTCTACTCTACAATACTTAGCAAAGTGTTGAAAAATGTACTGTTATAGAAATCCAAGCCAGTTATGAGATGCAGACAAAGCCAATCTATAGGAGCTCAGTGCCCGCCCACAGTCTACATATCAAATGGAGTCTTACACTAATTAGTATGAGTAAAGTTCATTTATTACCATGCTTTTACTTTATTATTCATCCTTTAAATGCTAACCTATGTGTCCTTACTTTTAAAGTGGACTTTTTATAGGCAGCATAAAGATGAGTCTGTTTTATCCAACCTAACAATATCAACCTTATATTTTTTAACTTTGTATTTACTTTATCATTGATATGATTGGATTTTAAAACACCATCTTGCTTTTTTTTTTCTCTATTTGTCCCAACTCTTTTTTGTTCCTTTTTTCCCTCATTTTCTACCTTTAGAATTGAAAATTCTTTGCAATTCTATTTTATCTCCTTAACAACAATTATTTGTTGTGATATTTTACTGGTTTTTGAAGCTTATAGCATACATTTTTAATTTAACACAATCTACTAACAAGACACCTTATACTAATGCCCAGGAGGTAAAGAATCAATTTGCAGTGCAGGAGACACGAGACATAGGTTTGATCAATCCCTGGTTCCGGAAGAACCCCTGGAGGAGGAAATAGTAACCCATTCCAATATTCTTGTCTGGAGAAACCCATGGACAGAGGAACCTGGTGGGCTACATACAGTCCATGGGGTCTCTAAGAGTTGGACACATTAAGTGAGCACACACACACATAGTATCAACACACCTTTTATTAATACTACTACGCATTCCATATAAGAACCTTAAAACGCTGTGTCCATTGATCCCCTTCAAAATGTACTCTTGTTTTTAAACACTTAACTTCTGAATGCATTATAAACCCTGTGATGCATTAGTGCCAGTGTTGCTTTAAAAAGAAAAACTTGCTTCATATAGCTAAATTCAGTCTATTGTCTGCTGTGGAAATTTCTTTTTTATCATTTAATCTGGCAGGCTTGGAAAGAATTTCTAGATTAATTTACATTCAACTATTTCACTGGTGAATTTTTATTTTATTTATAATGGAAGACAAGAGGATGTCAGATTCTTTTCAGTAATCAAGAATATAAAGAGAAAAAAAAAAGAACATAAGGAGAACTTAACTATATATGCTTAAAATAAACTTGCCTTCAGTTCAGTTCAGTTCAGTTCAGTCGCTCAGTCGTGTCTGACTCTGCGACCCCATGAATTGCAGCACGCCAGGCCTCCCGGTCCATCACCAACTCCTGGAGCTCACTCAGACTCACGCCCATGGAGTCAGTGATGCCATCCAGCCATCTCATCCTCTGTCACCCCCTTCTCCTGCCCCCAATCCCTCCCAGCATCAGACTCTTTTCCAATGAGTCAACTCTTCGCATGAGGTGGCCAAAGTACTGAAGCTTCAGCTTCAGCAACATTGCTTCCAAAGACATCCCAGGGCCAATCTCCTTCAGAATGGACTGGTTGGATCTCCTTGCAGTCCAAGGGGCTCTCAAGAGTCTTCTCCAACACCACAGTTCAAAAGCATCAATTCTTCAGCGCTCAGCTTTCTTCACAGTCCAGCTCTCACATCCATACATGACTACTGGAAAAACCATAGCCTTGACTAGACGGACTTTAGTCGGCAAAGTAATATCTCTGCTTTTGAATATGCTATCTAGGTTGGTCATAACTTTTCTTCCAAGGAGTAAACGTCTTTTATTTCATGGCTGCAATGACCATCTGCAGTGATTTTGGAGCCCAGAAAATTAGTCTGACACTGTTTCCACTGTTTCCCCGTCTATTTCCCATGAAGTGATGGGACTGGATGCCATGATCTTCGTTTTCCAAATGTTGAGCGTTAAGTCAACTTTTTCACTCTCCTCTTTCACTTTCATTAAGAGGCTCTTTAGTTCCTCTTCACTTTCTGCCATAAGAGTGGTGTCATCTGCATATCTGAGGTTATTGATATTTCTCCCAGCAATCTTGATTCCAGCTTGTTTTTCTTCCAGTCCAGCATTTCTCATGATGTATTCTGTTAAATAAGCAGGGTGACAATATACAGCCTTGATGTACTCCTTTTCCTATTTGGAACCAGTCTGTTGTTCCATGTCCGTTCTAACTGTTGCTTCCTGACCTGCATACAGATTTCTCAAGAGGCAGGTCAGGTGGTCTGGTATTCTCATCTCTCTCAGAATTTTCCAAGGAGCTGTGGCTGCGCGGGNTTCTGCATATAAGTTAAATAAGCAGGGTGACAATATACAGCCTTGACGTACTCCTTTTCCTATTTGGAACCAGTCTGTTGGTCCATGTCCGTTCTAACTGTTGCTTCCTGACCTGCATACAGATTTCTCAAGAGGCAGGTCAGGTGGTCTGGTATTCTCATCTCTCTCAGAATTTTCCAAGGAGCTGTGGCTGCGCGGGCGCAGGAGGGCCTAGAAGAGCTATCCCCATGTTGAAGGGCAGGAAGGGTGATGGTGTGGAGATACCCCTCATCCAAGGTAAGGAGCATCAGCTACACTTTGTTGGAGCAGCCATGAAGAGACACCCCACACCCAAGGTAAGAGAAACCCAAGTAAGATGGTGGTTGTTGCAAGAGGGCATCAGAAGGCAGACTCACTGAAGTCATACTAACAGAAAACTAGTCAATCTAATCACACTAGGACCACAGCCTTGTCTAACTCAATGAAACTAAGCCATGCCCGCAGGGTGGAGAGGTCTGACAGAATGTGGTCCACTGGAGAAGAGAATGGCAAACCACTTCAGTATTCTTGTCTTGAGATGCATATAAATGTAACAAATTCAATGATGCCAGACACTTGCATCTTCCCATACATAGAAGCGTGCTAAACTCCTTACGTGAGATATCTGGTTTTCCTAAATTAACAATTATGTTTTAAAATTCAGATTACCTGTCCCTTGTTTAAAACTTACAGCCTGGCTCCTCCCCCCATCTCCTTAGAAACAGTTCTCTCAAGGTCACCTGGGATGCTGTTTCCCAGACTTGAAGTCCTCATAATTCCCACCAAATAAACCTAGGTCTCAACTTTTAGGTATTACTTTTTTTTTTGATTTCACAACAGCAGTCCATAAAGTTGTGTTCACAAGTCTGAAATCCCTGAGTAAGATGCTCCCAAAAGTCTAATGTAGAGATGGCAGAAGAATATGACTGTCACATGCATGATGTGTCTTACTCTTACTTGGATATAATGATAACGACCATAATAATAACAATAATAATACTGCTGCTCCTGCTGCTAAGTCACTTCAGTCATGTCAGACTCTGTGCGACCCCATAGACGGCAGCCTACCAGGCTCCCCCGTCCCTGGGATTCTCCAGGCAAGAACACTGGAGTGGGTTGCCATTTCCTTCTCCAATGCATGAAAGTGAAAAGTGAAAGTGAAGTCGTTCAGTTGTGTCTGACCCTCAGCAACCCCATGGACAGCAGCCTTCCAGGCTCCTCTGTCCATGGGATTTTCCAGGCAAGAGTACTGGAGAATAATAATACTATAATAGTAATAAAGAAGTTCAGTTCAGCTCAATTCAGTCCCTCAGTCGTGTCTGACTCTTTGCGACCCCATGAATCGCAGTACGCCAGGCCTCCCTGTCCATCACCAACTCCCAGAGTTCACTCAGACTCACGCCCATCGAGTCAATGATGCCATCCAGCCATCTCATCTTCTGTCATCCCCTTCTCCTCCTCCTGCCCCTAATCCCTCCAAGCATCAGAGTCTTTTCCAATGAGTCAACTCTTCTCATGAGGTGGCCAAAGTACAGGAGTTTAGCATCAGTCCTTCCAAAGAAAACCCAGGGCCGATCTCCTTCAGAATGGACTGGTTGGATCTCCTTGCAGTCCAAGGGGCTCTCAAGAGTCTTCTCCAACACCTTCTCCAACACCACAGTTCAAAAGCATCAATTCCTCAGCACTCAGCCTTCTTCACAGTCCAACTCAATTAAAAAGTAATAAACAGTAATAATGAAGGCTGAGCACCAAAGAATTGATGCTTTCAAACTTTGGTGCTAGAGAAGACTCTTTGAGAGTCCTTGGACTGCAAGGAGATAAAACCAATCGATCCTAAGGGACATCAATCCTAAATATTCATCGCAAAGACTGATGCTGAAGCTGAAGCTCTGATGTTTTTGGCCACCTGATACAAAGAGCTGACTCATTGGAAACGACCCTGATGCTGGGAAAGATTGAAGATGGGAGGAGAAGGGAACAACAGAGGATGAGATGGTTGGATGGCATCATGGACTCAATTTATGCTAATGGGTGAAGTAGTTAACCAACTAATAAAATGGACACTTTACGGGGAATTAAACATCCCTGGAACACACTGTAATATGATTATCAATTAACTCAGATTTCCACATGAGATTGTTTTGTGGTTGCTAAGGTGAAAATTGAGCCTACTTACTCGAAATTAGTTCCAGTAAACAAAATTTAAAATAATAAATATATTTTTGCTAACCCCAATCTCTGTTTTCCTTTTATAACTGCCAGGACTACCACTAAACCTAAAAGCAGCCAGCTGAGTTGTTTATATTTCACAGTCTTAGTCAATTGAAACTATTAATATGTGGATAAGTCTCTTTACCAGAAGAAAGTTATTTATGTCATTGTCTGAAATGTAAGCCATTCAGTATGCCTCCCAAGAAGTTTGATTTAGGAAATTACATACACACACGTACATACACACACACACCCCCCTCCCAAAGAAAGGAAAAAATACCTAAGGGAATTTTTTTAGGACAATAACTGTAGGTGGAATGAACCAGTTATTAAAACTTTCAGCTCTTTCTCTACCTATAAAAGCTATTTTTTAACAGAAAGTTATGTTCATACTGAACATGAAAACAAAAATAAAATAGAGAATCAATACAACATACTGTTGTATCCAATAATTACTTGCAAGTTTCTGCAAGTGAAGGCCAAGTTGGGATTAAGACAGTTCTTGTTCATCTATAGCTGAAATTCCAGTATGCACTGATAATCAAGAATTGACTGATGTCTGACATTAATTACAGTGGTCTGCTAACTGGTCTTTGTGACTGGAGTATTTTATGTTGAATTCTAACATGCAGGATGTAAATAAGAATAAACAATGAGTTTATCTTTGAGATTCCATTAACTTCCATTGTCTGTTTCAATGTATTACAGAAAAACTGCTAATAAAAAATCTGACTTGTGAATTTGCATTATAACTTTAATAAACTCATCAAAAGCTCTTAGAACTGTCCATATTAAAAGAAAGTCTGAGTTCTCTGACCCAGTTATAGGTTGGAAATGCCTCTAATCAAAAAGTAGAAGTATCATAAAGTATAAATTTTCTAAAGTAAAACAATGAAAAAATTAATTTTAAAACACTTTGAACAAGTCTTTGCAACTATATCTAGCAAATAATCTGGTGAGTGAAAATGAATAATTGTATCTAAGGAGTGAGAAAGTATTAAAAGAAAAATCAAAATATGTTTCATGCAGCAATATATTCCTTATTTCAAATATAAAAAAAGGTGAATTTTTTTTATAAAATTTCAATTTCTCTCTTTTTTCATTAATTAAATACTGAACACATTGCAAATCGGTCCAAGAGGTCAAATATTATGCTAATTGCCTCACATGTATTATCTCATTTAATCTTCCTAATAATCCTATCAAATAAATTCTATTATCCTCTCTTTATGTGTGACACATGACAAAATTAAGGCCCCAAAGCTTAAGTAACTAGGAGAAAGTCACATAGTTAGCAGTTCAAACCCGGGATAGTCAAACTTTAAAGTTATTTCTCATAACTCCAAGAAAATCTGCTGTCTAGTCAGGAAAAAAAGTTTGTTTTTTTTTTTTTTTTGAATGCTCAGGGCATTCATTCTCAGCATTTATTATTAGTATTAATTCTAAGAGCTCTAGATATGTAAACTTTTGTGTCCTGGTTTTAAAAACTCTTTTTTTTTTTTTTGTTAACATCTCACATAAAGTAAACTTTGGCTTCATTTCATATACAAAGAGCAAACCTGTCCACATTTCCAGCAACTACATGGGAATACACAATAAAACATTTTAAGCCAGTAGAACAAAATGAAAAGTTGATTAGGCTTCAACTCATAGTATGTGGGAACTAGGCATGAATAAGAAAATCCACTGTGCCCTACTACCAATGATCACAACAGCTTCAGCAGTCAAAACTCAGGGATGATCACTGTTATTTTTGCTAACACAAGCTTTATGCTATTTGGATGCATGGTCAAACCAGTTTACATAACATAAGTTATTTCTAGTATATAGTCTTACACAGTCTTAGACCTTTTAAAACATGCTCAACTGCTTTTCCAGAATGCCACTGTATTAGGAGGAAAAAAACACCGAATAAACTGTACAACTGAATCAAAGTGCAAATTTACTGTAAAACTCATTTTCAACTTTCTGTCCTTTGCTTTAGAAATAGATGAACTAAGAACAAAGGACTGTTTGTTGGGTAAATGCTAAAAATGCCTATCATAAATTTCATGGAATCCAAGTAATTTTCAGCAGATTCGACATACCCTATGAAAACACGCAGAAAGAATCATCATAATTTCACTAATTCATTTTGGATTCAAGTCTCTGTGTTAGGCTTCCATTCAAGGGACAAGACACATGTGAGTCTTTCACAGTATGAGTCTGATAAAACACACCAGGGATCCTCTAAGTAGACTTGCTCAACAATTCCAACATGTGGTAGAGTGTAATGGGATTATTTTAAATTCTGTGTATCTAGAAGCACATTCTACAGCTTGTAGAGATTCCCAAACTTGTTTTTTCGGGGCAGGGGAGGACGTTGGAGGGGTTGTGAAGTTTGAGGAGCAGGAATCAGGTTGGGGGTGGGATCAGAGTTGAAAAAATTTAAGTAGGACATGTATGTACAGAACATGTCTTTGGATGCACATAAAAGGACTAGCACTTGCCTACTTGGATGTTGTGAAAAAAACCAAAAATGAAACAGGATTAAATTTTGCAAAATAGATTGAACCAGGAAATTACAACTCAAACATTTGTGCATGGTGAGTGAACACTTCTCTGCTGTTGGACACATGAACAACTGCAGATCTTGATGTAACTACGCCACTGTTTTCATCTAGTGTCAGTTTAAATCCTTGCTAGAAAATGAAACCCTTTCTAAAGAAGGATTTCTGCAACACATATACAAAAGATAAGCAGAGAACACTATGTGCTAGTCAACTTGTTGCAAGATTAATGCACATGGGGGTGGGGTGGAAAACTAACATTCAACTAATTACAAATTTTATGATCAAGCAAAGCAATTCTAGTTCCTCTTGTTTAGATATAATTTTCAGTTAAATCCTAACAGGCAGTAACTCTTCACAGGAAGGCATTGCCTGGATCGGGTCTAATGCAAGAAAGTTATGCTCAGTCGTGTTCGACTCTTTGTGACCCCATAGACTGTAGCCTACCAGGCTCCTCTGTCCATGGGATTTTCCAGGCAATAGTACTGGAGTGGATTGCCATTTCCTTCTCCAGAATACTCTATAATAAGATTCAGTAATTTGTGTTTGGTCTTCTGTCAGATCGGGGGAGGGAGGGATAATCAAAAACGATGAAAATCCTTTGCTAGGTCTATATATTTCCTCAGGTTGCCTGAGTCTCCCAGGGTATTTTGGACTTGAGAGGTATACTGGAGCAAGTCTAGAACACACAAAGCATCAGGAAAAATACAGAACCTCTTTTTGAAAATGAATTTCATTTACAAATGTGTAAATAAAAGCATTATTGACTAGATAATTTGTTTCAGCTACACAAAAAAACACTGGGTCATACTATTAGTATCTAAAATAAACTTTCAGAGATGACAGTCTTTGGAGCAGACAGCAGATAGGGGACTTTAGAAATGGAGGGGTTAAATGCATAAGATTTTTACATCTAAAGTTGCTGGCTCACATGGCCCATTTCACAGGTGATCATCAGACTATTACACCTGGGGATCCACAGATAAAGGAATAAAATGTGACTCCTGGGTTTGGAGGTTCATTTAGTAGTAAAAGCTTATGAATCACAAGCCAAGACCAACAAAAATGTATAGTTGTTCAACTATACGTTTAATACAACCTCAGTAAAAAGTACAAAACTTCTAATTTTTATTTTTTACCATCTGTAAACTAATTGCAAGCATAACACAAGCAACTAATGAAACAACTAATGCTCTCCCTAAAATAAAAACTAAAGAGTAAGAAGGCCATATCCTTAGTACAGAAAAACAAACATTAAAAATAAGCTACGCTTATCACTCCATTCCTTAGCAGTCCTCTAAGATGGCTCCCAATCTTCCCTGCATTCTAAAATTGTAATACCGATGTGTATACACACACACACACATTTCAAATTCTATGTACAGCCACTGACAATTTCAGTGGCTCATAAATGACCTTTTTTAAAAGGTTGAAAGTTCTCTAGGATAAATTAAAGGATTGCTTTAAAAGCTATATTAAGTATTTGTCTCAACATTTCAGACATGTACAATATATTCTAAAGATCAAGATGCTCAAATAAAATAACATATTAAGTGCATTATAAAAATTTAGACAAAGATTGAGAATAAGTTAAAATAAGTGTATTTTTTAAACTATATGTACAGGATATGGATAGAGTGTACTTTGGAAATCAGCATTCACTTGGGACTAGATCTGGCAATGATTAAATATCTGAGCGTCAATTTAGTATAGTAGGCAAGAACATGAATTCTGAAGCCAGTTAACTGAATTCATAGGTTTGCCACTTAACAACTATGAGACACTGGACAACCTCTTTATGCCTGTTTCCTCATCTCTAAAATGGAGATAATATTTACTCAGATGAGGATTAGATAGGATTATACATGTAAGGAATCTGAAACAGTTTCTGGGACATGATAAAAGGTTAAAAAAATGTCAGCTAAACTATGTAAGTGATCTTATAGGTGGAACTTACCCCTGTGAATCAGGGCTTTTCCAGGTACAAAATAACAGATTGAATAAGACAAGCTTTTATAGTCCTTGGATGATTTTTGTCTTCTATCACTCAAAATACTTAAGTAGAAAACATTCATTTATTCATTCAAGTAATACTATTTATCAAGTCCCCACTATGTTCTAGACAGTGTACCAGATGTTAACAATACTAAGATAAAAGCCTGCTCCTGACTTCTAGGAGCTGATCTAGAGAAGCAGTACAGGGTAACAGTTAGGAGCCCAAGCTCTGGAATCAGACTTTCCGGGACTTAAGGCTTCATGATTTTGGACAATTTCCTTAACTCTCCATGCACTAATTTCCTCTCCTTTGAAATGGAAATGATAACAGTTTCACACTTATAAGTTTGTTTTGAGGATCAACATAGCCAATGCAGGTCAACCTTGTAGACAGAACTCAGAACATTATAAGTACTCAATAAATGCCAGTATTATCAGTAGGCGAGAACAGGAAAACAAACAGTGTGATGAGTATGGCAACAGGGGTGGCAAAACACAGGCACAGTGGGCTAGACAGCAAATAAGCGAAGTGAAAGGCGTTCAGCCGTGTCCGACTCTCTGCAAACCCACGGACTGTCCGTGGGATTCTCCAGGCCAGAATACTGGAATGGGTGGGCTTTCCCTTCTCCAGGGGATCTTCCCAACCCAGGGATCAAACCCAGGTCTCCCGCATTGCAGTCAAGTTCTTCACCAGATGAGCCACACGGGAAGTCCAAGAACACTGGAAGGGTAGCTTATCCCTTCTCCAGGGGATCTTCCCTGACCCAGGAATCGAACCGGGGTCTTCTGCATTGCGGGAGGGATTCTTTACCAACTGAGCGATCAGTGAAGCTAAATAAACGAGGATGCAAAACAGTAGAGACCTCAATAAAGTGTCCCAGAGGCGGCGATATCTGATCTCATATTAAAGAGCTGAGAGAAGCGGTTAAAGAAAGCACAGCAGTTAAGCATTTCAATGTGAAATACTTTTTAAGTAACACAATTTCATCAAAAAATAAGCAAGTAAATAAGATTTACTCCACTGCAACTCATTGACTGAGGGGTCTTGGTTCACATTCTGTCCATTCACATACATATTCATTTCTAGCATTCACTGAGGTCGCCAATAGATGTCATATGCCAGGAAAAACAATCCAGATAACCATATTATTCCTCTAGGGGAACATGATCCTAAATACAAATGCCTCTCAAACTGGTAGCATTTTAAAAGGAATTTGGGGCAAGGGTCCGCTGTGGTATTCATGCCATCACATCACTCATTTAACTTTTCCCACATGATAACTGTCTTTAAATAGCTGGGGAGCTACAAGTGAAAAGTGAAAGTGAAAGTCGCTGAGTAGTGTCCGACTCTCTGGGACCCCATGGACTATACAGCCCAAGGAATTCTCCAGGCCAGAACACTGGAGTGGGTAGCCTTTCCCTTCTCCAGAGGATCTTCCCAACCCAGGGATAAAAGCCAGGTCTCTTGCATTGAAGGCGGATTCTTTACCAGCTGAGCCACAAGGGAAACCTAACAATACTGGAATGGGTAGCCTATCCCTTCTCCAGCGGATATTCCCGATCTAGGAATCAAACCGGGGTCTCTTGCATTGCAGGCAGATGCTTTACCAGCTAAGCTATCAGGGAAGCCCTCTAAAGGTTTGGCCTGTTTTAGAATTGAGTGGAAATTTAGAAGTCATTTTGTTTATCCTCTCTCTCCATACAAAACCTGTCTGAGGCTGACCTCTCAAACACGTGTTATTACACTCCTGAACTGATGATTTTTTCTTTTCCTGAAATGAATGCTCTTGGAGCTTGGAATGACACTAAGGAGCTAGAAGGGTAGCATAAAAGCTCCCAGAGGGTCAGCAGTTCTAACCATTAGATAGTTCTCCTAGATAGAAGTCCTTCCCGGGACTTGTTCTTAGTAAATCACCTCCTAGCAATATGTCAGGTAAAGTGGTGTGCACTTTGGTCTTCTGCACATCTGACAAAGCTTTGTATAGCGACTAGCAATGCTGTATTAGGATTTATGCAGGAGTCAAAGCAGACTTGTTTTAACTGGACTCCAACACATTGAAAGCACTACTTTATCGGTGTGGCAGTTGTTCTAGTATTGTTGTTGTTAGACTGTTATTTTGCCTCCCTAAATTTTTGCGAAGCTATGCATTCTTTCCTGCCTCCTTTGTTCATAATAGTCTTCTGTCTATTTTACCCTCAAATGTAGGCTAAACACAGCGCCACACATGGTTGCCACACAGTGCCAACATAGGGATTATTGTTGTCAATCCAGGAGATTGACAAGCTGGGGTCTATGTCTGAAAAGAATAATCTCTTTTTCTTACCAGAGTTTTACTACTCTAAATGCTAGTGTCATCTATTGTTCCTCTCAGCTGCAACCCTAAGCCTATCAGGCCTGATGTGTCATATACATTCTATGTAGGTGAGAGTGAGAAAAAAAATTAAGAAAAGAAAATCACACCTAAAATCAAGGAAGACCAAAGCATTGCAATTCTCACATAATTCGGTGAATACGTTCCAGTCACTAGCTAATGAGCAATAAGGTGAATCTCCCATCTGGGAATAAAAACTTCATCAACCTTAATCTCTTTTGTGGCATTTTGTCTCACAAATGCTGCTTACAGAGCCAATTAATGTTTTGCCGAAAGTTTTCACTTTCATCTCAGGTTTGAAAGATTTGTTAACAAAATAAGCCACTCATTATAGACAATAAATAGTACAGATATTTATTAGAGAATTATCTAGCTTACTTTCAATATACTAACATTAAAAGAAGAGAAACAGAAAGAGCAGAGAGTACATCACCAAATTGGGTTTTGACCAACATCCAGACTTAAAACAGTACAGGGAAGTCCCGTGTCATAGCACATCTGGAGTCCCAGTAAGGAAAGGGTCCCAGGCAGCATGTCCACTCCTTGGGTGAGACTTTAGCTACAAAGTGCACACTGATTTAACTGACATATTGCTAGGAGGTGATTTACTAAGAACAAGTCCCGGGAAGGACTTCTATCTAGGAGAACTATCTAATGGTTAGAACTGCTGACCCTCGGGAGCTTTCATGCTACCCTTCTAGCTTCTTACTGTCATTCCAGGCTCCAGGAGCATTCATTTCAGGAAAAGAAAAAAATCATCAGTTCAGGGATGTAATAACACGTGTTTGAGAGGTCAGCCTCAGACAGGTTTTGTATGGAGAGAGAGGATAAACAAAATGACTTCTAAATTTCCACTCAGTCCTAAAGTGCAATTCAATTACTTGAGTATCCATTTTATTGAGAAAAAAAATGTGAGTTGGGAAAATGAGGATTTCCTTTACAGTCCTGTTTATATGTATTGACTTGGTGAAATTATCAATAGACCACCCTTGAATTTCAAAAATGTCCACTGTCACGAGAGACGATTAAGTCCTTTTTACAATGATATGCCTCCAAGAGTCTGTCAACCAGTCCCATGGAGACTGACAAGCTGGAGTCTATGTCTGAAAAGAATAATCTCTTGTTCTTACTAGAGTTTTACTACACTAAATGCTAGTGTTATCTATTGTTCCTCTCAGCTACAACCCTAAGCCTGAAGTGTCATATACAGTCTATGTAGGTGAGAGTGAGAAAAAAAAATTAAGAAAAGAAAATCATGCCTAAAATCAAGGAAGACCATAAGCATTTAAGCTTTACCTGAACACTGGATGTTAAAAATTAAAACTGAGGAATCAGATCCAGATTCAATCCCTTATTTTCCAGCCCCACCATTACCGCCATAAATACGGCTTCATTTCCTCTGCAGGATTATAAATACAATGTTGAAATACTAATCCTCATCATGTCTTAGGTAACAATCATGGCTTGTCTGAAGATTTAGAACACATATTTGTCAGATGTGCAGAAGACCAAAGTTATGGTTAAAGGATAATTTGGTGGATAAGAGGTTAAAGATTCGTAAAGTTCTTAATGGGCTAAACCAAAAAGCCCACCCAGAAAAAAATAAAGTTTAATGTAGATAAATGGAAAGTTTGATGTTTGGGTTAAGATGAAACAAACAAGCAAATATGAGGAAGGACAGTTGCAAAACTGTTTGCATAACAAAAATCTGAAGAGTTATTTGATAGTGTGACCAGTGGTATAATAAAGATACTAAGAATGAGTAATCTCTGGGTTGAAAAAAAGAGAATGTCCAGACAAATGAGCAAAACAGTCCTAAGGTTTTAATAACTTTTGGTCATCTGTACATCTGACAAGTCTGTGTTCTAAATCTTCAGACAAGCCATGATTGTTAACTAAGGCATGGAGAGGATTAGTATTTCAACACTGTATTTATAATCCTGCAGAGGAGATGCAGTCCTATTTATGGTGGCACTGGTGGGCTTCCCTTGTAGCTCAGTTGGAAAAAAGTCTGCCTGCAATGCAGGAGACCTGGGTTCAGTTCCTAGGTCAGGAAGATCCCCTAGAGAAAGAAATGGCAACCCACTTCAGTATTCTTGCCTGGAGAATACCATGGACAGAGGAACCCGGCAGGCTACAATCTATGGGGTCGCAAAAGTTGGACACAACTGAGTGACTAAGCACACACAGCATATGCTTTTCTGTATGTTAGGACCATGTGTGGCGCTGTGTTTAGCCTATATTTGAAGGTAAAATAGAAGACTATTATGAACAAAGGAGGCAGGAAAGAATGCGTAGCTTCGCAAAAATTTAGGGAGGCAAAATAACAGTCTAACAACAACAATACTATAACAATTGCCACACTGATAAAGTAGTGCTTTCAATGTGTTGGAGTCCAGTTAAAACAAGTCTGCTTTGACTCTTGCATAAATCCTAATAGGTAATGTTATTAGCTTCCTTTTTCAGGTGAGGAAGTGATGTTCAGAAAAAGTAAGATGTCTAAGATTACTTTCATGTTAACTATTTGAAGGCATTTGTGTATAAGTGAGAAACACTTGTTTTTTTCCAAAGGGAAATGAATGGAAGCTACAACCTGATTCAAAAGAAAAAGTCCAGGTAGTTATAACTACATTAGAATGGAGTTATAACTACCTGCTTGCCTACTAGCAAGTTCTTCTTTGCTACATGTGATCAAGCTGAGGGGAAATGTAAGAAACAGAATTTATATTAAAAAAAAATATTCCTGTGTTGGTTGGAAGGTGGGGTTAGGTAACCTTCAGGTTTCCCTCCTTCAGGTTTCATGAACCTGATTCTAAGAAATGGGGTACTTCTGTTGTCTTGGTATTATATACTATGTAGGTCAAATCAAATTAAATAGAAAAAGTCATTCAAACCAGTTTTATGCTGAAATGACAGATCTCTTCAATCAAATAGCTGTTCCAGTTTATCTATGTAGACATACCCATTAATTTATTTAATTGCTCACATTTCATTTGGGTTTTCTACTTTTAAAAGCAAGCTTACAAATATCACCTATACATCGTATTAATGGCAAGACTAGTAACAAGGTTATAGAATATAGTTACTTCAAAATCTCTCAGTCCCCTCTCTAGATATATGCAGAAGATTGATAATGCTGGATGGAATGAGCATCTAACAAAGCCACTTTTGAATATGTATTCATATTGGTGTCATAACAGAGAAACTCTCAGCCCAAGTTTGACACTGGAAAATAAAAGTCTTATTCCATTTCTTAAGCCCGCACCCTCCATGAATGTAAACTCCTCAGATCCTACCAGAGTGCCCTGGTAAGTGGAGGGAAATCTTCCAACTGAGATCAAATCACAAGGTCTTCAGGAGAGAAGTTTACAGATTAAATTAGCCCATGTGGCTCTGTATACACAGCTAGTTTCCTTCCTTCCTTCTTCTCCCCCTGTTTTTGTCAGTTGTTTCAGATTCAAAGTCAGGTGGTCAAAAAAAATAATAATAATAATCATGGGTTGTATGCATGGAGCAACAATATCGAGATTGCGAGAACTGAGAGCAAATACTTGCTACTTAAGGAAGTAGAACCATAAAACTCTAGGGTTTACCTGATATAAATACAGAGATAGTCAGAGAATATAGAAAAATTGAGTTCATTCATTTAGTTCTTTTCCTTTTTGAATTTTTTTAGGGCACACTGTATGGTATGCGGGAGAAGGAAATGGCAACCCACTCCAGTGCTCTTGCCTGGAGAATCCCAGGGACAGCGGAGCCTGATGGGCTGCCATCTGTGGGGTCGCACAGAGTCGGACATGACTGAAGTGACTTAGCAGCAGCAGCAGTATGGTATGTGGGATCTTAGTTCCCTATGGTATGTGGGATCTTAGTTCCCCAACCAGATATCAAACCAGTGCCCCATGCACTGGGAGTGCAATGTCTTAACCACTGGACCACAAGGGAAATCCCTATTTTTTAAGGTAAATGTTTATAATGTCTATAGTGCATCAGTAGCTTGAACAGGTCAAATCCTGACCAAGTCCAATTCTTTATTTTATATTCTCACTGTCTTTGTCTCTTGTGTATCTCTTCTTTATTGTGTTAGCTTAAAATTATTTTATTAATTTGATTAAAATCCATGTCCTCCTAGACTGTACATCCTATGAAGTTAGATATGATATCTATTTTTGCTTACTTTTGTCCCCAGAGTTTCAGTACAAAGTTGGCATAAATGATACTAGTCAATAAATATTTAGTGAATGAACAAATTAATAAATGCCACTGTGGAGAACACATTTTGATTAATCTCAGGCACTATAAACCATCTGCACAGATTCCAGAACAGACTTTATTACATACAAAGAATGCATCTGCAGAAAAGTTTAAGACAAAAGCAATTTTTACACTGTTGAAGAACACTACCATTAATTGTGTCATCTCTAAAGAATAAAAAGAGCAATAAAGACAGTCCACAAATCAGCCTTAAATTGGCCAAGCTCTAGAATGTTTTTCCATCCCTCATTTATGAGATTTTGTCACAGCAATTTTTTTTTTGAAAACCAAGTCAGATTTCTGACTTTTCAAATTATACTTCATAAGCTCCTAGCTAACACACAACAGATTTGTCTTGAGTGACCAAGCAATGAGATCTGACATCAGGCAATATAGATAACACCATACCACATCTTAAAAATACCTCTTCATGAGGCATACAAAAGAATAACATGATGCAGATTTTTCTGGCTTGCTTGAGTGGGGCCCTTAACCATTTTCTGTAAGCTAAAATAAGCAGGGAATATTTCATCATTCATCTGTATGCAATCTATAATTACAAGCATCTGTGATGCTCATTACAAATGTTAAAAAATAGAGGAGTTAAAACCATATCCATATTTACAACCTAGAATACTTTCAGATCTGAATTAATATAATAAAATTTTCTGGGTATTTTTACAGGAAGTATCTCAATAAAATGATATAGCTCTGATTTCTTGTTTACAACTCATAGCCTTTTTCATGATAGAAAAAAGGAAATTAATAACACTTTTGGAAGAAAAATTATATCCCAGTTTTTCGTACTAAAGGTATAAGCCTCAAGGGCATGGGAAGAAAGACATTCATAGAGACTGTAATGTTTTGTCAAGTATGCGCTTATTAGCAAATTTACTAATTTTTTTTCATTTGCATTATTGTAGGAGGATAATAAAATACATCAGATTGCACTTAATGCATCCTTGGTGGCCTGGCAAATTCATTTTTATATGTTCATATAGGACTTTGTTTTTCAAAAGTATAATATTTTCTGCACCTAACTGTCATATTAGCCATAACATTAGCATGTGTCATAGGTTTCTATGCCAGCTTCAGTTCAGTTCAGTTCAGCTCAGTTGCTCAGTCGTGTCCGACTCTTAGCGACCCCATGAATTGCAGCACGCCAGGCCTCCCTGTCCATCACCAACTCCCGGAGTTCACTCAGACTCACGCCCATCGAGTCAATGATGTCATCCAGTCATCTCATCTTCTTTCGTCCCCTTCTTCTCCTGCCCCCAATCCCTCCCAGCATCAGAGTCTTTTCCAATGAGTCAACTCTTCGCATGAGGTGGCCAAAGTACTGGAGCTTCAGCTTTAGCATCATTCCTTCCAAAGAAATCCCAGGGCTGATCTCCTTCAGAATGGACTGGCTGGATCTCCTTGCAGTCCAAGGGACTCTCAAGAGTCTTCTCCAGCACCACAGGGAAAGTCTTATCTCTCTTATTTTAGGAAGCTTTTAAAAGATTCTTGAGATCTTGAGAAGTTGAAATATATTATGTTGCAGGTTTTTGCTTTTCAAGTAACTGTAAAGAGGAGTCACTGTGTACCAAAACTGTTCTAAGATTCTTGCTGAGAGAATTATTCATAGTACTACAGAATTATCTGATATGTCTTCTTGAAGTCTGGAGAAATCCATCGCAAGGTATAATCACAAAAGTCTATCAAATCCAAAACAGTACACATTTTTCCTAGGATGTGTTTCTGCTTGTTTGTCTCTCTCTCTCTCTCTCTCTTTTTTTTTTTTTTTTGTTAAACTAAACTCCACATTTCGTTCAAATTTCCTTAATTTGGTCCAGAATCCCATTCAGGATATTACATGACATTTATCCATCATGTCTCCCTGGGCTCCTGATACTTTGATAACTTTGACACTCTTGAAGAGTGTCTGTCATATATTTTGTTGATCATCCCTAAAGTGAGAGTTTCTGGTGCTTCTGTCATGATTAGACTGAGGTTGTAGGGTTTGAGGAGACCACAGAGGACAGTGCCATTCTGTGTTATTTTCATAGCACTTGATAAGCAGACACACTGTCAGCATGACTTACCACTGTTGATACTGATTTTCATCACCTGGCTGAGATAGCATTTGTCAGGTTTCTCCACTGTAAAGTTACTCTCTTTTCTCCCTTGCATACCATACTCTTTAGAAAAAAGACACTGTGCACAGCCCACACTTGAGAAGTGGAGAGTTATGTCCTACCTCCGTGAGGGAGAAGCATCTATAAATTATTTTAAATTCTTCTTCCCAAGAGAACTAGTCACTGGGATCTGAACATGGCAATCTTAAAGTAGCTGTCATCTGATTTTTATGAAGCCATGTATCCCTAAGAAATTCATTTAGCTTTGGCTGGGTACAGTTTGCACAGAAAATGTTAAATATATATATTATTTAAAGTTGTAGTCTATCAAACATAATGCTATGTGCCAGGTTTTGTTATTAGGTGTTGGTAAATCTTGTCTCATAATCACCATAACAACATTATGAGGAAGGCATTATTATTCTTATTTCATAGATGTGGAAATTTGAAGCTCAAGAAGGCTAAAGTAGCCTGCCAAATTCACACATGCAATCCATCACATGCTGAAAAGTAAACTAAATATATATATATTTATATACACACACATGCACACATGTGCACAAACATATATGTGGTTATTATATTGTATATTATGAAACAGAAAACACATCAAAGACTCTGCTTTGCCTTTTTTTTTTAAGAAGAGAAGACTTGGCTAATTGTTGATTTCTAATTTTGTCCCATTCATTTACCATTATAAAGAACATAAATAGCTTCCCTGTCATCACAACCACTAGAACTGGTTGACACCTGGCTTGAGGTGTCCAGTTCTCTAGGAGCTGTAGTCATTTGCATGAATAAGACTCCTTGATATAAAGTTATGAGACTATAAGAGGAGAGTACATTTTAAGATGTGAATTTCCCAGTGAGCAGATTTTATTTCTAAGCATAAAAATGTGTTTGTTTAAATATCCATATGTTCCATGTTACAAGACCATTATTCTTGCTCAGCAAACATAGAATGTCTCTGTTTTTACAGAACCAGATTTCCACTTAAAAATTTTATCTAAAACTTGCATGACTATCAGGATACACATATTTCTAATGTTAACCAGGAATCTCTCTGTGCTGTATAAAGTCACAAAACTGAGTCATAAGGCAGGACCTACTTCTGAAGAGCTGAAGAGTATTTCACATTTCTTACCACAAAATGAACATATTTACAAAAGTATAACAAGCCAATTGAAAACAAAAGGCCAGACTCAGGTTGCTTAAAAGAAAAAAAGCATGCCACATGAGTATATATGTCAAATAACATTTAATATACCTAATGCCTGTCTGAACAGAGATACCTCTGGTACCTAACTGATTCCTCAAGGAAATGATTGATGTCTTTACTTCCAAAATAGAACCATGGAGCTTAATTTTTTTCAATGAAAGTGAAGTCACTCGGTCATGTTCGACTCTTTGTGACCCCATGGACTGTAGCCTACCAGGCTCCTCTGTCCATGGGATTTTCCAGGCAATAATTCTGGAGTGGATTGCCATTTCCATCTTCAGGGGATCTTCTTGACCCAGGGATCAAACCCGGGTCTCCCCTTTGTAGACAGACACTTTATCGTCTGAGCCACCAATGTGAAATAATTAAACAAACTTAAAAAATGAAATCATTCCTTTAGGCAGTATATATACCTCATACAAGTAGAATAGCACAGTATACATCTTGCCTGAGAGTACAAGTGTATATTTTTAAATGGCTAGAAGCTAAGGTTTATTAACCATAGACTTGGTAAGTAATTTGACTCAATTCTCTAACACATTTTATACTGTAAATGTGTGGTGTATACCAATGACTGGAAGATAGAATGGGGCTCTTTACCTCTAACTGAATTAAGAAATTTTAAAGCAGTTTAGGAGGTCCTTTCCTCCTCTCATTTGTAACATTGAGAATTACTCTAAAAGTCAACTGAAGTTAACAGCTCATGTGTCACAAAAACAGAAATGTTTTCAGCTATAATTTTGTTTTTTCAGCGAATACATATTACCTGAATAAAGTACCTTTCTAATGTTCCCCTATTCTAAAATATCAAGTTTTGTCCTTGATATTAATAAATATTTCTGCTTTATTTTTATTTGTCTGAGTGCTATTAGGATTTTTCCCTCAGGATTTCTTCTGTTACCTAATTCTTTAGCTGCTTTCCTCATCCTTTAATCTGTTTACCTTATTAACCTTCTAACTTTAGGCAAGGGTCAGAGTCATGAAGGCCACTCTCTCTACCACCCAAGGTTTTGGTTATTCAACTTCTTATAATGAAACTAACTACAGAATACAAAACCATTTTCTCATCATTATTACTATTTTGTCTGTGTCTTTCAAAATTGGAAATCCATTTCTGTCATTTTGTTTGTCACCTTATGTCTTCCTGCTCTCTTTGTTATATCAGATCCTGAAGCATTTAATCCTAGTTTTATATTTTAAAAACAAAGCTCACCCATTCACCTTCTGTTTTATAACTTATCTTTCTATAATTATTAAGTAAAAATGTCAAGTCCCCTTTGTGTCCATTACACTCCTGCTTATTTGTGTTTGGCCTTAGTATGCTGCTGCTGCTGCCGCCAAGTCGCTTCAGTCGTGTCCGACTCTGTGCAACCCCGTAGACGGCAGCCCACCGGCTGCCCTGTCCCTGGAATTCTCCAGGCAAGAACACTGGAATGGGTTGTCATTTCCTTCTCCAGTTCATGAAAGTGAAAAGTGAAAGTGAAGTCGCTCAGTCATGTCCAACTCTTGGTGACCCCACGGACTGCAGCCTACTGCAGGCTCCTCCGCCCGTAAGATTTTCCAGGCAAGAGTGCTGGAGTGGGGTGCCATTGCCTTCTCCATTGGCCTTAGTATAGATATACCTATTATTTTAGGGAAAAAAAGCTTACATTACTTTGATTATAAAAATGGCACACACATTACACAATCAATATGATAGGTGTGCTGTAGCCCATGGGGTCACAAAGAGTCTTACACAACTTAGCAACTAAACAACAACAACAACATGATAGGCATAAAAGAAAATGAAAAAACATCAATTCCAACCTTCCATTCATTAAAAATGAATCACTGTGAATGTTTTGGATGTGCTCCTGTCAGTGGTTTTATGCATATACTTACAAATACACAATCCTTTACCATCCACCTTCCCTAAAGTGAAGACAATGACAATATCTATGTAGAGTTCAGAGGATAAAATAAAATAACATGTTTTACAGTCTCTGTTCTAGGCTTAGTACATATTAAATGCTCAAAAGTATCAGATATTATTTTCTATTACTACAATTATTCAGGAATATAAACTTGTTCACTCAATATTTTATAAGAATTTTCCCTTGTAAAAATATGATTTTTAAGAACTTCAAACATGATGTCACTGATGATATGGTCTTTTATCATACAATCCTGTGTTGGAGTATCTACTTTTTTTGCCATTGACTGCTGGTAGAAGCTTGTGTGTGGTTTCCTCATTCAAATTTGTGGATAATACTGTTTACCTTTCAGATTTTTAAAAAAATATTAGAGATAATGTGTGTAAGGTATCATAGTAAATATCAAATAAATAATAATATCTATTGTTTCCAAACTCCTGTTCAGAGTACCATCAATGAACATGTTCATATATATTACTTTTTCCTTCTTTTCAATTATTTCCTTGAAAACAATCCCCCAAAGTAGTATTACTGAGTCAAAGGGTTTAAAAAAATAGTTATTTCTTTGTATTTACTGTTATGCTGTTTTCCACTAAGTTTGAACCATTATATAATGTAACAAGCAAAGCACCTCATATATTTAAAGAATGTTCCTATACTTGTTTCATTCAAGTCCAGATCCTAGGATCATCAGTTAAGAAGGAGAGAATCTGGGATGGATTTTATTGCAGAAATTCCAAACTGCTGGGAATTGAACAGATGCTGCTCACTCATTTTACATTTGGGAGACCACCAATCAGCCATGGTTAATAACAGCTTTCAGAAACATCTGGATTTAAACTTACGGCCTAAACGTGACAGGTTAAGTAGCATATAGCTATAAAATAGCTTCATGCCTTGATTCTCAAAAATCTGAATTCACTGAGATATTGACAGTTTTTAAATGATCAGAAAAATTTCAAACAATGTAGACATTACTAGTCACATAAACTATACAATACATTATTTTGGTATTATGGACTTCTGGCTGACTTGAATTAATAGTTTAGGAAGGCTCAGACAATTTTTACAAATACTACCTTGAAGTTAGAGAAATCCTTACTAATAAATATTTCACTCAATGGAGTACAAAAGATACACACAGCCTTCAAGTTACATTTACTGAATCTTAATTTATGCAAAACTGAAATATTTATCCTCAAGAATAGAGAAAAACAGTAAAAATAATGGTTTAAAAACCAACACTTATTACGTTCTACCCATATCATGAGCCTTACTAGAAGATGAGCTTCGGGAAGGCAAAGCTCATATCTAATGTATAGCTCTCCAATGAGTATCATAATCCTGAGTACCGCAGTAAGCCCTGCACATGTATCTAAGTTTCTCTAATATATAACTCACAAATTTAGTGGCTTAGAACAACCATTCAGTTATGCTCATTAGGCTTATAGACTCTAGTGAGTCAGGATTTCAGACAAGGTAAAGTGGGGATGAGTCGTTCCTATTCCATAATGTTAGGACTTGAACTCCACATATGGAAGTAATAGAGTGATTTAGGGACTGGAATCATCTGAAAGCTCATTCACTAACATGGCTAGAGCTTGAGTTGGAATAACTGTAAAATGGGAACTTGCTAACCAGAGAACCTACACACTGCCTTCCCATGTGGTTTGATCTCCTTACAACGTGGTGGCTTTAAGAAGTCAGAGTTCTAACACGGCAGCTCAGGGTTTCAAGTATGAATATTGTAGTGAACAGATTGGAAATTGAATTGCCTTTTATGACTCAGATTCAAAGGGAAGAGAATTCTTTATGGGATGATGTCATGTAAGACGTAAAACTATTTACGACATAATACTACAAACATATACTCATATACGTACATACAGTAGTACTGTATTATAACCATCTTTGAACTATATAACTAATAATTACCCTCTGGCACTGGTTTTTAGCTATTCAACTTATACTCTTCCCACCTTGTTAAATTAAAAAGCTGCATTTTCTTCGTATAGTTTTTGGTTCTAAATTTTAAAGCTACATAAAGAAATTTAAACTACACCTTTCTCAAAGATTCTGAGTGTCCATCAAATGAACAGGAAGGACTAGTATATCCTTCCAGAAGAAAATCACCTCTTTGCCATTGATTTCTCAATTGCCTAGTAATCAGAGAAAGACTAAGCACATGTTAATCTCATTTTCTACAGGAGATATTTTGTATTAGAACAGAAGGGAAGTCTTCAAAATATGTGGTAAATTATTTGAAACATAAACAATTTTAAAATATGCTTACAGAGTTTATTTGAAGTTTTTAGTTGCCTTGATACCTTTTTAGGTTGTTGCTGCTGCTGCTGCTGCTGCTGCTAAGTCGCATCAGTCCGTGTCCGACTCTGTGCGACCCCATGGATGGCAGCCCACCAGGCTCCCCCATCCCTGGGATTCTCCAGGCAAGAACACTGGAGTGGGTTGCCATTTCCTTCTCCAATGTGTGAAAGTGAAAAGTGAAAGTGAAGTCACTCAGTTGTGTCCAACTCTTAGCAACCCCATGGACTGTAGCCCACCAGGCTCCTCCGTCCGTGGGATTTCCCAGGCAAGAGTACTGGAGTGGGGTGTCATTGTCTTCTCCGCCTTTTTAGGTTAGGACTTTCAAAACTAGATACAGTGGAAGACATTTTTAAAAACTAGAATAATATATAGGAATATTTTATGCTCAGTATAATTAATTTCCATATTCCCTCAAAACTGCACATATGTGATTTGTGAACTCAAGGTATGTAAGCTTTAGTCCCTTATGAAACATAAAGGACACAAAATAATATCCCTTTCTCTCTCACATGGAGACGTCTTACCTCCAGTATGTACTCAATTCTAAGTTAAGAGATTTGTTGAGAGATAAGTGTAGGATTTCCACTTCTACTATCAACTTTAATCATCTATTTGAACCAAAGTCTCTTTAGTCTATTAGTTTATCTTGACTGTCAGTAAGAGATGACAGTTTCGCCTTCACCAGTGTCTATTAATTTTTTGTTCTTTTTTTCTAAGCATAAATAAATCTGAGATCAATTTTTAGTTTTATATACTTAAGAACTAAAATTAAAAATACATATACAGTCATTTTCCCAAAAATACTACAAACAGATCCTAATTCATGACTGCTGAAATATTAAGCAATATCCTCTACTGACTATATTTTATCCTTATTTGGTCTTTACCTGAAATAAATACAATCTAACACTTCAAGATTGTGTTTATAAGCAAAAATGTAGATAAAATAACTAGCTTAAAATATTATCTTTATTTGTACAGTCATATCACAGTAACCTCAACTAGGCAGTTTGTGTAAGCAATTCACTTATTTGTAAAAATGTAAAAATAGGAATCAGATTTTTGGCTGTGACATATTTTTAAATAAAAACTTTTATCCAGTCAAGAGTAGTTCCAGAAAATAGCTCTCTTAAGAACAGTAGCTTTCTTATAGTAATTTTTATATATACATGGTAAATCATTCTACTCTCCAGAGAAGGTTCTTTATTCTAGATCTACTCTATAAAAACTTAGAGGAAAGCATCATTCATTAAATCTCTTCTTCATGCTCCATCATGCAAAATCGGTTTTAATTTGTGAAGGAGAAATGCAAAAGACATGAACAATGAAGAACTTTAGAGTTAACCACTCAGAACATCTCGGTTCAAAGCCTCTATCTAGGTAAATATGCAACCTTTTAAAAATTACTTGATTCACTGTTCCTCAGTCTGCTCATCTGTAAACTAGATATGGTAATACCTACTATTTATAAAAATATACGTGTTTATCTGTTTGGATGTTGATACTGCTTAACAAAAGTAGACATTTACATCCTATTTGCTATTAAACACCTTTCTTAATAGAACGTCATTTTCATACTTCCTTTTGGGACAGAACATCCGATATCCATTGCTCTCTTTTCAGACAACTTGGTTTATTCCATACACAAAGCAATAGCAATTTCAATGGCAGGAAATGTGGTTGCTATATGGATGAGATAAAGCACACCATAACCATGTGCCAAGATAAACAGCAAACAATATAGACGTCCCTGGTGGCTCAGATGATAAAGCATCTGCCTACAATGCAAGAGACACAGGTTCAATCCCTGGGTTGGGAAGGTCCCCTGGAGAAGGAAATGGCAACCCACTCTAGTATTCTTGCCTGGAAAATCCCATGGATGGAGGAACCTGGTAGGCTATAGTCCATGGGGTCACAGAGAGTCAGACATGACTGAGCGACTTCACTTTTTCACTTTCATATGACTAAATATGTGAGGTCACATTCCAACTTCTATTAATTTGTATTTTCTATTTTGTCAGTTAACTCTTGAGTGTTTCCCAGGTGGTGCAGTGCTAAAGAATCCACCTACTNTAGTCCATGGGGTCACAGAGAGTCGGACATGACTGAGCGACTTCACTTTTTCACTTTCATATGACTAAATATGTGAGGTCACATTCCAACTTCTATTAATTTGTATTTTCTATTTTGTCAGTTAACTCTTGAGTGTTTCCCAGGTGGTGCAGTGCTAAAGAATCCACCTACTAATTCAGGAAATGCAGGAGATGTGGGTTCAATCCCAGAGTCGGGAAGATCTCCTGGAGGAAGAAATGGCAACCATTCCAGTATTCTTGCCTAGGAAATCCCATGGACAGAGGAGCCTGGAGGGCTACAGTCCACGGGGTCGCAAAGACTTAGACATGACTGAGCAACTAAGCACATGTACACAACACTTGAGAGGAGATGAATAGTATCAGACACAACAGATGTAAATTGAAAAATATGGAGAGGATGAAGAAAGAAAATCTTAAACTTGAGAAAGTTATAATAGACATTGCTGGCACTAGAATTCTTCAGACCACTTCACTGACCAGAGTCACCCCTAAATAGTTTGATCACCACAGCATGAATTTATTCATGTTTCAATATATATCCTATCATTATCTTTGGGATCCCTACAATCTGATGCTTAGCACTCCTTGGAGAACTCGGGTCAACCAAGGGGATATGCAGTGAGTTTTGTTTTCTTTTCTTAATGTTTTTAAACTGTCTCACTATGCAAGGGCAGAGGATGAAACAGTACAGCTGAGTTCCATTTTGCCCCACCCCATTCTGTCCTCTCTTCTCTTTTGCACTCTGTGAAGAACAATGGACAGAGGGAAGTTAGGGTAACTTGGGGCCTTTCCACCTCACGCAATTGGTATTTATCAGCCATGAAGGCAGCTAATCTCAAGGTCCAGGCATCTGAGTAATCAGGCTTCCGAGACCAGGAAGAAGAGTCATTACAATTACTCACAAGTAGCAGTGTTAGCTGAGTGCTGAAGAACTCATGCTTTTGAACTACAGTGTTGGAGAAAGCTCTTGAGAGTCCCTTGGACTGCAAGGAGATCCAACCAGTCCATCCTAAAGGAGATCAATCCTGGCTGTTCATTGGAAGGACTGATGCTAAAGCTGAAACTCTAATACTTTGGCCACCTCATGTGAAGAGTTGATTCATTGGGAAAGACCCTGATGCTGGGAAGGACTAGGGGCAGGAGGAGAAGGGGAAGACAGAGGATGAGATGGCTGGATGGCATCACTGACTCAATGGACATGAGTTTGGGTAAACGGGAGTTGGTGATGGACAGGGAGGCCTGGCGTGCTGCGATTCATGGGGTCGCAAAGATTTGGACATGACTGAGCGATTGAACTGAACTGAACTGAGCAGTATTTTGTTCTTGAACCAAAATACCAGAAATATTTTAATTAATAGGGACAATGATAAATAAAATAAGAAGTGATATAAGAGGTCACTGACTGAGAAAACAAGGCTTTTCTTCTCATTTTTACAACTCTTTGAATGACCCACAAAGGGAAGCTGCATGCAAATAATATTTTAAGTTCCAGGATGTGCTTTTGCTTTTCCAAGAAGGATTCTCCACAGAAAAATCCACAAGCGAGGTCATTAAATTAAACAGAAGATATTTAGAATAGGCAGCCTCACCCCACATAAAGCAACTGCAAGCCTTTCTCTGTGTTTCAGAAGTTTTAGATAAATAGTCAGATTCATTTAAGCTCTGTAACTTCAAGAGATGGTGCTTCTAAGGATATGACTGGAGGGACAGCAGACGTGGGATTCCTTAGTCTGTTAACAGATCTGTGGGAGGGTAGAGAGAATTGGACTATTGTGCTTCAATCGGCAGCATAACCTACATGTCACAGTCAATTTAACCACGGAGCTTTAGAGGTAGGATGAGGACAAATGGCTGTCTGAAGCAAAACTTGAAAAGGGGCAATTCATTTGGTGTGAAAGAATTACAGGTTTAGACGCAAAGACTATCACAGAAAAACAGTTTAAATAGACTTAAGGTTTGAAGATTGACAAGAAGAGATACCATAAAGTTGCTGTATCTAATTGCACGGGCCATAGAGCCAGGCTGCTAGGAACTGGGTACGCGTCGTGTCACTGAGCCATTGGGCAATGCTGGGCAAGTTTCTCTCCTCTCTGTGCCTCAGCTTCCTCATTTGCTATGTACAAAAATTATATTATCTACTGAAATTTTTCAATGAATTAATACATGTTAAGTTCTTCCAAAGGGACTGATAGTTGATAAAAGCTCTCAACACTGAACTATTACTATAACCCAGAACTGCCCCCAAGGAATTACTAATATTTGCTCAACATTTACTATGTAATAGGACTTATGAAAAGTAATTTATGTGACTTATGCTTACTCTTAACAACCATCCTATAATGTAAGTGCTATTACCTTATTTTACTAGTAATGAAAATGAGGTATAGAGAAACCTGCCCAAGGCCACACAGCAAGAAGCGGTACTGTCAAGATTCACCCGGGTGGTCCAGCTCTAGGTACAACACATTTCATCACTGTGTGGTACTGTCTCTAGACTTGACACAGGAAACAGTGGACACAAACAGTGCATTTGGTCTCATTATCTACTTCAGTGGGCTTAGACTTCACAGCCAAAAGGGGCTACAGTGGATTCATCACCTCTCTTTTCTGGTTTTCAAGTCTCGTAAGTCTCCAAAATGAAGAATGGGCCAACTACTGTTTCAGAAAAAGCAGGCCACTGCGAAGCCAGAAAGGAAATTAGAACTTTACTTATGATATAATAAGCAAGTTAATAATAAATCTGTACAAGGTCTAATTCTGGAGCCTTCATCCCAATAGTATATCAAACAGCTCTGCATCACTCATTTTCTAAGGAAAGAGAAAAGGCTCCACAGAGTTAATGGAGTTGAAGGCACTGCCTTCATATGATTGTCCTCTTCCCGTATACTGTGATATGTAGTAGTTCAGGTGTATTTGGGAAAGTGGATTCAAGAATGATTTTTACCTATTCTTAACTGAATTAATCTTCAGAATCCAGGCAATGTCTTTAAAAATCCTAAAGAGCCAGCACATGTGAACAAGAAAATGGCAATTCTGTTGTCATGTACTAAAAATAAAAATAAAGATTAGCTTAGTACGTTTAACAAGAATCTTTGCAAATTTTGAAAATACCAAAATGCCTAGTTAAAATTCATATTCTTTTTCACTATCCTTAACAATGAATTCTGTTCTAAGTAAATAGTGTAGCTTGAGATATTAAGTCATCAATGTAATTAATACTCCTAAATTTTAAAAAGCATAAACTATCATGAAAATAGATAAGTTATACAATTTGTCACTAGTTATCCAAGAATTGCCTACTGTCAACATATTTCAGTTCAGTTCAGTTGCTCAGTCGTGTCCGACTCTTTGTGACCCCATGAATTGCAGCATGCCAGGCCTCCCTGTCCATCACCAACTCCCTGGGTTCACTCAGATTCACGCCCATCGAGTCAGTGATGCCATCCAGCCATCTCATCCTCTGTCGTCCTCTTCTCCTCCCGCCCCCAATCCTTCCCAGCATCAGAGTCTTTCCAATGAGTCAACTCTTCGCATGAGGTGGTCAAAGTACCGCAGTTTCAGCTTTAGCATCATTCCTTCCAAAGAAATCCCAGGGCTCATCTTCAGAACTGGACTGGCTGGACCTCCTTGCAGTCCAAGGGACTCTCAAGAGTCTTCTCCAACACGACAGTTCAAAAGCATCAATTCTTCAGTGCTCAGCCTTCTTCACAGTCCAATTCTCACATCCATATATGATCACAGGAAAAACCATAGCCTTGACTAGATGGCCCTTTGTTGGCAAAGTAACGTCTCTGCTTTTGAATATGCTATCTAGGTTGGTCATAACTTTTCTTCTAAGGAGTAAGCGTCTTTTAATTTAATGGCTGCAGTTAGGTCATGTTAAATATGGTTGGGCCTCAACACTTTTGAGTCTACATATTTTTGGTAACTTACACATTAATATTCTTAAATCGATCAAATTTGGATGTCTTTACATCAGCTTGCCAAAAACATTCAAATTTCAAGTGTTATATTTTTTCCTGTCTGCCAGTAGATTAGTTTTGGCAACTTTATCTGCCTAATATTTGATTATTTGAATGTTTTGTTGCAGTTATTTTGAATCTGCATTCTTTTGTACAGAGTCTCTTGAAGGATGCCTCTGGGAGAGGGGCTGAGGAAGAAGATCATGGTGGGGCCTCACTCCATTTCTCCTTTAGTCCCTTGCTTTGCATCTAGATTACATTTTAAGTTTCTGCCTAATAATTTGCTTGGAAATAAGGCTCCACTGGTAAGAAATATGTACAATTCATTAACCCATTTTTTAAAAGTATCAAACCTTCACTCTATTATTAACATTTAAAAGTCATTAAATACTCAACTTATTCAATAAATTTTTCATTAATACTATAAATATTAAACTTACTGCTTATTATAATTGTTCTTGACATTCAAAAACTGAGTAAAACTGGACAATAGATACTGGTGATATTAAAGATACAACTCTTGCCTCATGTCTGTGCAACTGAGATAAGGTAGATGCAAGGGCTGCTGGGTACATACACCAAATCAAACCTTTAGCCACAATAAATTCCCACTGGATTATAATCTAGTCAACTATATATTAATAGTGAAGACAAGAACAGGGTTAAAATATTTTATAAAATTTTGGAATAAGGTTTATTTCTTATTTAAAGGTTTAGAAATAAAAGTTGGGATTTTATTTGTTTTCTGGGAACAGAAATTCACCAGGAATCTTTTCTTTTTTTATTGAAGGAAAGAAATGATTTAGAACGTTGTGCTAATTTCTGCTATAGAGCAAGTGACTCAGCTGTATACATATGCACATTCTTTTTATATTCTTTTACCCCAGGAAACTGGATATAGTCTCCTGTGCTATACAGTAGGGCCTTGCTGTTTATCTATTCTAAATGTAATAGTTTCCACCTGCTAACCTCAAACTCCCAGCCCATCCCTCTCCCCAAACCTTGGTAGTCACGGGTCTGCTATGTTTGTGGGTCTGTTTCTGTTCTATATGTAGGTTCATTTGTGCCATATTTTAGGTTCTACATGTAAGTGACATCATATGGTATTTGTCTTTCTCGTTTTGACTTATTTCACTTAGTATGATCATTTCTAGTTGCATCCATGCTGCTACAAATGGCATTACGCTGTTCTTTTTTATGGCTGAGTAGTATTCCATTGTATACATGTAGCACATCTTCTGTATCCATTCATCTGTCAATGGGCATTTAGGTGGTTTCCATGTCTTGACTATTGTGACTAGTGCTGCTATGAACACAGAGGTGCATGTACCTTTTAAATTATAAATTTGTCCAGGCATATGCCCAGGAATAGGATTGCTGGATCATATGATGGTTCTATTTTTAGTTTTCTGAGGAACCTCCATACTGTTTTCCATAGTTGCTGCACCAACTTACATTCCCACCAACAGTGTAGAAGAGAAATCCTCCAATAATCTTTAGGGTCTAGTATTATAATTCAAGTAATTTAGCTTTCACAAACAGAACAGTGACTATCTATACGGTGTATAACTTCTTAGTGGATTAAACTAAACATAAAATGAAACTTTAAAATACACCACCTGCCAAAATTATTCAGCCATTTTGTAGAAATACTATAGGTTTACCTATTAGATGCCGTTGAGTTTGATGGCTTACATGTATATGTTACTAACAATTCAAGACATTCACATTTCATTTGCATTTTATTAATATTTCAGCTACTTATTTACTTTAGACACAACTTGATGCTAATTTTCATGCACTTTCAGTAGGTCAACACAAACTTCAATACATGACAATGTGGACCTGTAGTAAGTGAGCTGATAGTCATATAGTGTATATAATTTATTACATTATTTTTTCTCTATATTCTCCAATACTTATAGCCAAAAGAAAAGATCTGTGTATGTCCAAATACATTATTGATGAAATTATTAGCTACCAGTAGTGTCATGTCTGGCTTTATACGTTTTCTTCACTTTCTCAGTTAAGTATTAACTTTTTACTTGTTTGAAGGAAGAAATCAGATCATTTGGATAGGCAAAAAAGATTAAACAAGCCTGAAAACCTCTCACTTACAATATTTTTATGTAAGAATTAGAGAAGAGCATTTAGGTACAAAGCCTCCAAATATAAAGAAAAGATAATCCATGGAGAGCTTCATTCTTTAGAAACCTCTGTGATAAGGGAGGGGGCATATCTTTTGTACTTTTTGTAAAGAGATTTAAACGCTCAGAGGCCCTCCTACTCTCAGACCATGGGGCTAGAACCAAAGGGGGTTTGGAACTTCCCAACTTCACAGCAAACGATAATCTTGTATTGAAACAAAAGGCAAGGATGACTCAGAATGTAATTAGGGTTGTGCATGTAAGCAAATGACACAATATAACTTGTGGTATTAAAAAAGAAGACAAGATCCAGGAAAAGGCTGCTGATGTTTCCACACAGAGACAAGGCATGCAGAAAGAGAAGAAAAAAAAAAAAAAAAACTCCTTAATTAATAAAATACAGCAAAGGGGATGATAAACCTCTGAATTTTGTAGAAGTTGCTCTTCCCCATCTCATCATTTATCGAGTGGGAACACTTGCAACATTTATATCTTAAACAACTGACAGAGGAGAAAAGATTTCTAAAGAGACTGAATGTAAAAGACAGAGCTGGAGTTCCATTTCTATGAAAATAGAATGCCTCTTATATTTTGTCAACATTCTTGTTAATGTCACAAGATGAAACAGGCACAGAGCACCCTGGCACCCAGACTTGCTCATTGTTTAACCAGAGGCTGCTGATTTGTTTTTCAAATGCTTTTTCTTTTTTAACATGTATTTGTTTTTGAAACATTTCTCTGTTCACATGAAGAAGGGCAGGGGCAGAAAAGACATGAAATTTATCTACCTGTACTCTAAAATGTCATCTCACAGCATGTTCCAATACCAAGCCAAGAAATGGCTTAGACAGGATCCCTGCCAATTGGCAAGGGCCTGAAGATTACTTGGCTTCCTGCAGTGCCATCCTTTTCTCACACAGCAAACCTCACAATTTACTTTGCAATGGTCTCAATGTTAATACTACATTCCTTTCGAGATATAGAACAGGGCTCAGCAAACTTTTTTTTTTTTTTTAAAGGCCTAGATATTAGATTTAAAGCTCTGTGGGCCTTCTGGACTCTATTGCAACCACTCAACTCTGCCTTTACACAAAGAAAGCAGCCATAGACAATACGTAAGCAAATGGGTATGGCTCTGTTCCAATAAAACTTTTTTTAAAAATAGGTGGACAGTTAAGGAATGAGCGTAGATGTATTCTAATAAAGTTTATTTACAAACATAGGTAGCAAGCAGAATTTAGGCCAAGGGCCCAAGTTTGCTGACTCATGTAATAGATTACGGAAACTCAGGACTAATTAAAATTTCCCCCATTAACATAGTTAGTAGGGAAATGTATAGAACATAGTTAAGTCTTATTTTCATATATCTGTTTAATTTGAGTTGAAATTTGCCCATGGAATCCATTGATTTCTCTAGTCATTAAAAAGAAATTATTCTTTCCAACTATGTTCCAGTCATTGTGCAAGAAAAGTAGATCTGCTATCAAATTAATATATAAAATAATTTTTTAAAAAAGAATTAGTGAACAAAAACAGGCACAGTCCCTACCTCACAGCATAGAGGGTCTGGGAGAATATATATGCAAATATTTACTGAGGTCTACTATGTATCATGCACTCTCTACCAGTAAAGGTATACTACATGGAACAAGATAGACAAGGACCTCTGGTGGTGTTTACATTCTTAGTAGAGGCAGATAGAATAAATTTTGTGACAAACAATAAACAACAAAAGATCACAGTGGTAAATGCCACGAAGAAATTACGTATATAATGATAGAAAATCACTTAGCAGAGTGAGGAAAAGTGGTAGGTAATGGCGCTCAAAGAAGACTTTCAGAGAATATTCCTGAGCAAAGGGCTGAACGAAGAGAAAGAGCCATTTATGCCAAGATGTGGGGCAAGAATTTTTCTAGCTAGGTAAACAGCATGTAAAGTCCCTGAGACAGGAATGAGCTGGTCTGAGGGAGTTATAACAAGAAGGCTAAAGTCATCTGAGTGTCTGGAATGAGGGAAAGGTTTAATAACTGAGAAATCTCTCAGAGAGGAGTGTCGGGCAGATCATATAGGACCTCTTGGTAAAGAATCTGGATTCTTTTCTCACATAATGGAAAACTGTATGAAGATATTAAGGGAAAGAACAATACATTCGTTTACACTTTACACTGAATCAAGAATTACATATGAGATAAGTACTACTAAAAGCTCAATGTGAAATGGAAGTCAGGAGTAAGGAAGGGCTGCAGTTACCCATAGGAAAAAACCTATTTGTCCCGATCCCAAAACCTGAGATCCATCAGTGGAGACAGTTTGGGGGAAGGCTTGCTCCTTCTTGCAGAGACACTCAAAAGGCTGTATTATAGCTCCAAATGTCCAACTTCTGGGGCCCGGAAAGTCTGCATGCCTTCTTGGATCTTTCAGTTTTAAATATAACAATCAAAATTGAAGTATTCATTGAAAAGTTAATACAGAGCTCTATTTAGCTTGAAAATCAGGGGTTATTCTCAAACAAAGTTAGTGGAGAAATTTCTACAAGTGAGTTTAAAAGACAATTGTTATTCCTATTAACATTTCTCAGCAATTGACATTTTTTTCTATCTCTATGTATAAATAATGGCTTCCCAGATGGCTCAACAGGTAAAGAATCCGCCTGCAATACAAGAGACACAGGAGACACAGGTTCGATCCCTGGGTCAGGAAGATCCCCTGGAGAAGGAAATGGTAACCCATCCAGTATTCCTGCCTGAAAAATCTCATCGACAGAGGAGCCTGGTGGGCTACAGCCAACGGATCACAAAGAGTTGGACACAACCGAGTGACTAAGCACGTGCATAAATCAATATGCCTATTTTATGCAAATTTAACAACAAATTTTTTAAAACATACTTGTTGACTGTCTGCTCATTTTACCCACTCACGTGCAAATAAGAAAGCACCCTCTCTGGTTTAGTATTGCACAATCACCAGTCACTAAAACAATCCACAGATGAGAAGTCAGTTCTAGTTAGTTAGATTCACATGTGCATATATTATCCCATATGCAATAAATGTTTGCCTATTAGTCTGGAAGTATAAAGTTATTTTTCATCCCACAGGAAGATCTAGCTGCCCTCAAGTAACTTAGAAGCCAATTTTGGCATCTGAAAGCAGTTGTAAGGTTCCTTAGCTTGCTTTATTTTATACCTAGCACCACCCACACACTTTAGCACTTACTATTTTTTATTTTTACATTATGATGATAACAGTACTATTGTACAGACATTTAATAGACACCTTGGAAAATATAAAGGTGGATAAGGAGACATTCACTACACTCTGGGGACTCATAGTCTTAAGTAGGCAAGCAGCCCTCAAGACAAATAATGAAAATAACAGCTACACAACATGGAAATGCAGTACTAACACGATATGTACAATGTGATAATACTGGAGAACTTGGCCTTTGAGGGTAAGCAGAGTGTGGGTACATTTCATGGAGAAATTGGCAATGAAGCTGACTCTTAACGAATAATTAAGAAGATAAATGGAGTCATAGAAGTTTTTAAGATCCTAGACCATTTGGCTAAATACAATTTGGGTAATTAATACCATATAGCCTAGACTCAATATCTTTTAATGTAATATTAGGACAAAAATGTTGCATGATGTAGTTGAAAGGGAGCAGAATTTGTCACGCCAAAATATGCCTTTTGGCATAAGGATTATTTCAGGCTGATTTTTTTCTTTCTTTTTTTTTTTTTTTGATGCAGGCTGATTATTTTTAAGAAACAGCAGACATAGGAAAAACTCCAAAAACCAAGTAGAAATTAGCCTTCTACTTTACATTTACAGAGGAATTTACATTTACAAGATATATCTCCATTTGTAAGGATGTGGGCTTCCCAGGTGTCCTGGTAAAGAGTCCATGCTGCCAGTGCAGGAGATGTAAGAGACCTGGGTTTAAACCCTGGGTTGGGAAGATCTCCTGGAGAAGGGAATGGCTACTCACTCCAGTATTCTTGCCTGGAGAGGCCCATGGACAGAGGAGCCTGGCAGGCTACAGTCCACGGGTCGCAAAGAGTCAGACATGAGTGAAGCAACTTAGCACACAAGCACACATACTCACTCTCTGTATCACAAGAGGAAGATGACTAAACCTCTAGCAATGCTATCAACAGAGAAGGCATGGATTTAAATCTTCATAACAACCCTACTCTTGTTTACTGTGCTTGCCCTGAAAACCTGGTTTACCTGAGACATCTTTTGTGTTTAGCTGGAGACAGTATTTGAGGTCATTTTGGGGGAGGTTATTCAGTTTTCCTGGGTGCAGGTATACATATTATTAAACTTCTGTTTGTTTTTCTCTTGTTAACATGTTTTTAATTATAGAGAGGTCTCAGTCATGAACCTGGAATGGTAGAGAAAGTATTCCTTTTCCTCTTCCACATGGTCCTTTAAGACATAACTTAAAATATAGCTGGGAAAGTAAAGTATATATCCAATATGTTAATAGCACATAGTAAGTACAGACTGCGATACAAAGACAATGCATTCATTTATTCAATCAACAAGCATTTATTATCTATATTCTATGGAAGATCTCCTGGAGGAGGACATGGCAATCACTCCAGTATTCTTGCCAGGAGAACCCCCATAGACAGAGGAGCCCGCAATGGGTCTCAGAGAGTCAGACACGACTGAGTGACTAAGCACACACATACACACACACGGATGATATACCACTCTAAGCCCTGGGGAAATGACACTGGACAAACACACAAGGAAGTCACACTCTAGTAGATATTAACATGAGTTGATAGGTGTAATACAAGGGTTTTTTTTTAAAAAAGATTATCACTATCATTGCTGTGCTGGGCTTAGTCATTCAGTCGTGTCCAACTCTTTGCGACGTCATGGACTGTAGCCTGCCAGGCTCCTCTGTCCAAGGGGATTCTCCAGGCAAGAATACTGAAATAGGTTGCCATGCCCTCCTCCAGGAGGTCTTTCCAACCCACGGGTTGAACTCAGGTCTCCCTCCATTGCAGACAGATTTTTTACCATCTGAGCCACCAGGGAAGCCCTTGCTATCATTAATATGTTTCAGATAACTGTATGCTAAATCCTAATTCTCTGAAGCAAAGAATATAATATTCAAGTAGAGAATGTTGTTAGTCAAAAAGTGCTGTCAAAAAAAGAATTATCCAAGCACTTCATTAAAAGTGTTTCATTTATTAATATTCCGATGATAATTCATAACTGCATTTTATACTAACAATCAATTCATTAATTTTAGCTAGTGTGAAATAGTATAGTAGATAGATCTTTGCTCTCTGTAACAAGGCATGTTTTTAACTCTATTTATACTTTCAGTCAAAAAAAAAAGACACCATTTGGCAAAGGCAAATAGACTGTTTAAGCATTCTCCCAATATATTTTAAATACACGTATTTGTGAACTTGGGGTATATGAGAGAAAGAAAACAACAGTTCAAGAAGCTCAGGACGTGGAATAGACATTCAACAATAGAGATTTCTGTGTCATAGGAAAGTAAAAAGGAATCACACAAAAAAGTGGCAAAGATACAAAGGCCTTTTGTACTTATCTTTACTATCCTAAGATCTGGTCACTCTCAGGTATTAGTATAGTTTGTTAATAATTCTGAAAAGAGCTATATGGCAGAAGAAAGTCAAACCTAGACAGACAACCCAGGTGTTTCATCCAATAAAAATGTGACTTTTGAACATTTATGTATGTTGCTTTTCCTGATTTAAAAGTAAGGATGATGCTACAAACCTATCTCATGTTGGTGTTAATCAACAAGTTATCATGGAAAGCTGATCTCCAAGAACTAAATCTGTCACATTAAGAGACCAGTAACATAACAGTTCTGGCACTTATGATGACCAGTATATTCTATGCCCCACTGCCCACCTTGCCTCTCACCTTGTTCAGTTACAAGACCAGAAAAGTTGAGAAATGAGATTGGTAAGTGTAAGTCTCACATATTTGACTTATAGTGACAGCCAGTCTCTTGTGAAGAATATTTAAAAGAATCCAGTTCACCAAACATCAAGCAAGGTAATAGATTAACATAAATTATCATTAAGTTGCTGCTAGCATTGATAACATACATTGTGCATTAAAAAAAATTCCCAATAGTGATGACATGAGCTGCATAATAATCATGTTTGATTAATTATTCTGTTGAATAAATGGATGAATTACTTACACTTACACTGATAGCCTCAGTTTCTGCAGTGCATTACTTCTGATCCTAATACAATTACTGGGAATCAAAATAGAAGTAGTACAAATTACAGTATTAAGTATACCAAATGGTTACAATAAAAAAGATTTCCATTTGAATTATCAAAATAAATACATTACATGAAACTTAGAACTTGAAGTATAGAAAACTTGTAATTAAGGGAAACTTATGAGCGCCTTTAGCAAGTTCTTTGCTGAATGCATTTATTTGGTTTCTTGATCCTCCAACCAATCGCATTAACAATGACAAAAGATATGCAAATTCAAACGGACAATTGTCAAGCCAAACTGCTCTGACTCAAACCAACAGAGACATTGTCAGCATACATTCTGCTTGATTCATGCTAGCAAGGGTCAATTTAACCAAAAAACATGTTCATAGTTATGCTTGGCTATAATCTGAAAACTATGCCATAATCTTGACCAAAAATAATACAAACAAAAATCAAACGTATTTCAAATATGAAATTATGAAGCATGTGCATGATTTAAACCCAGTAGATCATGTCTTTATCCTGTTACTGTTAAATAACTGCATAACAACAATAAAAATATGCATTTTCATGCTTAAATCATCATTTGGATTGTATATTTTAAGCAAACAAAATATTACATTTTTGGTAGAACTCACTGAAGACAATTTGGAACTAAATTTCCCTCTCCACCTTCCTCAATGACTCCAGACTAATTTATAATGAATGAATTCTCATTTAAAACTATATGAACAGTATATTGAGAATAGTAATAAGCTATTCAACCAAATTCATTTGTTCATGATGGAAATAAGTTTTGTGAAAGGAAAAAAAAATTCCTATTATAAACTGCTGCTGTAATTAGTGCCTGAAATTTAAGCTACATTTAATTAGTGCCTGAAATTTAAGCCATGTTATCAAAAGACTTCAGAATTGTTTGTTTTCTATTATTTTGCCTATCGATGTATTTTTTTCACCTGTAACCTACAATAGGAAGATCAACTAAAATTCCAAGGTTGGAAATTCTAAAACTACCAAGTTTTAGTTAACTTGGCAAATAAAATAACAGTGATCTTAGTTCAGTCCCTAGTGGACAAAAGTAAAATAACTATTACTTGGCATGATTCAGCAGGAGGTGATCTAAGTGAGTGTGACCACACAGGAACAAAAGAGAGCGTCTGTCCTTTCCCTATCTTTTATCTTCTTAAAGGGTTTGTTCTGTTAACAGACTAACATAAAGAAGACTAGACTGCTTGTGTTCTACCCATACACATCAAGTGAATTTTTAGCAAAGATCCCTGGGGGAGAAGCTTTCCACAAATGGGACAGTGACATTGTCACCCTTCCAGTGACACATTTGAACACACTTGTTATCTGCTGCTTACTTGTTACACAATTAAACAGAGAGCAAAGAGGGAAGGAATTACAGAAAGTGTGTTATTTTCCATTGGCATATTTTCAAGAAAAACTTTTAAATGGTTTATAGAGAAATAACTAAATACGATGCTTGACTTTTATAAATTGGAATTAAATGCATACTCAACATTTATCTGGATCCCCACATTGCACTGTGTGTGACTACAGTGTCTTGAGGAAAGAGGCACTTTAGGGACATAGCAAAATCTGCATGTCGTGTTGAGCCCAAATCTGCAGGTGCATGTCTTTTTCACAGTGGGCAAACCACCTCTTCCTGATGAGTTCACATTCAAATATATTTTCCTGATTTTTTTCTCAAGGACAGAAGAAATATATGACAGAAATCAGTCCTTTACTATTCTACTACTTGCTGAAACTGTTTCCTTTACGTACTTATTCAGTTTCTTCAATCAAATATCATACTTTGTATATATCCACATTGTATATTAAATTTACTAGAGGTTGAAAAATAAGTATCTGGTGATGACTTTCTGTCCTAACTGCACAAAATTTCAGGGTGTAAAACTGATTTGATCCTAATAGTACTGTTATTATTTTATTTAATTTTTTCACCAACTTACTCAAGACATACATGCTTTTTTTTTTTTTTAAGTTGGGCTTTGACAGAAAAACTCAAGCTAAATTTTAAATAAGAGAAAATAAAAAATGTCACAAAATGTGCCAGTGTTAGGCACACAAATGGGGTGCCACCATACCTTCAGAGGCACAAGCCTACAAAACGTTGGCTCACCCCTTTAAGTTACAGGGAGAGAGCCGTCTTGCATTTGCAAACACTGCCCCCCTGGAGCAAAAGGTAAACACACAAATGGCCCCCTAAGGAACTCGAAGTTAGTTGCAGCAGGAGAACAGAAAAGGCTCCGTGCAATTAGAAACTGAAAGCGTTCACTTACTTTTTGCAGCCACTGAGTATAATTTTCCATCACATGCTCCAGATGTTGAAGTTTCTGGGAAGAGAAATCCTGTTCCACGTGTGGAGCATCTCTCTGCAGAGCGTTTGTGTTGTACTGGTCTGTCGTACTCTCACGACAGTTACCGTCGTGTTCTGGAAGAATGAAAGTGTAGGCACATTGCCCATGTTGAATCCGGTTATATCTTCTCCCACCGTTTTCTGGACTTCGGCGCTGGTTGCTGCACCCTATGTGAGTCAGAATAGCAGCGAGGAAAGCAAAGTAAAGGAAAACTGTCATTGTACTGCCGGCACTCTCTCCGTGCCTCTCGCAAAACTCGCTTTCTTCTGACCTTTAAACTAGTTCTTTATTTCAGGTAAAACTGCTTGTTTGTTTGACTTTTCCCTTTCAAATAAAGTTTGGTGAAGAGTCACAGAAAACTAGCCATTTTTAGCTTTGTTCTAAAACGTTATTTTTTTTAATATCACCGTAATGGTAGTTTCCTTAGTTAAAAACTTGAGATATTTATTGCATAGTAGCTGAGATTTATTGTTTCCTCTCGGTGTAACCGTTCAGCGTGGAGCCTGCCTGAGTCAGCTGCGTGTACATATTCTAGACCCTTTCCTCTACCCTATCTGCTGCAGATCTGCTATTTTCTCCCAGACCTCAGTGAGTTTTATTAAGGTTGCACATCCAAGCCAAGCTGGAAGCAGGCAGCCTTTCACAAGATGACTTGACAAGAATGCATGAGTGTGCCCCTATGCTAAGGATTGCTGATGGCTTGAAGCGGCTGGATCGTCTTACAAATTGGCTAGATGCGCATGACCTCGATCGTGTATGGCCCTCCCGCCCCTTCTGCAGACAATTGCCTTGAGCCTTTAGCAGATTCACTGAAAATCAATAAATAGAGCAGTCCACCTTAATACATTTTTGGTGTGTATGCTGACCTACTAAAATCCAGCAAACTAGAAGTATGTCTTTAAAGTTTTACTTAATTGGGGAACCTGAAGAAGAAAACTGGCACAGTTTCCAAGAAAATTATTTTTTATAGTGGATGATGAATCTGTACAATTATTACTTTTTTAAAAAAAAATTCTTCACTCTGGAGAAAAAGACATTAAAACCATTTTTAGAGATGGCATTTATTCACTCAGAATTTCAGGAAATTATCAGGAAGGGTCAAATTAGCTAAACATTTCATAATGTCACTCAGAGGATGATAGCATGTGCATATTAAGTAGAATAATTTTAGTATTTTCTGAGATATAAATTTTAAATAAAACTGGCTCCCCAGTCAGAATGCAGCCCTGTGTGTTCTGTGTACATAAATTGAGCAACTTCCTTACAAAAACACTGTGGTTACCATTTAAGACAGTGGCCTGAGAATTATTAATTCCTGTGGTACATCCCAATCATATATTTCACAAGGACCTCTTTGGTACTGCTATGGCTATCTTTAATGCTGGTATGGAAGTACTACATAAATTCTCCAGTGGCTGCGCAGGAAAACTATCTGAGAACAAACAGTCAGGTGTGTTAACAAGACAGCATAGGGGAGAAATCTCTGCTTCTATTAAGTACGAAATAAAAAATATCAGAAGATGATTTCTTAAATGTAGGGTGTAAACATTTGAACAAACATTTGAACATAAAGAACAGGTGATAATTACAGAATTAATTTTACAGCACTGAGATGTTTACTAGCTCTGTGTGGAAAACATGAATTATAAGCAGAGGCTTTCACCAAGAACTGGGAGGGATTTTGGGGAATGGAGTTTCCCAACTGCAATCATGGTGTGAAAACAGAAGCCACAGATGTTGACTCTCATGTCCTGAAATGGAGGCAAAAGGCAGTAGATGAAGAGCAGTGAGGGTTAGAGACTGATGTGTGGAAAGAAGTTAAAGCAGAGTGGAAAACAAATTTCAGAAATAATGTGATTTACTTGGGGGGAAACTGTCCCAAGATTTATCAGTCCTTTCCACACAAAATAACAAATTTCTGAACTGAAAGATACAGGAGCAAGTAATACCAAACACAGCAATAGTCTTTGAACCGCCTTTGCGGCCTCTTCCTGATATTGCCCTGTCTCCTTGTTGGCTATGTTACTCATATGCCATAATAAGAATGACACTTGCTAAGAACTTATATATTCCAGGCCAGGCTAAGCACTCCTTACACACAATCTTATTTAACTATCCCAACAAACCTAAGTCATGAATATTACCTTTGACTCTATTTTTATCAATAGGAAAACTGAATCAAAGAAAGGCTAATCAGTCACAAGTCACACAGCCAGCAAACAACAGTGCCAATAGGTGAACTTTAGCCAACTGATTCCAACCCTATGCTTCTAACCCCACACCAGCCAAAGGATTTCCAAAAGGGCTCCAGCTGCACTGATTCACAGTTATAAAGCAGGTTAAGTGGTCATACTTAGAAGAAAAAAAACTGATTGAAAGCCATTTTGTACTACTAAGGTGGTTTAATCCTTTTCTGTGCCCCCCCAAAAACAAACATACAAAGTGACAGGTAACCCACGAAGTTGAGTTTTTAAGGGCCCAGAGGGACAAAGTGCACCAGCAGAGCAGAAATTGTCTGAGAACATTTTCCAACATCACGGGCTCCAAAAATTATCCCCAGAAGGAAAAGAGTCCAAACCTGACACCCGTTAAGTGCTTCATTAAGAACTAAATGCAGTCGAATATCGGCAGAAGATACACAAAGGAGTAGTGAGGTGTCTATTAAAGTGCTTCTATGTTTCGTATCAGCCAGAATTGTTAAAGATTTGCTCTTCCCTGTGTGTCTGTCTGTCTGTCTGAGTGTATCTACATGTATTTGCTCACTTAAACTTTTGTAATCTGAACAAATGAAAAGAAGGAATGTACAACTTCCTGAGGGAAAAGTAGACAACTCAGAAAAGTAAAAAAAAAAAAAAAAAAAAAAAAAAAAAAAAAAAAAAAAAAAAAAAAAAAAAAAAAAAAAGAAATTAATTTCAAAAAAAAAAAAAAAAAAAAAAA
>SJYA01002005.1:1525190-1600423 GCA_006410615.1 Neotragus moschatus
AAAAAAAAAAAAAAAAAAAAAAAAAAAAAAAAAAAAAATTTAAAGGAAGAGACAGAGAAATAGTAAGAGAGTGATTTATTTTCCAGAAAAATAAGCAAACAAACAAAAAAAACCATAACACTGGAAGCACTGATGTCAATCCAGAAAAAAAAAAAAAGTTTAGAATCAATTTCAAGCAACTTGAAAACACAGGAACATGCAAAATTGGACTTGCATTTTGGGACTTCAGCTGAGCAGACCCTGGGTGCATTAAAAGATCCTGATGATATGCCATAAAGACCATAGTTTTCGGGGACTTAATCTAACTAGTAGTGATACTATTTTTTGTTGCTGAACATATTCAGAAATGATGCAATTTATAACACTTTAGAATTTAAGAGGTAACATGAACCCCAGCCCCATTTTTTCACTTCCACTCAAGAAAGTTTTAAGTGTTCTAAAGAATGGTTATATTAAATTGAATACCGAAGGAGCTTATTCTTAAAAGTCATGTATCTTTTATTTGCATGACTGGAACTCTGGAATAGGGAGGTATATGCTTTAAGATTCAATCTCATATTTACAATAGTCCCAGGAAATGTTAGGCTCATCCGGAACTTTCCAGTGGGACAAGGAACATCACTTACATGGGGAATTGATGGTCCTAAATCTGTCCTAAGGACAAGCCTTTACTACTTCTTTTGTGACACTTTAATTTCTCCAGGCATAATAATTGGCTTTCTCCAATGTATTTCAATAACCTTCTCTTCTTGTTTCCTGGCACTTCTCATACTGCTTTCTAATTATTTCTTTTTTGGTCTGTATCCCCTCTAGCTGTGAGCTCATAAAGTCATCTCTTCATTGCCATCATTGATTCTCCAGTGCTTACCATCTCCTTTAGTTGAAGGAATGAAAAAATTAAAGAAATGAGTGAACAAACTGATTAATTACTTCGTATCTAACTATTACATGGCTGACCACATCTGCTGTATTTACTGCATGAGTTTGCCTACAGTCAGGATGAAACCAAAGTTATTTTAAAGAATGAGTTAGGCATAAGAACATGATACAATAATAATGCATAACATTTGTAATCCTTAAAAATTAATTTCCTCTTTTAATATCTACAGCACTCCCACAGTTACACATTTTATTCCCATTTTGCAGATAAGAAAATTACAGTATATAGAGGTTAACTGCCCAGGATCTATGATCTCCTTTGCAGCAGAAGAGGAATTTGATCCTCAGTCCATCTAATGCCAGAATCCATACTCACATTCCTCTGAACTATAATGTCTCCAACAATATCTGAGTACTAGGAAATGGAGAGAAAATATTTCTTAAATTTAGGGGACAGAAGTAGCATGGCTTCTATAGTTAAGAGAGGACTCTTCCTCTTCCTACCCACAGCCTTCATGAATTCATGCTATGGTTTTCCAAAACAGAGCTAATTTTAACCTAGGGTGCACCAATATAGTTGTGTCATCTGCTAACAAATACCCAGTCTGATTGTTCCGGCTATATCTTGAGTCCATTCTTAATGTTCAGTTCTGTTATATATCATGATTATCATGCTCTAAAACAAAATTATTTCTCAAAAACTCCATGAAAAACTCTTTTAGTATACATAGGACTCCTGTGACAGCAAAAAGAATGGGAAAGCATTATTCTTCCTTGCATACTAAGCACAATGTCATTCAGCACATTTTCTATGACTATACTCTATATTCTGTGTACTCAGTTGCTAAAGTCATGTCCAACACTTTGCAAACCCATGGACTGTAGCCCTCCAGGTTCCATGGGATTTTCGTGGGATTTTCCAGGCAAGAATACTGAAGCAGGTTTCCATTTCCTCCTCCAGGGGTTCTTCCCAAGCCAGGGATAGAAGCAGCATCTCCTGCATTGGCAGGTGGATTCTTTACCACTGAGCCCCCTGGGAAGAACATTCTATATCCTAAGGGTACCATACTCTGTGGCTCTGATCTTGCACTTTTAGGGCTCAAGAATATCAGCACAGCTATGATACTGGCAGCTATGTCTACAAGGAGAGCACCTGGCTGAAACTCTTGGTGTCAAGAGCCAAGATCACTTCAGGTGACTGTGTCAGCATCAGGCCTATTCACAATAGATGGAAAAACCACAAGGGGCTAAACAAAAAGATGGAGAATATCACCTGAGGATTGACAGCACTTTGTAAGAACATGTGAAATGTCAGTTGGGGACTTTCAAACCAATAGAAAAGTCTTTGCAAAGAGGTGAGAACACTGCAGTGGATAGGGGTGAGGAAGACACTGCAGTGGTGGAGACCTATAGATAGGTGAAGAAATAAAAATTATTATATACGTAATAAGGCAAGGTATTCCTTGCCTTCAACTATGGAAAATACTATGGAGATTCCTTAAAAAACTATGACTAAATCTATCATATGACCCAACCATCCTACTACTTGGCATTCACTCTGAGAAAACCAAAACTGAAAAGATACATGCATCCCAATNAATAAGGCAAGGTATTCCTTGCCTTCAACTATGGAAAATACTATGGAGATTCCTTAAAAAACTATGACTAAATCTATCATATGACCCAACCATCCTACTACTTGGCATTCACTCTGAGAAAACCAAAACTGAAAAGATACATGCATCCCAATGTTCACTGCAGCACTATTTACAATAGCTAGGACATGGAAGCAACCTAGATGTCCATCAACAGATGAATGGATAAAGAAGTGTGGTACATATATACAATAGAATATTATTCAGCCATAAAAAGGAATGCATTTGAGTCAGTGCAAATGATGTGGATCAACCTAGAATGCATCATACAGAGTGAAGTCAGTCAGAAAGAGAAAACCAAATATCGTGTATTAATGCATATATATGGAATCTAGAAAGATAGTACTGATGAACCTATTTGCAGGGCAGCAATGGAGATGCAGACATAGAGAACAGACTTACGGACACAGCAGGGTGAGTAGGAAGGAAAGGGTGGGACTAACAGAAAGCATAGCATGGAAACATATACTAACATATGTAAAATAGATAGCTAGTGGGAATTTGCTGCATGACTCAAGGAACTCAAACCCGGGCTCTGTGACAACCTAGAGGAGTGTGGGATGGGGTGGGATGGGGCAGGGAAGCTCAAGAGGGAGTGGACATATATATACCTATAACTGATCCATGTTACCAAGACAATATTGTAATTATCCTTCAATTAAAAAAATAAATTGAGAAAACAATATCCCCTGCCTTCTAATGAGAAAAGTTCTTGATAACTGGTGGGTGTGCTTCTGGTTAAATCAGTTTTTAATTGCAGCTATGAGACAGAATTAATTTTTTCTACCAAGGAAAGGAAAGAGAGGATTCAAGGAAACATTTGGAAATGGAGGACTGGAGCTAAAGAGGTTTAGAGAAGAGTCAAAAGAAAGAGGATACACGTGGCTGTGTGGCTATCAGAATCTTGGAGAGAGACAACAAGTAGGGAGATTTGAAGGGAAACAGTGTTTTCCTGCGAGGGAAAAAAAAAACTCATCATTTTCAGTAAAATACATGCTTTGGGGCAAATGACTTCTTTAGGGTGAGTGAGAAGAATCACTGGTCCTTGCTGCATATATAGAAATAACTAACCTCTGGGTTTCTTAGATTGTTAATGTTGACCCAAGGACTTATTTCCTTCTGGTCTTTAACATTAGATTAGAGCCTCCCTAGATCTATATCTGTCTTTTTGATCACTCTATACCATTTTTCTGGCACACAGAAAGCAACTGACAAATATCTGTGATACAGCTGACTGTCTCACTGACTCATTCACTTTCATTCATGATGATGAGATCTGAATACACAGAAGAATCTCCCTTCCCTGGAGGTTTTCTTGCACTGATCTTGCCTAGCACCCCCTCACCCACCCTACCCAAAAGCTTCACTTTCTGGAGAGCCACATAAGAGACTCAAAGTCTGTAGATTTCAAAGCAAATCCCAGAAGTCAAAGTGGAATAGTGTCTAACAATCCTGGCCACTCATGGGCATTGCCGTGGTGGAGGAACCATTCAAGAAGCACTGCAGAAATAGTTTCTAGTGTGAGGTTACTTGTTAACTCTACAACAGAGATAGCTTCTACAAGGACCCAAGTTAGAAAAGCAAACAAACAGCTGGAGACTGTACCAAGAAAAAATACAGATGCCAACATTCTCCTCATAGCAGGATGGAGAAAGATTTCCATTGAAGAGCCAGTGAAATGAGATTTTATTATAGGAAAAAGCACATAAACCTCTTTCATTTACTGTCTCCTTTTTTTTACTCTATAGAAGTCTTGATTCCCACATGAGAGAAAAACACAAAGGTCCTTCTGTCTTATCTTTTCCAAACTCAGGAACAAATATGTATTTTATATGTTCTCAGAAACTAAGAAATAGCATGTACTTGAAATGAATGGCTGAACTCACCATTTGAAGACTCCTACATCCAAGGGCTGTTGGACTGTGACTGGCTAATCCATGCAGCCAAGGCTGATAAATTCCATCCACCAAGCAGTGACTTGAAGATACAGGACTTTTTGTGATTTTGTATTTGCCATTAGAGAGTTGTGACACCTCTACCCATCACAGGTAGAGAAAAAAAAAAAAAGTTCCAATTACTCATTTCAGGTAAATAAGATCCCTGAACTTTTCTGTAATCTATCATTCTTTGATTTTTTAGTCTTCCATTCATACTTTGTTTTAATCTAATCATTTTTTTTTCTCCTGCCAAATTGGATGAATTGTTCCACAGAAGTTAAGGTAGGAGACAGATTGCTTTTTGTTTTTGTATATTTCTTTTTTATGCTGTTAAACAAGACTGGATTGCATTGAACAAGATGTTTAATTAGCCTAAACTCAATGTCCTCATCCATAAAATAAGGATAATAATACAGTACAACTTGTATAAGGTAGATGTGAAGGCTTCCTAGGTGGCGCTAGTGGAAAAGAATCCACCTGCCAATGCAGGAGACACAAGAGAAAGAGTTTGATCCTTGTTGAAAAGATACACTGGAGGAAGAAATAGCAACCCACTTCAGTATTCTTGCCTGGGAAATCCCATGGACAGAGAAGCCTGACAGGCTATAGCCCACAAGCTTACAGAGTTAGACATGAGTGGGCACATGTATGCATGTGGAAAATTAAATGAGATAATGCATACAAAGTACCGAGCAAAGTGTCTAGAGCCTATCTAGCGCTCTAAATATCAGTTCTTGTTTCTAAGTGTGAGTTCTCTTTCTCGCATTCAAAAATGTTCGTTTTTAAACTTGCTTAATTAAATCCTACAACCTAACTTCACCCCTATCATTTCATCTTAATTCTTTAAAGTCACTTCTGTGTTGGTTTAGTCACTAAGTCATATTCGACACTTGTAACCCCATGGACTGCAGCCTGCCAGGCTCCTCTGTCCATGGGATTCACCAGGCAAGAATACTGCAGTGGGTTGCCATTTCCTTCTCCAGGTGATCTTCCCAACCCAGGAATTGAACTCAGGTCTCCTGCATTACAGGCAGATTCTTTACCAACTGAGCTACAGAGAAGCCCAATTAACTTCATCCTTTTTCATTTCAACTTAATTGTTTAAAATCACTTCTGAACGTCTTAAAAATCAGAATATTTAAGAGGTACACTTTAATACAGGTTGGTGATCATGTTTACAATGATAGTACATATCATTGTAACCAAACAGCTCTGGTTTCCTTGAGGGCAGCGACTTCAATGTTCTTTGTCACTGCCACATGTTGTGCACCTAAAGCAGTTAAGTAATGGACACAAAACAGGTGCTCAATAAATATTTGTTGAATGAATGAAACAAGTCAGAAACAACTTAGTAAGAATATACTACTTCACAGAGACACTAGTAAGGCAGAATTATAAACTAGTCACACTTAGTAGTAGGATAAGAATTTTATTCCCTGGGAACCATGGTAGCACTGAGGATGCCATTTATGGCTTCATCACCATGACTTGTTATCCAAGTCATTTTTGGCCAATTCAACTAAATGACTTCATTTTCAAGAGCTTCTTTTATTACTAGACTTGTGGCATATATCACCCCATTCTGTTTCCTGGGATGGGGAGATAAAGTAGCAAGTGTTTGCTTCTGATAAAATGAAAAGGAACTGAAACATTCCACTATTACTCTTACATGAAATATACATGACTTACACAACAGTAAAGAAAATCTTATCTTGTCTATTCTTTTCTCCAACACTAATTTGCTTCTCCTCAGGATCTAATCAGATAAGGAATTTGGCAATTAAATTAGAAAATAAATTCCAGTGGTATATAAAACATGTGAAAATATAATGGCTTTAACCATAAGTTGATAAGCAAAGACTGCTCATTTTAACAGTAATTTTAAACGAAGCACTCATCAAATCTGAAAAATTTACACTTTATTTTGCACTGAATATGTGTGTTGGTTCTTTCTTCTTTATCTTTCTCTTATAATTAACAAAAATATTTAAAAGGGAGAATTGTGGCAAAGAAAGGCTACAGTAGAAGACAAGCATACAATGAACCCTGGAGAAGGAAACGACAACTCATTCCAGTATTTTTGCCTGGGAAATCTCAAGGACAGAGGAGCCTGGAAGGCTACAGTCCATGGGGTCACAAAAGAGCCAGACATAACTTAGTGACTAAACAACAATACATGAATGAAAGACTTGGAAAGACTACCACAGACATTTCACTCTCTATAGCTAAATGTATAGATGGATATACAGATGGATACACAGAAACAATATACAGATGGACCACTATTAGCTTCTGAGACACCAAACAGCCTGCATATTTTGCCAAAAATTTCCCAAACCTATCATATTCACTTTCATTGTATTTATCAAAACTGCTTACATTTTCCTTCTACTATTGTTTACCTAATAGCTCTATTTACCTCATATTTTAAGCTTTCTATGCATTTTAGATTTACCTTAAACAAGAGTATCTGAGAAAATAAGCATGTGTGCTTTTTCCTAATGTATATTAAAAGAAACACTGAATATTAAAAGAAACACTAAATATTAAAATAAGCATCTGTCCATTCATACCCATCAAATAATTCATATCCCCAGTCAAATTTGTACCACACACTCTGGGAAAAAAGACTAAGCGTTAAAACAGCAGAGTTATCCCCTGTAAAATGAATGAAACCATACCTCCTGTCACTGTATCTATGCAAAAGACTATTGTAGCAGTTTACCTTACAATATCTATCTGCGACTATCTATGCTGCAGTCCGTCAAGATCAGTTTGCATCATGTCCAGAGTATTTGGGGGGTTGTTTCCATTTTGCTATCCAATAAAAAATACAAAAAGAAAACCTTCTTCATATTTTTTTTTTTTTTTTTTTTGAAATAGAGGTTTCTGCATGTACGTGGCCTGAGAGCAGGTACAGGACTTCCAGTCAGGAAGTCACAGCAGGGAACGGGCAAGAGCCCTATTTGTAAGGCGGTCCACTGACAGAAACACCCAACTGAAGGTCTGAAATAGAAACTAATGATTGACCAGGAGTTTCAACAGCTCTTCTCTTGATTCTGGCAATGGAAATAAAAGAGAAGTTATCCAGTGTTTGAAGAGTAAATCTTCACTCTTTTTCAGTCTTGTATTCAGAAGAGTGTTGAGGAAATAGTAAACAAATTTCTTCTCAATAGTTGCATTCCCCTTGGAGAATTTACATTCCTTCCTGACATACCTCAAAGAGCTATAAAAACACATCAGTTCAAAAGACAGAAAGGAGAGTTAATATTTAAAGGAGCAGCTAGCAATCAATTACCCTCAGTTTAATAATAGTTAACATTTATTGAGTACCTATGATATGTCTAGGACTGTGCTAATCATTATACTTGAATTATCTGTTCTATTACAGTCATAACAACCCAATATGTCGGGAATTTTATTACCATCATTTTTCAAAGGAAAACAGAGAGGTTTCTGACAGGACTCAAACCCAGGGTTCTCTGACTCCAGAGATGAAGCTTTTTAACCATTACAAATGTATCAACCATCATTCAGTTCTTGGAAAGCCTCAATTGAATTCCCCGATTAATTATCTTCTTGATTTTTAACATATATTTCTTTATTTGTTAAACCACTTGGTAGCCAGTTAGACCAAAGGACAGCTATAATAGTGGAAAATGAAAGTTATCAAGAAAACTTAAAAACTATATTTATTGTATGTCAATCACTTCACATATATTATCAAATTTAACCCTCAAAACAAATATATAATATCCATTTCACAGATAAAGAAACTGGATAAAGAACACAGATAAAGAAACTGGAAATTTAAAAAATAAGGAACTTGACCAAAGTGATATAGAAGCGATATTTTAAACAGGCATTCTGACTATACAGATCATTATCTTAACATGCTGAAGGACTTTCTGTAATATAATGAAAACAATCATTTTTAGGGTATTTATATGGAGTAATTCGACCAGTCCTCATCTTCACCAAGTACAAAGGCCAAGATTAACCCATCATCCTTGTAAGTGAATCCTGAGCTGGCAGCATCAGCACCATCTGCAATCTTATTCATAATGCAAAATGTCAGGTCCTACCTAGAACTATTGAATCAGAAACCTGAGTGTGGCACTCAGCTTTTTTTTATCAAGCCTTGTAGGTAACTCTGATACTCATCAACTTTGAGAACCAGTAGTTTGAATTATCGGAAAAGGCAACGGCACCCACTCCAATACTCCTGCCTGGAAAATCCCATGGATGGAGGAGTCTGGAAGGCTATAGTCCATGGGGTCACTGAGGGTCGGACACGACTGAGCGACTTCACTTTCACTTTTCACTTTCATGCACTGGAGAAGAAAATGGCAACCCACTCCAGTGTTCTTGCCTGGAGAATCCCAGGGACGGGGGAGCCTGGTAGGCTGCCATTTATGGGGTCACACAGAGTCGGACATGACTGAAGTGACTTAGCAGCAGCAGCAGCAGTTTGAATTATTACTCTCTTACCCTGGCAACACCTTAGGATCACTTGAGAACTTTACATAAATAAGATACTTGGGCATGTTCCTAGAAATTCTGATTCTAGTTGATCTGGGTGGCAGCATAGACAATGGTATTTTAGAAAATGTATCAGGTAGTTCTAATGTGCAGGATGGTTGAGTACATGGGTCCTCCTTATACTATCTTTGGTTTAAAACTGAGAGAACTAACTAAGAAGAAAGGCCATGGAAGAGCTGGATTTGTTCTGTACAAAGAAAGAGTAAACTTGCTTGGATACGCCTAAAAACCTTTCTGGAGAGCTCTTTAATTATGGGATTTTAAAACAATGACCTTACTGCCTTTAAAGTGTTAGATATTTCATTTCTGAAGCCTTTAAAGACACAAGGATGACCACATATTAAATAAATTGGGCCCAAGAGATTAAGCACCTCCATGGTTCATATTATTTTGTTGTTGTTAAAGTACTTTATCTTCTAAATTTATGTTTTCAAAGCTTTTAAAGAATAAAATATTTATATCTTGATCACTCATAAGCAGTATGTTGACTCTCATCTAATAATTTACAACTGCACTTATGATTACATTTTGTCTTCAGTCTCACAAAGTGTTCTTATTTGTTCCTCCCAAAATAAGCAGTCGGTGCCTGTGTTATCATCTCTAACTGCTCCAATATCTGATTCACCTAGGATGAACGAACAACTGGGAAAACTGCAGTGACACATCATCTTCCTCAAATAAATTACAAAAGCTTTAGAGTTAATGGTTGCAACCAATGATACATAGCCTGCAGGGATTCTACATCTTCCACAAGGAAACAACAAACTTTGGAAATAACTGTTTCCTTGCATCAAACTGCCACATGTCCATAACAACACTATGCCAAAATGTGGAAACAAGCTGACTGCCATTAACAGATAAACTATGGTATATCCTTACAATAGAATATTACTCAGCTACAAAAAGGAATGAAGTATTGACACATACAATAGGGATAAACCTTGAAAACATTATGCTAAGAAGCCAGACACAAAAGGTCACATATTGTATGATTTCACTTGTATGAAATATCCAGAATAAGTGAATCCTTAGTAGACACAGTAAGTAGACAGTAAGTGGTTTTCCAGGGACTGACGGCAAAGGGGAGTAGGGAGTGACTGCTTAATGAGTACAAGGTCTCCTTTCAGGTTGATAAAGTGTTTTCAACCTAGATAGTGGCGATGATTGCATAGCATTTTGAAAGTACAAAAAGCCACTGAGTTGTATGCTTCAAATGGTTAATTTTTAATGTTATGGGATTTTACCTCAATAAAAGGTAATTTTAAAAATAACTGGCACTACTTCTCCACATTTGGCATCTGTGTCTTCTTTAGATTACTATAATGCATCAGAATAAAATATGTATGTTTTCACTTTTATTTTGAAATAATTATAAACAAGAAACTGCAAAGATAGTATAAGTAGGACCCATGTACTCTTCACTCAGTTTCCCTACCGGTCCTATCTTATGCAGTTATACTGAATTGGACATTATTACAATGAGCATGTATAGTTCTTTTTTTAAGTTTTTCAACTTTTATTTTATATACAAAGATCTAGTATTGTTTCTGCATAACGTAGATGTGCTGGATGATCCATTCAAACAAATTCACTTAGTAACTTAACTTCATTTAATGATGTCCATGTTTTTTGTGTACTGGAAGAAGCACTGACGGCACATATTGAGGCCATATTTCCAAATTAGGCGCTGCCAGTTTGAGTAGACCTAGCAAGAATGAGAACCCTGGACAAATTTTCTCAAATGTCTCCAGTAGAGCTGCTGGTGACCCATGTTGCTCTCTTGGCTGCAAAGAGCAAAAGGAACAAGGGTGCATACACATGTGCTCTTCAAAATTTGGTGATACAGTTTACTAGAAGGCAGTGCTAATTCTATATCATTTTTTTTTAATTGGGATATTCACTTTATTGTAGTAGTCTGGGATCAGAACTGCAGTATAACCAAATTATACTTCTATTTCTTTTCTCCAGATGGGACAAATTCTATGGTTCAATTTACACCATCACCTCAGAGCTAAACTTATCTGAAAGCAAATCTTTGCTGGGCTTTTTCTGTTTTTATTATGTGTATAGACTCATACAGGGCTTCCCTGGTGGCTCAGATGGTAAAGAATCAGCCAGTAATGCAGGAGACAGGGGTTCAATCCCTGGGTTGGGAAGATCCCCTAGAACTTTTATAACTTTACATTTTACATTCAAATGTACTAACATTTTATGTTAATTTTTGTACAACGTGTGAGGTTTAAGTTGAAACAGTTTTTGTTTGTGGATAGCCAATTGCTCCAGCACCATTTACTGAGAAGATTATTCATCTTTCACTGAATTACCTTTAGAAAAAAAAATCAACTGGCTATATATGTCTGGGTTTATTTCTAAGTTCTTTCTTCTACCCAACTGATCTCTGTGCCTCTCCTTTAACCAGTTTCACTGTAGTCCTGGTTTCTATAGTATATCATTCTTGAACTCAGGTGGAGTGATTCTTACCAATTTATTATTCTTTTTAAAAATTGTTTAAGCTAGTCTGGTTTCTTGGCTTTTCCATATAATTTTAGAATAACACTGCCTAGCTACTTCTATAAAAAATCTTGCTGAGATATTTAGAGGTTCTGCATGTTAATCTGGGGAGAACTGACATGTTTACAATGCTTTACTATATTGAGACTTTAAATCCATGGACATGGTTTGTCTTTCCATTTTAGATCTTTTACTTCTTTCATCAGTGTTTTATAGTTTCCAGCATATAAGCATATTAAATTTGTATCTATTTAAGTTTTTGAGCAGCTATAAATGGCATTTTTATTTAATTTGGGTTTCTATATTTTTATCGTTAGAATATAGACTTTTTTTTTTCTTTTTTTTTTGGCTGCACCATGCAGCATGTTGAACTTCCCTGACCAGGGATCTAACTCATGGCCCCTGCAGTGGAAGTGCTGAGTTTTAACCACTGGACCACCAGGGAAGTCTGAAACATAACTGATTTTTGAATGCTTATTTTATATCCTGTTAACTTCCTGAACTCACTTACTACTTCTAGAAGTTTTTGGTAGATTTCTTAGAATTTTTTTTTTTTAACATAGACCATCATGCCATCTGCAAATAGGGGCAGTTTATTTCTTCCTAGTTTATATGTCTTTTATTTTCCTTTTTTACCTTATTTCTCTGGCCAGAACTTCTCCACAATCTCTTCTAGAAAACAGAAGAGGAGGGACACTTCTCAACTTATTCCATGAAACCCCTATTACCCTGATACTGAAACAAGACAAAGACAATACAAAAATGAAAACTACATGCAATTTCCCTCATGAATATATGAGCAAAAAATTCTTAACATTAGAAAATAAAACCTAGGAACATATAACACTCTGAACAAATAAGAGTTTATTTCAAAGATACAAGACTGGTTCAACATCTGAAAATCAATCAATATGACCCACCATATTAACAGGGTAATGAAAAATCACCCGATCCTAAGAACTGATATCAAAAAAGCACTTGACAAAATGTGACATCCATTTATGGTTAAACAAAAAAAAGAAGACAAAAAAAAAAAAAAAACTTAGAAAAACTAGGAATAGCAGGAATCATCCTTAATTTGATAGTTATGAAATCAACACATTATAGATCAAAAGACCAAATGAGGTATGTTATCTATTTCCTTTATGAATAAGGCACTGTTAACGGGCTGAAGATCCACTATGTCACTATACATATGCTAAAATCCAGTAAATTCAATTACTTAATACATAGTGGATAAAGTCCATCAGACAGGAAATGTTAAATAATGATGAGTCCATGAGGATACTGGTTCAAAATATATTTCATCCCTTGATTTGGAAAGTCTGTCTTAGACACAAGGTAAGATTCTTGTGCTTTAGACCCCACTTTCTTTTATTCATTCATTCAATATGTATCTATTGAAGGTATTACTGTATGATAGGCACTGCTCTAGATATTGTAGAGAATGAAACAAACAGATCAATTTTCATAATTTTCATACCACACTGCTTATATTCTGATGATGGGAAAGAGAAAAATCAGGCTAAAAATTATAAACATATACTACATAGTATATTACTTGGGGACCAGTGTTATTACAAACTAAATAGGAAAATAAGAGAGGGAATACTGTGATGAAGGTGGATTTAAATAGAATAGTCAGGACAAACTCACTGGAAAGGAAAAATATGAGCTAGTATTTAAGGAGATAAGCATGCTAGGCAAAATAATGCCTCTCCCCAAAGATATCCTAATCCCTGGAATTTTAAATGTGTTATCTTACATGGCAAAAGGGATTTTTCAGATATTAAGAAGGTTACCAACCCTGAGATGAAGAGATTATCCAAGTGGGCCCAATCTAATTACATTGAGTCCTTAAAAATCAAAGCACCTTTCCCGGCCTGGGTCATAGGGATATATGACAATGGAAGAAGGATCAGAGAGACACAATCTTTTTTGTTTTGAAGATGAAGATAAAGTACCACAAGCCAATAAATGTGGGTGACCTCTAGAAGGTGGAAAAGGAAAGGAAATTAATTTACTTCTACAACCTCCAGAAGAGAACACAGACCTCCTAACATCTGGATTTTAGGCAAGTGAGACCTGTGTCTGACTTGTGACCTACAACACTGTAAAATAGTAAATCTGTGTTACTTTAAACCGTTGAGTTTGTGGTAACCTATTACAGGAGCAATAGAAAACTAATAGAATGAGCTTATGAATCAAGGAGCAGTGGAAAGGTCAGTGAGTCTGGAGAAGTACAGAATTAGAAGATGATGTCAGAGCGGAGCAGAGGAGATAAAGATTATATAGGGCCTTGGTGGCCAGTTTAACAACATTGGTTTTTATTCTGAGATGAGAAGCCACTTTGAATTCTTAAAACAGAGGAGTATGATCTGTCTTACATCTTAAAAGGATAGTTACTCTGTGGAAGGGCAAGGACAAAAACCTAGAGCTCACTGGGAAGGCTCTTTGAATGACCCAGATGATGGTGGCTTCAATAAGGGCAATAGTTATGGAGATAAGTGCTCAGGTAAATATTCTGAAATTGAGGACAAAAGATTTCCTGGTGGCTTGAATGATGGGTGTAAGAGATGTCTCAAGGTTCTGACCTAAGGAAATGAACAGCTAAGTTTTGTTAACTGAGATGGAGAAGACTATGTGCAGACTTAGAAAAGAGAGAATAGAAGCTTAGCTTCAGACATGTTAAACTTAAGATACTTATTGAAGAGACAGCTGGTATGTTGTTGGATATATGATTTCTAGAGTTAAGGAAGTGATCCACAATGGAAATATAAATCAATATCATCAGGGGGAATTAGGTGGTACTGGAAGATGTGAGAGCAGAGGCAATCACCAAGGGAACGAGGGTGGGCAGAAAGAGAAAAGCTCTAAGATTGGACCTTGAAAAGCCCTAAAGTCAAGATATTAAGAATGAGCAAAAAATCCTGAAGAGAGGTAGCCAGTGAAGTAGGAAAACAGAGCAAAACAGGAAACTATGTATCTTGGAACCAAGTGAAGTATGTTTCAAGAATGTGGGTGCGTGTGTGCAAGCTCAATTGTATCAGACTCTTTGAGACCCCATGGACTTTAGCTCGCCAGCCTGCTCTTTCCATGGGATTTTTTTCAGGCAAGAATACTGCAGTGGATTGCCATTTCTTCCTCCAGGGGATCTTCCCAACCCAGGGACTGAACCCCCATCTTCTGTGTATCCTGCATTGGCTGATGGATTCTTTACCATTGAGCCACCACCTGGGAAGCCAAGAAGATGGGTGACCAATGGCAAATGTAGTTTTTAGATCAAGTAATATGAGGACTAAGAATTGACCAGTGTTTTAAGCAACATGAAAGTAATAGATACCCTTAAAAAAAAGAAAAAAAAAAAAGGTAGTTTCAAAATAGTGAGAATGTGGAAATGTGGGGTGCTGATGATCCGGAAACACAATTGGTTTAAGAAAGCCTGGAAAGCAAGGAACTGAAATTAGTAAATGATGAGAAACATCTCAAGGAGATTTGCTGCTAATAGCTACATCAGTCTTGGAGAAGGAAGAACCTATAAAAAGCATTTAAAAATGTTGTGCATTGCATTTTCTGCTAATGTTATGGGAAAATGAGGACACAAGATTTAGACCTCCACCAGTGCTGGTGTGAAGTATGCTAACCTGGACACACTGAACTTATAGATATTGGCTTTGGTCTTATTTTTATATCTTGTTATGCCAGTAGAGTTACTGAAACAATATCTTTGTACTTGCCAATAAACTATTCTAAACTATCTTTGCACAAATAAGCAAGATTTACTCTAAAAAGTACTGCTGCCAGAAAACTAAGTCTAACTATATACATATGAATGCAATATAACCCCCTTACTTGGCTTGATAAGGTTTTTTTTAAGTGAATTACTTTTCTCTTTTATGGTAAAAACTTTGTAGTTTCCTATTAAGAGGGGCAGCAGGAAATGTATGCTTGGAGAGGGATATGTTTTTTGTTTCATTTTTTCTCCTTAAGTATTGTAGGTTTTCCCCTCTTTGACCACTTGTAGAAGAAGACCTCCTGAGTAGTATGGAATGACTTGGCAACATCTTTAGAAATAAAAAGCAAAATCCTGTTGTTTGGGGATTTTCTAGCAATATTATCTGGAGAATTATTTTTCTTCTGGGCTTATACATGGCTTTCCTCGAATTATTTCTTATATGGGTAATAATCACACCTCCCTCTTGATTCTTTCATCAAATATGGCAGAAAATGTTCCTCATAAGTAACAAAAAGTTTATTTTATCTGAAGAAGTATGATGAAAGGGAAACATAATTGAACTTGGCACTTCAGAAAGTATGGTTTCAAAAAATATTCTCAAGTAGTTACACAAATTTAATATATGAGTAAGGTGACATCTCAACTCAGTAGGCAAAGAATTTTTTAAAGTAAATGGTGTTAGAACAGTTGTGTGTCCATCCAGAAAAAGGTAAGTTGGTTTTATACTTCTTACTATACACAAAGGTAAATTCCATATCAATTTAAGTTTACATTAAAAATAAATAAATTATTAAGAGAAAATATAGCCTTAGGTTAAAAAAGACCTTTCTAATTTATAATCTAGAATCATTTAAAAAATTGCTAAAATTAATCATTTTGACTATCAAAATTATAAAAAAGTCTGAATCCCAAATTGAAANTTCTTTCATCAGTGTTTTATAGTTTCCAGCATATAAGCATATTAAATTTGTATCTATTTAAGTTTTTGAGCAGCTATAAATGGCATTTTTATTTAATTTGGGTTTCTATATTTTTATCGTTAGAATATAGACTTTTTTTTTTCTTTTTTTTTTGGCTGCACCATGCAGCATGTTGAACTTCCCTGACCAGGGATCTAACTCATGGCCCCTGCAGTGGAAGTGCTGAGTTTTAACCACTGGACCACCAGGGAAGTCTGAAACATAACTGATTTTTGAATGCTTATTTTATATCCTGTTAACTTCCTGAACTCACTTACTACTTCTAGAAGTTTTTGGTAGATTTCTTAGAATTTTTTTTTTTTAACATAGACCATCATGCCATCTGCAAATAGGGGCAGTTTATTTCTTCCTAGTTTATATGTCTTTTATTTTCCTTTTTTACCTTATTTCTCTGGCCAGAACTTCTCCACAATCTCTTCTAGAAAACAGAAGAGGAGGGACACTTCTCAACTTATTCCATGAAACCCCTATTACCCTGATACTGAAACAAGACAAAGACAATACAAAAATGAAAACTACATGCAATTTCCCTCATGAATATATGAGCAAAAAATTCTTAACATTAGAAAATAAAACCTAGGAACATATAACACTCTGAACAAATAAGAGTTTATTTCAAAGATACAAGACTGGTTCAACATCTGAAAATCAATCAATATGACCCACCATATTAACAGGGTAATGAAAAATCACCCGATCCTAAGAACTGATATCAAAAAAGCACTTGACAAAATGTGACATCCATTTATGGTTAAACAAAAAAAAGAAGACAAAAAAAAAAAAAAACTTAGAAAAACTAGGAATAGCAGGAATCATCCTTAATTTGATAGTTATGAAATCAACACATTATAGATCAAAAGACCAAATGAGGTATGTTATCTATTTCCTTTATGAATAAGGCACTGTTAACGGGCTGAAGATCCACTATGTCACTATACATATGCTAAAATCCAATAAATTCAATTACTTAATACATAGTGGATAAAGTCCATCAGACAGGAAATGTTAAATAATGATGAGTCCATGAGGATACTGGTTCAAAATATATTTCATCCCTTGATTTGGAAAGTCTGTCTTAGACACAAGGTAAGATTCTTGTGCTTTAGACCCCACTTTCTTTTATTCATTCATTCAATAAGTATCTATTGAAGGTATTACTGTATGATAGGCACTGCTCTAGATATTGTAGAGAATGAAACAAACAGATCAATTTTCATAATTTTCATACCACACTGCTTATATTCTGATGATGGGAAAGAGAAAAATCAGGCTAAAAATTATAAACATATACTACATAGTATATTACTTGGGGACCAGTGTTATTACAAACTAAATAGGAAAATAAGAGAGGGAATACTGTGATGAAGGTGGATTTAAATAGAATAGTCAGGACAAACTCACTGGAAAGGAAAAATATGAGCTAGTATTTAAGGAGATAAGCATGCTAGGCAAAATAATGCCTCTCCCCAAAGATATCCTAATCCCTGGAATTTTAAATGTGTTATCTTACATGGCAAAAGGGATTTTTCAGATATTAAGAAGGTTACCAACCCTGAGATGAAGAGATTATCCAAGTGGGCCCAATCTAATTACATTGAGTCCTTAAAAATCAAAGCACCTTTCCCGGCCTGGGTCATAGGGATATATGACAATGGAAGAAGGATCAGAGAGACACAATCTTTTTTGTTTTGAAGATGAAGATAAAGTACCACAAGCCAATGAATGTGGGTGACCTCTAGAAGGTGGAAAAGGAAAGGAAATTAATTTACTTCTACAACGTCCAGAAGAGAACACAGACCTCCTAACATCTGGATTTTAGGCAAGTGAGACCTGTGTCTGACTTGTGACCTACAACACTGTAAAATAGTAAATCTGTGTTACTTTAAACCGTTGAGTTTGTGGTAACCTATTACAGGAGCAATAGAAAACTAATAGAATGAGCTTATGAATCAAGGAGCAGTGGAAAGGTCAGTGAGTCTGGAGAAGTACAGAATTAGAAGATGATGTCAGAGCGGAGCAGAGGAGATAAAGATTATATAGGGCCTTGGTGGCCAGTTTAACAACATTGGTTTTTATTCTGAGATGAGAAGCCACTTTGAATTCTTAAAACAGAGGAGTATGATCTGTCTTACATCTTAAAAGGATAGTTACTCTGTGGAAGGGCAAGGACAAAAACCTAGAGCTCACTGGGAAGGCTCTTTGAATGACCCAGATGATGGTGGCTTCAATAAGGGCAATAGTTATGGAGATAAGTGCTCAGGTAAATATTCTGAAATTGAGGACAAAAGATTTCCTGGTGGCTTGAATGATGGGTGTAAGAGATGTCTCAAGGTTCTGACCTAAGGAAATGAACAGCTAAGTTTTGTTAACTGAGATGGAGAAGACTATGTGCAGACTTAGAAAAGAGAGAATAGAAGCTTAGCTTCAGACATGTTAAACTTAAGATACTTATTGAAGAGACAGCTGGTATGTTGTTGGATATATGATTTCTAGAGTTAAGGAAGTGATCCACAATGGAAATATAAATCAATATCATCAGGGGGAATTAGGTGGTACTGGAAGATGTGAGAGCAGAGGCAATCACCAAGGGAACGAGGGTGGGCAGAAAGAGAAAAGCTCTAAGATTGGACCTTGAAAAGCCCTAAAGTCAAGATATTAAGAATGAGCAAAAAATCCTGAAGAGAGGTAGCCAGTGAAGTAGGAAAACAGAGCAAAACAGGAAACTATGTATCTTGGAACCAAGTGAAGTATGTTTCAAGAATGTGGGTGCGTGTGTGCAAGCTCAATTGTATCAGACTCTTTGAGACCCCATGGACTTTAGCTCGCCAGCCTGCTCTTTCCATGGGATTTTTTTCAGGCAAGAATACTGCAGTGGATTGCCATTTCTTCCTCCAGGGGATCTTCCCAACCCAGGGACTGAACCCCCATCTTCTGTGTATCCTGCATTGGCTGATGGATTCTTTACCATTGAGCCACCACCTGGGAAGCCAAGAAGATGGGTGACCAATGGCAAATGTAGTTTTTAGATCAAGTAATATGAGGACTAAGAATTGACCAGTGTTTTAAGCAACATGAAAGTAATAGATACCCTTAAAAAAAAGAAAAAAAAAAAAAAGGTAGTTTCAAAATAGTGAGAATGTGGAAATGTGGGGTGCTGATGATCCGGAAACACAATTGGTTTAAGAAAGCCTGGAAAGCAAGGAACTGACATTAGTAAATGATGAGAAACATCTCAAGGAGATTTGCTGCTAATAGCTACATCAGTCTTGGAGAAGGAAGAACCTATAAAAAGCATTTAAAAATGTTGTGCATTGCATTTTCTGCTAATGTTATGGGAAAATGAGGACACAAGATTTAGACCTCCACCAGTGCTGGTGTGAAGTATGCTAACCTGGACACACTGAACTTATAGATATTGGCTTTGGTCTTATTTTTATATCTTGTTATGCCAGTAGAGTTACTGAAACAATATCTTTGTACTTGCCAATAAACTATTCTAAACTATCTTTGCACAAATAAGCAAGATTTACTCTAAAAAGTACTGCTGCCAGAAAACTAAGTCTAACTATATACATATGAATGCAATATAACCCCCTTACTTGGCTTGATAAGGTTTTTTTTAAGTGAATTACTTTTCTCTTTTATGGTAAAAACTTTGTAGTTTCCTATTAAGAGGGGCAGCAGGAAATGTATGCTTGGAGAGGGATATGTTTTTTGTTTCATTTTTTCTCCTTAAGTATTGTAGGTTTTCCCCTCTTTGACCACTTGTAGAAGAAGACCTCCTGAGTAGTATGGAATGACTTGGCAACATCTTTAGAAATAAAAAGCAAAATCCTGTTGTTTGGGGATTTTCTAGCAATATTATCTGGAGAATTATTTTTCTTCTGGGCTTATACATGGCTTTCCTCGAATTATTTCTTATATGGGTAATAATCACACCTCCCTCTTGATTCTTTCATCAAATATGGCAGAAAATGTTCCTCATAAGTAACAAAAAGTTTATTTTATCTGAAGAAGTATGATGAAAGGGAAACATAATTGAACTTGGCACTTCAGAAAGTATGGTTTCAAAAAATATTCTCAAGTAGTTACACAAATTTAATATATGAGTAAGGTGACATCTCAACTCAGTAGGCAAAGAATTTTTTAAAGTAAATGGTGTTAGAACAGTTGTGTGTCCATCCAGAAAAAGGTAAGTTGGTTTTATACTTCTTACTATACACAAAGGTAAATTCCATATCAATTTAAGTTTACATTAAAAATAAATAAATTATTAAGAGAAAATATAGCCTTAGGTTAAAAAAGACCTTTCTAATTTATAATCTAGAATCATTTAAAAAATTGCTAAAATTAATCATTTTGACTATCAAAATTATAAAAAAGTCTGAATCCCAAATTGAAAAAAGGGCCCAAAATCAAAAGGCAAAAGACAGAGAAAAAGCTGTTTGTAATTCATAACTTAAAAGACAAATGCCAAAACAATCTTGAGAAAGAACAGAGCTGACAGTATCATGCTCCTAGACTTCAGACTATACTACAAAGCCATAGTAATTAAAACAGTGTGGTTCAGGCACAAAACCAGACACAAAAATCAGTGGAGCAGAATAGAGAGCCTACAAATTAACTCACACCCTTATGGTCATTTAATCTGTAACAAAGGAGGCAAAAATATACAATGGGGAAGAGACAGTCTCTTCAATAGGTGGTGCTTGGTAAACTGGACAGCTCCATGTGAAATTAGAACATTTTCTCACACCATGAACAAAAATAAACTCAAAATGAACTAAAGACCGTTAACCATAAAACTTCTAGAAGAAAACATAGGCAGAACACTTTGCATAAATCATAGCAATATTTTTCTTTTTGGATCTGTCTCCTCAGGCAAAGGAAATAAAAGCAAAAATAAACAAATGGGACCTGATAAAATTAAAAAACTTCTGTAAAACACAGAAAACCATCAACAAAATGATAACACAACATACCGAATGAGAGAAAGATATTTTCAAATGATATGACAGATAAAGGACTAATATCCAAAATATATAAACAGCTCAAATAACCCAATGCCAAAAACAATCCAATTAAAACATGGGCAGAAAACTTGAACAGACATTATTTCCAAAGATGACACACAGATGGCCAACAGGCCCATGAAATGATGTTCAACTTCACTAGTCATCAAAGAAATGCAAAATCAAAACAATGGTATCACTTTACACCTGTCAGAATTGCTATCATCAAAAGGACAACAAATAACTGATGTTGGTGAGGATGTGGACCAAAAGGAACCCTTGTATACTGTTTGTGGTAATGCAAATTGATGCAGCTACTATGGAAAATATATTTCCTCAAAAAATTAAAAATACAACTATCATCTGATCCAGAAATTCTACTTCTAGGTATATATGTAAAGAAAAGAAAAACACTCATTTGAAAAGATACATGCACACCAATGTCCATAGCAACATTATTTATAATAGCCAAGACATGAAAGCAACTAAATGGCTATCAATAGATTAAACAGATAAACATTCACACACACACACACACACACACACACACACACACACACAGGAATACTACTCAGTCGTAAAAAATAAATTTTACCATTTGCAACAACATGGATGGACCTGGAAGGTATTATGCTTAGTGAAATAAGTAAGACCAAGAAGGACACATATTGTACCTTATCATAATGTCAAAGCTAAACAAAGAATTAAGGAAATTAAGAGGTACAAATTATATGTATAAAATATGACATGAAGATATATTGTACAGCACAGGAAATACAGCCAATATATAATAACTTTAGATGAAATAGAAACCATAAAATTTTTGAAGCACTATGTTGTATACCTGTAACTAACATAATATTATAAATCAACCATGCTTGAGTAAAAATTAAAATAAAGGAATTTCCCAAAAAAAGAAAAATGCAAACTAAGGCTACATAAAGCAATCAGTCTAAATAATCATAATGGCATAAATTCAAAAGTTAGACAATACCAATTTGTGGGCAAGTTTATAAGCAAACTGATCATCTTATATATTACAAATGAAAGTGAAAAATAATACAATTATTCTGAGGAGAAATACGGCAATTTTTATTTAATTATAAATGCATTTATTCTTTCACTCAAGATTTTGCTTTGGGGAATTATCTTATAAAAACATGAGTATGAAATGATGTATGTTCAACTATTCCTTAAAACCTTGTTTGTAATAGAAAAAAACATAAATGTTATCAAACTCAAACTTACATACTGTAAAACGTTCACCCAAGGGAATACGATACAGTTGTAAAAATCAAGGAGGAAGCTCTCTCTGTATGGACAAGAGAAGAGATCCAGGATATACTACCAACTGCATTTTTTGAAAAAGTCATATAACAGGGCATACAGTACGGTATCTTTTGTTTATAAAAGTGGGGAGACTACAGTGGACATGGACTGGGGTTGGAGAGAAAATTCTTAATTATAGTTAGATTTTTAAATCATATAAATATACAAACAATCCAAACTAAAAAGAAATAAAATAAAAACAAAGCAGAACTGGAGTCAAATCCTAAATCACACATAGACTATATAACCTTGTATATTAACTTAACCATCATCCTGAGCTTGATTTCTTAGTCCATAAAATTCGAAAAACATGCCTTGTTTGTTTATTTTTCTTTTTAATAGATAATGGAAAACATATGAAAACACTTTTGAACCATGGAGTGATAAGAAAGGAAGACCTATTATCTTTTATTTTCAGTTTTCTTAAAACGAGTTGCAAGCCTACATACAAAATAAGGCACAATCTAATCAAGCAAGTTTATGGACACAGAAATCTCTAATACTCAGTACATACTCTTTATTCATTCTTCTCATTCTCTATTAATTCTTTTCATTTTTCTAAAATTCTGTTTTACTCATAAAAGCTTTTCTCCAGGCCTAGATACAGTTACAGAACAATAAGTATGGACAAAAGAGCTGAGTCACTGGAATAACAGTCCCTCCAAATTCTTCCCTCTGGGGTATCACTCAGCTGGCTCTCTTCTCTTGGTGGCTAGCTGGTTGCAAGGACTGCAACCTCTGGCCTCCTGTCCAGCTGCTATCCAGAGAATCCATTGCTCCCCATGATAGCTCCATATTCTCATCTTTGTCTACTACTTTTGCCATCTCTGCTGTCCCCTCCTCCACCAAATTTCCTACTTCCAGGCTCCCACTTTTGAGGAAGGCAGCCAAGTTCAGGGGCCAGGAATGAGTCATGGGAACAGCTCCTCAGATGGGCCTCCCAAATGCCACGGCTTCTCCTGGTTCCACTGGTCCGCCTTGTGCAGAGTGGGTAAAATTCCTCCTAAGAAGCCAGGGAGAGGCCAAAACTTGCAGGATCCAGGCACCCTGTGATAATATCCTGCCATAACCTGAAGTGTGATTTTTTTTTTTTTTCTTTCAGGTCTTGGGCACCTGTTCCCACAAGGGAGCTGCGCTTCACATAAGGAAGCAATTTCCAACATTCCCATCCCTTATCTTTGGTTAGCAGTGAGGGGGCTTGGTGTCCCCTAATCATCTCTGCCCCCATCCCCCCAGTCTCACTCCCTCTCTGCCCCTCCACTTGTGGGCAATCTAATGTCCCAGTGGATGGACACATGCTTCCAGGTTTTCCTCTCCCAAGTATCACCAGTCTATGGGGGTTTTCTCTACAGTCATATCTCTTGATTCTGACCAATTCTTCATTTAAAAAGAATGATTTAGGGGGCAGCTACAGACACTGTAAATCTTCTCTGAGATCATTGCTAAGAAAAATTATAATTTCAGAACAGTAATTCCTCAGCCTTGGTTGATGAGTATCAGATTTTCCAAAGACAACAATACCAAATTTACCAAAATTCCCTCTAAAAATATTTTTTAAAGTTAAATCATTTTATGTGTGACTGTCACACTCTAAGCCCTACCATAAGCAAAGGACAAAGTCCCTCAAATCTCACACATACACTATTAAGTATCTTTTCCAGTTATAGGGTTAGTCAGAAAGGAGAAAGAATGTTAATACAATTTTTTAAAAATTAAGAAAACAAAGTTTTTAAAATCAAAATTATTCAAGCTAACTTTTAAAAGGACAGATCATAAAATCATAGGATAAACATATTTCTAAATGGCAGAATTAATATATATACACATACATATTATTTTGGTGAATCTTGTATGAAAAGGAAGGAAAGCATAGATATATATCTTACCAGATTGTTATACACTATGGAAAGGAAGAGCATGCATCTCTAATACCAGTGGAACACACTATATATAAATACAAGGCTGACATGAGACCAGAGAATTACTGTGGTTTCACTACAAAGTTTCAATGGGTTTCATAGAAACATTTCTAGATTACACTGGAAATTGTTATAAATATTTCCTCATGCCTCTGTCTTCCACTCATCTGAAAAGAATCTCCTTTCTTTCTGATCTTCAATCAATGCTGAAATGTTATCTATCTGTCCTTGTAATGGCTCCTGGATGCCATGTCCTGCAACCTGGTGCTGTGACCTCAGCATGACAGCTGTTCCAATGGTCCTGGCTGAGGCTGTTGCATTTACTCACCCAAAGAAGCAGAATGTTGGCTCCGTGCACTCACTGTATGCCTGTTACCCCTGGCTGTCAGTCTCCTGACAGGTTGCTCTGTCAATTTTCCCAGGTAAAGGTCCTAAGGGAGGCTTTTCCACAAAGATGGACTGCACGATGTGACCAACATCTCCTTAGCATGGGAGCAAACATTATTGCCCTGAACCTTGAAAGTTCATGCTTATGAACCCCAAGTGGATCTACAAATAGCTAGAGTGAGAACAGTGAGAATAATTATATCCATGCAATTCTAGGTGAATTATGAACACAAAGTACAGGTTAGGGAACCCTTGACAATTAGTCTAAGATTCAGATAGTTACTAAATAAGAAAATAAAGTATTCTTAGAATACTATTCGAGTCACTTTTAGAGGCTCAAAAAACACATAGCTTTAAACAAGGGAAATTTTAAAACATCATAAAATTCTGGCATTGAATGATTTAAAATAAACTCCTTTATTTTGCAGATAAGGAAACTATAACTCAAGGATTTCCCCCAGGTCACTATGGCTTTCAACTAGAAGCCACACTTCCCCAGACTTTTATAATACTTATCTTGAAAGACAGGCTGTAAATTAGGATTTCAGTATCTAAGTACTAAAAGCAAGTTTTATTTCTCACTTTTAATCTTTATTTCTGATGTCCACTTAATAGAAACTTTCCTCTCTTTCCTGTCTTCACAGTCTTACCTGATTTTCATAAAAAAGTACCGTCCTCTCCAATTAAAAAATAAATAAATAAAATTTAAAAAATTTTTAAAAAGTACCTCCCTATCCAATGGTGGGGTTATTTGACACCTTAAGGGATTTGGAGACCTTCAGGATAAGTTCCTACATGCCATACCATATAAAACATGACTATAAATAACCATGGCTATAAAAACCAGACTACTTGCCCACAGCCTAAGAAGAATCAGAGCAGGAAAAAGAAATTAGGCAGAAGGCCCATCTAGTTATGTGCCTCTATATCCAATGTGTGTGTATCTGTGTGTCTGTGTGTCTGTGTATGTGTGAGTGATATGGTGAGAATGATAACTCTTTTTAACCATCAGTATTATACCTGTAATTTCTCACCTGAACAATCTGACACTTGTTAAAGGAGACAATGAATTCATAAACTCAGACTGCGGTCCCAAAGACCTGGGGTTCAAATCCTTGTTCTGACACTTCGCTTCTGTGTGCTTTAGGGAAGGCTCTTAATTCCTTCAAACTTGGGTTTTTTCCTTTGTGACAGGGAAGTAATCATGTCTCCCTCTCAGGGATCATGGTAAGGTTGAAATTACATAGCACAGGGAAAGGGTCTGTATTCACAGAGGCCCAATTAGTATAATTTTCATTTGTTTTTATAAAGTAAGACTCCATTAATACATAGGAGGGAAAATGCAAACAGTACAGAGCAAATCAGATTGTTGTTTTTGTTTCTTTGCAGACCAGTGATGTTTAAAAACCCTTTCCAAGAATACTATAAATTCTCCCCAAACTCCAAGTGGAATTCTTCCTAATGCCATTTGAAAGTTCACTGGGTTTAAGAAACTCTATCTGGGGATGCCATATCTGATAGAAATGCTGGGCAAAATTTTTGGCCTGGTTCATTTTTGACCCCCTGAGATTTATTCTTTTCCCCTCATCCTCCCTTCTCTCTCATTCTGTTTTTCTTCTTCCTGGCACTGCCCCTAATAACTTCTTGGGCAAAAGGAGTTTTTCTTCCTTTGTAATAGTCTGTGCCCTTCTTCAACAGGTCTGGTAAGAACTAAAGTGGATGAGGCATAAATGGATGAGAGAACGTCATCTACGCACTCCCACTCGTCTCAGCCCCAAAGGGTGCTCTTCAGTAACCTCTGTCGTGATCCTCCTTTCCTTTCTGATTCAGCTTTTTCATCTGTTCGGGGCAAAGGTGAAAGGTCACTGGGCGGAGCCACGCTAATTGCACTAGGAAATCTCCCAGTAATGCAAGGACATCAGGGAAAAAATCAAGAAAGAAAAAATAGAAGCATGGAGGAGAAACTGCTGCCAAAAATTGTTATTGAATCCTTTTGGATTTATTTAGAGCATACTGCTCTGCATATAAATATGAAATCAAACAAATCTCTAAGCCAGTCTATTTAGACCAATTTGATATTTCAATGGAAACTAAAGCTATGCCTTTGTGATGCCAAAATATCTGGATTAAAAGTGAAAAACTATGTCAATAAAGAAATATCTGTTAAGCCTATTACCCAAAACAAGCCCTGTGCTTGGGCACTGATGAGAGGATAAGAGAAGTAGAACAGAGTGCTTCTCTTTAAGGAACTTAGTTATGGCAGTAATAATAATAACAACATCCTGGCTATCAGCATGCCACCACATACATGCTGATCATTCTCTTATCATTTTGTCTCCTATTTTTTCCTTATCATCTTTATCAACTATATCTCTATCCATCTGTCCTTCCACCTGTCCTTTCATCCATCCATCCATTTATAGCTCTCTCTCCTTTTATCTACCTATTAAGAGATTATTTTCTTTGTCAAGTAAGTTCACATAAATTCCTTGAGAAAGGGAGCTTGGTTTAGTTTACTGCTATTAACTCTGGTCCAAGAATGGAGCCCTGACACAAACTGACACTAAATAAATATTTCTGAATGAACTAATGATATGGAACTAATGAGATATTCACAAGAGAAGGTAAGAAAATCTTAACAGAGAAAAGACATCTTCATGGAGAAAAGACATCTCCAGCTAAACATACAGATTCAATTTGCACGGATAAGAAGATGGACACAGCATGCCGCCCTCATACGCCAGGGCTGGAATAGTACAGCATAGAGAGTGCGGAAGAAATATTCCCAGCCTCTCAGTGTGAATATACAGGACACCAGTGTCTGGCTGCCTGGATTTAGGTAAAGTATTAGAACTATTCCTTTAATTCACAGATGTTAATATCATTCAAATATGGTTTCCAAGTATGTGTCCTACCTTTTTAGAAGCCTGCAACCCAGGATCTTCATTTAAGGGATGAATCCTCATCATTTACCCAAATAACTGAAACTCAAACTTTAGGGAATTCAGAGAATGAGTAGCTACTATTGATGCCTAGCTAGTCTCTGATTTTCTTTCGGATCTATTTGTCCTCCCTGCTTTATAGCCCCTTGTAATGTAACACAATACACACTCCTTTCCCTCCTTTTCACTGAAACCTGTCTAATGTATAGTTGTACGTGACAATATGATCAACCTGTGAAGACATGTTGCTAAATAAAATAAACTGGTAATGGAAGGACAAAATGCTGCATGAGTTCACCTTTACATGAAAATGTAAAACAGCCTCATAGAATGAGACTAAAATGCTGGTTGCCAGGGACTGAAAGAAGAGAAAGTGGGAAGTTTCTAATCAAAAGGCAAAAAGTCTCAATTATGAAGATAAGTAAGTTCTAGGGATTTTCTAGACAACATTGGCCCTATAATTAACAACACTGTACACTTAAAATTTTCTCACAAACACAGATTTCGTGTTATAATCTTTGTTCTTACCACAATAAAATAACATTAAATAAAAATAAAGATAATTTAATAAACAAAACTTGTGACTAGAAACCCTGTCTTCTGTTTGTTCTACAGGTCACAAAGTCCCCACACACAAGGCCACACACTTATTCTTTGGTGATAACCCAAGATCCTAGGCACAGGTTTCAGCCCCACAGAAGCTATATAAGAGAGTTAATTTTGAAGATAACTGATTATTGAGAAACAAATCTATGAGTTTACTCATACAACTTTCATAGTTGTTGAAAGTTACTCAAAACTTTCATAGTTTTGAAAGAGTACAAAACTAGAATCTAAGAATCATCATTTCTTATTTAAGCAAGAAGCATAAAAAATAAAATAGTTATATTCCACCTTTGAAACATGTTAGCCACTATTATATGCATGTAATGTGTCTAGCTACATATACCTACACTATTAAAGGCAGTTAGACTTAGGTATAGTTCGAGCTATGTTAAAGGGACCAAATACATAAATGGGTGACCTGGGTTAACAGTGGACTCCTGATGGAAACAAAGACGTTTAATTATCCTGACCTTGGATCCTTTTTTAAAGCACATTACAGAATAAGCACAACTCTCCAGCTATTTTGCAACTCAAACAGTTTGGTATTAATTCTTCTGTTGAGGCAATCATTTTTATGTAAATGAATATTTGCTTGGCAGTACAAATTATCACTCTGATGAAAAATATGATGGCATTCCATCATTTCTCTTTTATGGGCTTCTTTTTTCCCTGCTGTCTCTTAATTCAAAGGTTCATTTTTATCCTAAAGTCTTCTCATGCCCTTGTTTTCCTGGTGGCTCTAGGTCAATTTGCCTACGACAATTTGCCAATGTACAATTAGGCAAAGTGCAATTTTCTAAATGTCTAATTCTATGAAAGCAATTCCCTGAAAAAGATAGCTTTTTGCAAACTGCTTTTTGGTAATATAGTTCATGGTCCTCCCTGGATGAGTAACCTTATCCACTCACAAGGACTGAACTACAACTCTATACTCATGTCTCCCACATCCACTTAAATATTCAACTTGTTCCCTAGACACATTAAAATTTATATGTCTGAAGGTCTCCTTCCCATTATTCTTAGTTCTAAGTTGTCCTTCTAGGTTTTCAGACCTCAGCAAAAGTACCACTTGTCACCAACTTTCCCAAATCAGGAGCCTGAGTCATTATAGAGTCATTCATCTACTCCTCACCCTTCACATGCAATTAATTGCCTAATCCTGCTGATTTTAGCCCCCTGATTAAACAGGAGAAGGCAATCATCAGATCTCTGTTCCCATAGATGCCTAAGTACCTCTCAACCAACCACCTTCTCTTCATTATTGTTGTCTACTGATACAGGTTCGGCCTGTCCTGTCTCTCTCTAGGCCACTCCAGGACTATGACAGATCATAATTAGATGCCTAGAGATTAAAATTAGATTTCCCTTTATATCCATCCTCTACTTTGCTACCAGAATGAGCTATACTCCAATATTTTAAATTATTTTCAGACCCTATTGTCTATAGCAATGGGGCCAAAAGTATATTCCATGAAACACAAATCTTGCAAGATGAAACACAAAACTGCAAGATGATCTGTGTTCAAGTAAGTTTAGAAAATGCTGCATAGTATATCCTCATTTCCAACATCATAAAGGCCACTGACATAATAAAGGTACTGAAAAGACGTGAAGTAAAGAAACACATAGCATTTTATAACCCAGTATATCCCACAAGCATTTGACTCGTGAGCTCTTTTTTTCCCCGAAGTAACAGTTACTTCGTTAAATAAAGTTAAGTTATTGGATTGACCCTGTCCACAACTCCAGTCTTACTTTTTGCTCTCTCCACCCTACAGTTCACATCCTGAGAATCCTGTATGACTTGCACTTCTCATGAGCACTATGTTCCTTCCCATGTGTCTCTGGCTGCCATTATCTAAAATGCCCTATTCTAAACCTATCAACCACTTCCACCTTCTGACTAAGTCCTACTCATCTTTCAAAACACAGCTCAAGTTTCATCTCCTCTAGGAAACATTTTTTGACCTTTCTAACCTATGTTTGGTTTTTCTCACAATGTCCCCGTACTCATCACAGCACTTACCAACTTTTAACTAAAATTAGCTTTTTCCCTACTTGTGCTATCTCCTCAGGGACCAAATCATTAGTACAGAGTAAGTACTCAAAAAACAGTTACTGAACTGAAATAAACAAACCCATGATGAAAGTAATAGATGATAATATAAAGTTGTTAAGAGTTTGTAAAATATCACAGTCCCTCAATATTTCAAAAATATACTTGAAAAACCATTTTCCTTTAAAAATGTTTATAGTATACATCTTATTTCTTTAAATAATGTCATTGTTTAGTAATGTTATTGATGATCTGTAATAAAATTTTCCTTCTCATGTACATTTGTTTTTTTTCAATAATAAATGAGAGATTTTTTTTTTCTTTGTTAAGAATGAGGAAGAAAAAGAAACTGCTTGAAAATATTCACCATGGCAAGTCTCTACTATGGAAATTAGCCCACACCACTTTGGATTTGAAATATAAACACTAACTAAAATCAGTGTAAAGACACTGAATCCATGTCTTTGCATGACCTTATTTGAACAACAGCTGTTCTTGATTTTATTTGCTTCAAACCTACTGAACCTGTTTGGGCCATGAAGCAGCCGAGCCAAGCCTCCTATATTTAGCCGTACATAAAAGATGACAGTTTTCTTCTGGGTGAATTGACCTCATGCCATGTTTCTCCATAAACTTCAGCTTCCTTGTATTCAAGATCTAGATTTCCAAGAATGAACAGAGATTATTGACCAACTTTGACAACCTTATTATAACTTATTTATGAATACATGTGGTGCCCACAAGTGTAACATACAACAAATGTTTGGGCTGACTATTCACTAATGCTAACTGATTTACCTCATAGAAAAGAAGATATCTCTTTCATTTATTTCATTCACATACCTGATAAATATATGCTGTATATGGCAGGTGCTATGCTGTCACAAAGAACATAGTATGATAATAACAGTCTTTGTGACCCCATGGTATAGTGTGATAGTAACGTCTCTGTGACCCCATGGACAGTAGCCTGCCAAGCTCCTCTGTCCATGGGGNTTATTTCATTCACATACCTGATAAATATATGCTGTATATGGCAGGTGCTATGCTGTCACAAAGAACATAGTATGATAATAACAGTCTTTGTGACCCCATGGTATAGTGTGATAGTAACGTCTCTGTGACCCCATGGACAGTAGCCTGCCAAGCTCCTCTGTCCATGGGGATTCTTCAGGCAAGAATACTGGAGTGGGTTGCCATGCCTTCCTCCAGGGGACCTTTCCAACCCAGGGATCAAACCCAGGTCTTCTGGCATTGCAGGCTGATTCTTTACCATCTGAGCCACCAGGGAAGCCTGATAATAACAGTCATAATGCTATAAATAATAGCTGGATGATTTAAGTACATACAGTGAGTAAAGTGCTAGGCTAACTCATATATGTTTACTATTGCATTTGACCTTTAAAATAAAACTGTGAGGTCAGTGCATTGCCATCCCTTTGATATATTAGGACACTGAGATTTTGAGACATTGGTACAGCACTGGAAATCACAGAGCTGGCAAACATTAGAGCCACATTAAATCCAGACAGCCTGTCTGCTGAGAAGTCCCTTTGCTTGGTTATCAGGCAAAACAACCTATCAGTGGTCACATAGTATCACTCTACCATCAAACTTTTCACAGACATGATCCTTGCCTGAAAAATAATGTGCTACATCAAACAGAACTGACCAGGAACTATGTTAGGGGTTTTGAAGTGACAACAAAAGCAGAGAAAATAAAATTAAAATGTCTGTTTTTTAATTAAACAACTTTGAAGCATAGGTACCGGCAAGTATTTGATGAATATTAACTGATTGTGGTTAATGATAAACTGTAGTTAATGTGGTTGTACTGTGTGACCTTTGAGGTACCTTCCAAACAGGAGATTCTATGATTAAAGAGGTGGCTTAATCTAGTTGTTTCTAGATTCCATCTTAAGACTGTCTCTGGAAAATCGTATTTAACTCAGGCTATTTTCAAAGAAATAACTTGGACTAAGCAAGACACTCAGTCATATTTATAACAAACTGAAGAGGTCATCTACAAAGGAATGGCCAGTTAGGACATATTTTGTCTCAGCTTGCATCATGTGAGAAAATAGCTCAAGGTAAAAAATAGAGCTAATCTATTGTATGGCATCATGGAAGGGTGGTCAGGAAGACAACCAGTTGCATAACAAATGACTTTTCTAGGTAGTAAATCTATAGATCGAACATATTAGAATTTGTTTTATAGGAATTTGGTCAGTGCAGTAAGTTGTGGTAGATCTTGAATGTACAAAGAATGCAATTCTCCAACATTCATCTTGTAAATATCCTGCCCTACCCTACCCCTTGGCTCACTTAGCCATATATATCCTCCCCACAGGCCAAAAAATAAAATTGTTAGAACTATGTATTTCCTGACTAATTTATTATGATGGTTTTGGGGGTTATACAATATTCCCAGCCCAAGAGCCACTCACTGGCAAGGGAAAATAATCCCTTTTTCAATTAACAAGGAAAAAATATCAGACTAAATTTCAAGCTATTTGACCATTTTGACCTTGGTCTTAGACCTTCTTCACGTTTCCACAAGCTCAGAGGTGAACTCCAAATCCCACTGTGGAGTTAAGTTTTGTTTAAAATACTATTTAGTGGGAAAAAAAACTCAATTTTTCTACCTCTCCTGGAATTTAAATGTCAGTAAGGTAATAACCAGGTGCCAAGGTGATAGGTTGCTATAACATAACATGATCCAAAGTCCACTTATACACAGAAGTACTGGGCTTTGTGTCAAGAATTAAAATGTCATACATCAATTACTATATCCTGAATGTATCTTTTACCCGTGGGAAGCAACATTTTCACAGGAATTTTTGGAGCTGGGTCAACCAGTGACCTGAAATTACATTTAAGTCCAGTGTCCCTATGTTCCTTAAAGAGGCATTTATAGAAAACCAAATAAAATGTCTTACATAAGCCAGTAAAAATTGTAGCAACAATATGATCATACTATAATCACTGCTATTGAAAAAAAAACATAAAGTTTCTGTGAACAGAACTAGAGAGTACACCAACAATTTAGCTCCTGATGAAAATGTTACAACTTTAATCTGCCTTAAGGACTCAAATTCTAGTTACTAAAAGCACCATCTTGGGTAACAGATCTTGCTTCAAATCCTGCCTTCCTCACTCACTGGGTGACCTTGAATATATAACAGAAGTCTCAGCTTCTGCAACCATACCCCACAGAATTATCACATGGTTTAAATGTGATAATGTAGTTAGAAGTTCTCACTATACTATTTTGGCTCACAGAAAAGACTCAATATTGGCTGCTAGTCTACCCATTCAACCAACAAGTATGGAAAGCCTACAATTATCAAGGACTAAGCTAACGGGAACAAATAAAAAAAGAACCAAACAGTGTCTTTAAGTTTTATTTTTTTTAAATGTTTGTGATCTTGGGTATTTTTCCATTGGCCTTATTTCCTCCAATGGCTTGTATGCTACTCTATATGCCACACCTGCAGTTTCTTTTGATTAGCTGTAGCATACAATAGTTACTTTCTGGTTGACTAAGTTTTCTCTGCCACAGGCACGTTCTGAAAGTTTATGAGGTATATACTCAACCAATAACATAGTTAAGGCTCAGTCAGACTTCCTTACACTTTGGATCACTGCTGAGATTGTATCATGGACATATGTACATATTGACAGGATTAGAGGACCTTAATGAAAGCAAAATCTCTGAAAACGAACTTGTCTTCCCAATGAGGTGCCTTCACCCCAGAAGAGATGTGTCTTTTTCAGAACTGTTCAAGACATCAGGGATCAGGATCTCATCAGGATTTAGCTGCTGTCCAGTCTTCACTTACCAAATTTGTCACTGTGACTCTAAGCACATGCCGAAGTGTCATGTACTGCTTTAAAAAAATGTGTTTGTATGTGTGCACTTGTGCACTCGTGCATGTGTGCTCTGTATGTGCTTTGACACTTACCTGTGGAAATAGTCTAACTGCAAATGACAGAAGAAAGCCACAAAAAAATTGCATGTAATGCTGAATTAAAATGTACAGTAAACATATATAGCTCAAATTAGTGGTTTAATATAATAAACCAATGATGTAATTGCATTGTCTTCTGAACTTGATACTTTGATATTCATATATATGTCTTATCCAAATAAAAAGCTCTGTAAATTTTAGTGTCTTTGGTCATTACTTTGGTCTTAGAATTTTGACACTAATTTTATTATATTTTAAGCTATGAATCAATTTTCTTTTTTAACCCTGGATAAAACTTACCTTAATTTTAATTTTCACACCATGAGTACAATCCAGTACTGCTTTTGTAAAAAATGATTTTAACTTTCTAAACTCAACATCAGGTTATGAACCAGGGTAAAACCTGAGGATTAGATCTGTTTCTAATACACTTCATCTTAAATTCTTTTTTGAAACAGAGTAGAGAAATGTTACTTTCCTAGGCTGGAATGGTAGTCCTGCGTTGTCACTGACTAATGACAGGAAACCAATTAAGTCACAATTTCTCTGGGTCTCAGCTTTCTCACTAATAAACAAAGAGAATCATACTAGATGAGTACTAAGGCCCATTGCAGTTTTTAAACTCCTTGATTCTTTGGCTCACTTTACAGTTAATGTTTAGATTATCTGATGAATGCAAAACAAACCATGTTTTTATTTAAAACTTAATATAAGCATTTATAGGGCTCCACTGGTGGCTCAAATGGTAAAGAATCCACTTGTAATGCAGGAGACCTGGGTTCAGTCCCTGGGTCAGGAAGATCCCCTGTAGAAGTGAACGGCAACCCACTCCAGTATCCTGGCCTGAAGAATTCCATGGACAGAGGAGCCTGGTGAGCTACAGTTCATGGGGTTGGGAAGAGTCAGACATTACTGAGCAACTGATAAGCACACACACATAAGCATATATATATATATATATATATACATACATATATATATATTTTAAAAAACTTGTGTGAATGAAAATTTGAGTTGAGGGTTAGAAATTTTCCTTAAAAATACTTCTTACTATCACGTTTCAGTTNAGGGGTCGCATGTGGTACATGGCTGTCTCTTATACACATCTAGATGTGTATAAGAGACAGGCATATATATATATATATATATATATATACATACATATATATATATTTTAAAAAACTTGTGTGAATGAAAATTTGAGTTGAGGGTTAGAAATTTTCCTTAAAAATACTTCTTACTATCACGTTTCAGTTCAGTCACTAAGTTGTGTCCAACTCTTTGAGACCCCATGAACGGCAGCACGCCAGGCCTCCCTGTCCATTACTAACTCCCGGACTATGAACTAACTCCAAATAGCTACTTGAGAAACTTTTTCTTACAGAACTACTTGGAAGAAATAATTGTGTAAGTAGAGGCAGGATGACAATGAAAATCTTAAAACCAGAAAAATCTGGATTCAAATTCAAGGTTCATGGTAACATCCTGGGTATGTAATATAATCTCCTGGGCCTCCATTTTTTCACCTGTAAGGTTGGGGATAATATGTACCTCCTAAGGCTGCTGTTGGAGAAGGAAATGGCAACCCACTCCAGTGTTCTTGCTTGGAGAATCCCAGGGACGGAGGAGCCTGGTGGGCTTCCATCTATGGGGTCGCACAGACCCGGACATGACTGAAGCGACTTAGCAGCAGCAGCAAGGCTACTGTAAAGGTTAAATAAGACACATAAGGTATCTAGCACGACAACTGGTTCGTGATAAACACTCAAATATTGCCCACTATCTATTTCTCTTTCTAAATTCTTTGCACTAAGGACAAGAAATTCTTTTTTCAAAACAACAAGAGTTAATTTGATAGACTGTGAATCTCTTCAGTCTAGGAAGGCAGTATTTTATAGTGGTTACCAGTGTGTACTTTAGGGTATTATAGACTTGCATTCAAACTCAAGCTTTGTCATTTATAACCTTTAGGACCATAGGCAATTTATTTAAGTTTCCTGAGGTGTCGTTTTTCATCTGTAAATTAGCTATTGTAAGGCTTAGAAGAGAGAATGCAGTGAAGTTTCCATATCATTGTAACAACAAATAAATGATAGCTATCTTTATTAGGCTTATGTCCTCTAAACTTGAAACAGTAACTAGAATAAAGAAAAATCAATTAATATTTTTGAAGGAATAATTGGATCAATAATTGTTCCCTGGTTGATGAACAACACCCAGAATCTCTGTGTGTCTTCTGGGAGCAAGGCAGGCCCTGGAATCCCACTGCTTCCTATGGAAGGCATGTCATTTTCAAAGACGTCTTTCTTGACATGAAAACAATGCCGTGTAAACCACTTGTGTTCTTTTTATGGAACCAGCTAGGGATTCCTCAAGTTTTTTGTTCTCAGTTAAAAAAACTGTTCCATGACATTTTTCATGGATGTACCCTTGTTGTCTGCAGTCAAGTATTTTTGGGGTGTGTGTGTGAATGGAGTGGTGGGTATGGCTAAAACTTTGGGAAATCTGAAATAAAGGTTAGAACTGTCCCACAGGGTAATGATGAATTGGTTGCATAAAACAGATCTAAAACTTGTTTGCTTACATAAATATATTGAAAGTTAAGAAACACTGGCAGTCAATTAGATTTAAAAAGCAACAGTAACAAAATAACACTAGAGTATTTATACTTTGCAGGGTAGATATCCTAGAATTCAAAAGTACCAAGAGCTCTACTCCTAGAACATTTAAAACTGTATCATCATTTTAGACTAACATTTTAAAAAACAACAATAATGTGTGAGCTCCCTCTGCTGGATCTTTGGACTGTGAAAGCCAGAAAGAAGTTTTAGTCCTTTATATTTATCTAATCAATTGGATTACTCATAGTGATGAGATTAACACAAAGAAGTGATGATGATCCATTTCAAAATTCACAATAAAACAATTTACCAAATAAACTGAAATTGGTTGGGGATATCTTTTTCTATTAGTTTTTTTTTAAGGGATTTTACTTGGTCTTAAGTAGGAGGCAGCAGATTCGTTTTATGTTTTGAAAAAACAAGCATTGATTTTCTTTGGAGAGGGGTCGCATGTGGTACATGGTACCTGTTGTCAGGGTAACCATGTCCTCTGTCTATACATGTCAAGGCCAGTTGCCTCATTTAGAGACAATCAGACCATCAGGTCAAAGGAAACAGAAAATGCAAATTATGACATTCAGGCTGTTTCAGATAAACTACAATGTGATTTATCCTGCAACTCAACTCAGAAAAGTTTTCATTTTAATAACGTATTTCTTTAAATGTTACAAATATTACTGTCTTCTTAAAACAATTTTGTTCTGGTGAATACGTAGGCATGTCATGTCTTTGCATTTGGGGGCTTTCTATATTTATTGAACTTGGAAAGGAGACGTGAGGACAAAATGTTCTTTAATAAAATTAGAACTTTTCTCTTCCAAGAGTTATAAAACATTTATCCAGAACTCTATAAAAATATTAACCCACTTATCTATGGACCAGTTCTGAATAAGGTTCTTTTCTTTTTTAGTGCTCAATGATCCTGAATTTAGATGCTGTGTTTAAAAATTACTTGCTGAAGGAAGACTATAATTAATATAAGGAATACTAAATTCTGCTTTGAGAATGGCAAGTTATTGGCTGGCTTTCTGTGTTAATATGAAGAACAGAAATAGAATTTCTTGCAGAAGACTGCATTTTGATCTGTTCTAGTTCAGTGTAGATTTTTACAGTGAGATACACAAAATATAAATATAAAAGTGAGTGTTCATGTATTCATCAAAAAGAAAAATTTGTTTTACTGTTTCATGAACTTTACATTCTTGTTTATATTTTATTATAAATTTCTGAATTCATTAAATTTTTTAAACCACACATTATAGGTACTGATAGTGGCCTCCATATCAAATACAGCCACAAATACATCAATATATTTAAACTTAACTCTTCTATAATATCTCTGGAAAAGTAACCAAAACAATTACCTAAGTTGAAAAGTTTCACTAAATTAGTATCTTTAGGGATGAGATAGTTCCTTACTTTGCTTGAAAAAGCTAACACATATTTCCTCGGCGTTTTCATTTTTAATTTCCTTTTTTAAAGTACATTATGAAATTTAGAGGAATTTCAAAGGATATTCCTCTAAAGGAATGCATAGCTACTATTATTTCTTTTCATACAGGGTTTCCCCTTGGATTTACCTCCCAAGGGAACTGGAGAAACTGAGAGGAAAATGTATTTGGGGAAAGATATCAATGTAAAATGAACTATAAATACAGTGACCACATGTTCCAATTTACTGGGGACAATCTTGGTTAATGCCTCTTTTCCTGGCATAATTATTAACCATGACATTTTATCCTCAAACACGTCTGTTTTAAAAGATAAATTATAAGACCATCTTATTTATAGTCTAAACACTTCTGACAACATTACCATTTGTTTTTTAGAATATAATTTCTAAATGTGCATTTGCCTGAATTCTAATTCCTCCATATTTCAAGATTTCTATGGTTAATATGCAGCAACCTTCTTGGAGAGTTACATTCACATATTTAAGGCTGCTCAACTTTGCATGCTCCCAAAACTCCAAAAATTTTGGACTGATTACCAGCCCACCATTTTTTTTTTGCATAATACATAAGTATGCAAAAAAAATAATAATGCAACATGGAGGGAAAACCATAGTTACATGAGTGCTCACTTCCAATTATCACTGGATCCATAACCTTACTTATACACTTCTTTAGCTATATCCCACCTAAAGGAGGGGCTTCTCAGGTGGCTCAGTGGTAAAGAATCTGCCTGCCAATGCAGGAGACATTGGTTTAGTCCCTGGGTTGGGAAGATCCGCTGGAGCAGGAAATGGCAACCGATTCTAGTACTCTTGCCTGGAAAATTCCATGGACAGAGGAGCCTGGTGGGCTGCAGTCCACAGGGTCACAAAGAGTTGGACAAGACTGAATGACTGAGCATGCATGCACGCACCTCAAGGACCGAAATTGTGAGGAAACAAAGGTACTTGTTAAAATGCTAGGTCCAATAACTCTGCTAGAGAATATCAAAGGGCTCCAATTTAAAATAAAAAGTGCTCACAAAGCACAGATCTAAACTGTTTAGCTGGAAAATAGATCTCATTTCCCCATCCTTTCTAATTAATTCTAAATTCCCATAATTTTCTAATTAATTAAGTTTACTCTATGTTTTCTGTCTTTCCAAGTAAATTACTTAAGTGCAAATATTTTGCCTGTTCTACTCAGTAATTTGGCTTTGTTTTATTCAGTAATTCATTCAAGCATCTAAAAAGAAGTTGCCACAAAGTTTATGTTTAATCAATTTGTCTTGAATGAACAAGTAAACGAACTCCGTAGAGAAAGGTTTAGTTATGGGACCTGGCTCACAGTGGCTATGCTCTTTGAAGAACGAAGGAATGAAGGCATAGATTTATGAGAGTGCAGGTATGTGGCTGGATCTCAGAGAGGACACAAGACTGGAAAAGTACTTAGGAACAGTTCATGGAAAAACTTCAATGTCATGTTAATGGCCTAGTTACCATTTATTAGGCTATTACTATGGGTCATATGGGCTTCCCAAGTGGCACTAGTGGTAAAGAACCAGCCCGCCAATGCAGGAGATGCAGGAGTCATAGGTTTGATCCCTGGGTTGGGAAGATTCCCTGGCAGAGGGCATGACAACCCACTCCAGTACTCTTACTTGGAGTATCCCCATGGACAGAGGAGCCTGGTGGGCTACTGTTCATAGAGTCATGAAGAGTCAGACATGACTGAAGCAACTAAGCAAGCAGGCATGCACACATGGATCATACACTGTGGGAGGAATAACAATGTCTTCCTATAACCAACCCAGAAGGAAGTATTATTTTCCCCATGTTAGATGGGAAAACAGACTTTCATGAAGTTTAAGTAACTTGTCCCAAATTACACACAAATTAGCCGTGAAGCCTGGGTTCAAATTTAATCTTCTGTGACTTCAAAATGTATGCTTATCGTGCTGCCTTTCATTAGGCAAATAGAAAGCCATAAAGGGATATGAGCAGTGGCATAAAATCTTTGCCTTGTATTTTCACAGGTAATTCTCACCATTATGAGTGATAGACTACACAAGAGGATGAATGTTAGATCTTAGTAGCAGCTGGATTCCAGATCTGGAACTCAGGACAGGTTTGTAGATTTATTGGGCTTCCCTGGTGATTCAGATCATGAAGAATTTCCTTGGGATGCAGGAGACCTGGGTTCGATCTATGGGTCAGGGAGAACCCCTGGAAAAGGGAATGGCTACCCACTGTAGATTCCAGAGCTGGAATGTCCAAGACAGTGGCTATTAGCCTCATGAGACTACTGAGTGCTTAAAATGGGACTGGAATCAAGATTACAGGGACNTGAATCTGTAGATTGCTTTGGGTAGTATACTCATTTTCACTATATTGATTCTTCCAATCCATGAACATACCATATATTTTTTACTTATCTATGGATGAGGATTGAGATTGCTTCCATATGTTCACTCTTATATATAATGCTGCAATGAACAATTAAGTGGACATATCTTCTCAAGTTAGTATTTCTGTTCTTCCTGATGAATATCCAGAAATGGAACTGCTGAACTGTATAATGGTTTGATTTTTACTTTTTTGAGGAATCTCCATACTACTTTACATAGGGTCTATACTAACTTATTTTCCCACCAACAGGGCACAAGGGTTCCCTTTTCTCCACATCCTCACCAACACATGCTATTTTTCGTCTTTTTTACTATAGCCATTCTGATAAGTATAAGGTGGTATCTCCTGTTATTTTGATTTGCATTTCTCTGATAATTGGTGATACTGAACATCTTTTCATGTGCCTACTGTCCATCAGCATGTCTTCTTTGAAAAATGTCTATCCAAGTCTTCTGCCTAGTTTTTAAATCAGTCTGTTGTTTGATATTGAGTTATATGAATTCATTATATTTGGATATTAATCTCTTATCATTTATAAATATCTTCTCCAATTCAGTAGGTTGCCCTTTCATTTTGTTGATGATTTCATTTGCTCGGTAAAAGTGTTTAGTTTAATTTTTTTTTTTTTAGTTTCATTTTTTTATTTTTGTTTTTGTTGCCCTTGCCTAGGGAGACACATCCAAAAACTTATTACTAAGACCAATGTCAGAGAGCATACTATTTGTTTCCTTCTAGAAATTTAAGATTTCAAGTCTTACATTTAAGTCTGTAATTTATATTGAATTTATTTTTGTATATGGTGTGAGAAATTGGTCTAGAATGGGGCAGGAGAGCCTAGGGCATGCAGTGCCACGGCTGCCTTGAGGGGATAGTTATAGCTGGTGTGGGCCAGGGCAATGTGGCACTCTGGGGCAGCCCTGACAAGTTGGCTACACTGCCTGCACTGTGTTCCCACTGGCACTCTCAAGGTAGAGGAGGACTGCAAAACATAGTGTTCCCCAGCATCTCCAACTCTGGAGAGAATTCCAGCAGTTCCCTGCCCACTTGGCATCCATTTTACTAGGGTTAATAAATGGATTTAGTGCACATGCAGTTTAGAAGCCCTTCAAACCACTGTTTCTCACTGTTTCCCAGGGTGGCTGAGTCTGCACACAAGTCCTTCAGTGATATCCCTTCCTCCTGCAGGCTGCAGGCTGAGGGATAGAGTTCCTATGGATATCCTATCTCTGAGTCTTCTACCCATTTCTATGTGCTTCCTCTATCTTTTCTTGTGTAAAAGTTGTTCAATAAGCCCTAAGCTATTTTTCAGGAGCAACTGCTCTTTACACAGATATAGATTTGGTGTATCTCTGGGAGGAGATGAGTTCAATACCTTCCTACACTGCTACCTTGGACCAAAACCCAATTTATTATTCATTCATTTCTCCATTTATTCCAAGTGCCAAAATCATATTTCATATAAGAAAATGGTCTTGACAACTTTTCATTAAAACAATAAGTGAAATATTACTGTCTGAATGGTGCAGAGCGAGGGCTCAAAGCAGGGATGGTCATTCTGCCTGGTTTGGATTTCAAAGGAAAGCTGAATTGAGATTGTTGTCTATTGTTTAGAAAGCACGGTTGAGAAAACCAATCACTTCATTGGATCCCAAGATATTAAACAAGCAAAAGGAAAGACTGATGCTTGGAAGAGATTTTTAGAAAATGATGTAGGCACCTAAGTTTCAGAACTGTAATTCCACTTCAAACATCACTTACCCATGATCCATCATTTCAAATCCACTCATTCTCCCGTATTTCATGAGCAATAATTTCCTAATATCCTCAAATACAAATCTCTTTAGTATTCTCTACTCTCTTTTCCCCCCATTATTCCAGCATCATTAGACTTCCTGTCCCCTGCCACTGCCTCCCCAGCTGGCCAAAAAATTTTGCTAAGTCTGCTTCCAGACTACCTGTTGCATGAAGTTTTTCCTCTGAAACTCTGCTGCAGTCACTGTCATAAATAAGACTGCCACTGTTTCTCAATTACACATTTTCATGAGCTTTCTAATGGATATTTCTGCTCCCAGAGTTCCTACAAAATAAATCATATCCAGTCACTCTTCTGCATAACCGTTACTGAATTCCTTCTAGAAACATTTCAGTCTCTATCATAGTAACTTTCCAATCAAGGCTCTGATGAGCATTTTCTACATCTCTCATCATTTCTCATTATCTATTGCTACTGGATTTCTTCCAGTCATTCCTAAACAACATGCATTTCAGAACTCTGTGGCTTCTGCATGTGATAATCCTCTGGCTTAGAATGTCCTCTATACCCTTCTACTTATGATAAGTTCTTTCTAATTCTTCAAGACAGGTTCAAGTTCTCCATTAGGTAGTCTCCTTCTTTGGTGTTCCAGAGCGCTGCATGTTAACTTCCTCTCTAACAGAGGTTCTGCATTAAACAACAATTATCAGTTTACACAGATGCTTCTCACTGCTGCACTGTCATCTGCTTAGGGCTATGACAGCCACATACTGGCAATATTCTGGCTGTACATAAAAAAGTCTTCAGAAATTTATTAATAAATAAATTAATTAAAATCAGAGAGAACCATATTTCAGATGAAGGTTTACAATTATTTTCTGCTCAGGCCCTCAGGCTAGTCTACAGAAATCTATTTAATCCATACTATAGTTAGACTACAGTAGTATAAATAAATAGGTCACATATTGCATTCTAGAACTTTGAATGCAAAAAAAAAAATAGTATTTCAGCCATTTAATGAGTTAGACCTATATTATAGGCTGACCCAGGAAGCCAGTCAAAATGTATACCATTATTTCTATTAGGAAGCATATTCTTCAGTTCATAGGAATAAGGGAACATAACCACTCAGAAATAAGGGCACTCCAGCTGTAGCCAGGCAATCTGCTAGGTAAATGGGAAGACGTGGAGAAGAGAATGCAGACAGTTTTTATTTTCCCTTCACAAGGCAAGGCTGCTGAACCTTGGCATACAATGAGAAATTAGGCATGTGGTTTCAGGAGTATGACTTCTTCATCACCATGCAGATCATTTTCACCTACATCAGAGGAGGAGACTTGGTATTCACAGAACAGCTTGTGCTCTTTTGAATATCCCTTTTTCCCCATGCATTCTAATGTTGTTTGTGAAATTTCTTTACATGTGGATATTTGTAACCCTGGTTACTGATATTTTCAGGAGTTCCTCTGAATGTTTAACAGTGAAATTCTTTTTCACTGAATAAAATTCTCCTGAACTATCTCAATATCAACATTTTTCAAACTTCGGTTGAACGTCTACCATGTATTAGACAATGTACTATGAACTAGGGATAGAGATAAATGATTAATATTATCAGGAACAAATCATCAGTCAACAAATATTTACTTTACATGAAGTGATATACAGAAGTGACAAAGATAGACTATTTCTGCCCTAACAGAGTTTATATGCTAGCAGAAAAAAAAACTGTATATAATTACAATGTGATATATATATATATATATCCAATAATTCGATGAATTTAAAGCACAGAAAGGTAGTTCCTAATTAATATGTGGGAGAAACACAGACAGGAAGCATAGTTGTGGCAGACAAGTTAAATCGTTCTTGCCTTTGATATTAATGTCTTTGACATAAATAACTTTCTTTGCAGGTACACTGCCTTGATAGGCTACTCAAATTCTTGAGAATATTACTCCTCTCAACATGGCCAAGTATTAAGAATATGACTGTGAAAATAACTTGTAAGATAAAGTACCCACATTACAAGTATTTTTTTGTAGTATAACTTCTACCTAATAGCCATTGACAACTTGGCAATATCACTTGGAACAAGTATTAGAAATAATGACTACCTGGTTGGTACTGCAGTCCTCCAAACCTCATTTGTGGGGTCACTGTTCCTTTCTCCTGGACTCTGGCACACACAAGGTTTTGTTTGTGCCCTCCAAGACTGTTTCCCTAGGGATTCTCAATCCTTTGACCAGATCCCCATGTTGGAAAATCTGTACACATGGGCATCACCAGTCGCCAATTACAAAATCAGATTGATTATAATCTTGGCAGCTGAAGATGGAGAAGCTCTATATAGTCAGCAAAAATAAGACCGGGAGCTGACTGTGGCTCAGACCATGAACACCTTATTGCAAAACTCAGATTTAAATTGAAGAAAGTAGGGAAAACCACTAAGGTATTCAGAAAGTGAAAGTGAAAGTGAAAGTCATTCACTCATGTCCGACTCTTTGCAAACCCATGGACTCTACAGTCCATGGACTTCTCCAGGCCAGAATATTGGAGTGAGTAGCCTTTTCCTTTTTTCAGGGGATCTTCCCAACCCAGGGATTGAACCCAGGTCTCCTGCATTGCAAGCAGATTCTTTACCAGTTGAGCCACAAAAGAAGCTCAATTTAGGTATAACCTAAATCAAATCCCTTATAATTATACACTGGAAATAACAAATAGATTCAAGAGATTAGATCTGATAGACTGAGTGTCTGAAGAACCATAGACAGAGATTCATTACATTGTATAGGAGGCAATGATCAAAACCATCCCCAAGAAAAAGAAATGCAAAAAGGCAAAATGGTTGGCTAAGGAGGCCTTACAAATAGCTGAGAAAAGGAGAAGCAAAAGGAAAGGGAGAAAATTAAAGCTATACTCAATGGAGAGTTCCAAAGAATAACAAGAAGAGATAAAAAACAAAAAGCCTTCCTAAGTGAACAACGCAAAGAAACAGAAGAAAACAAAAGAAGAGGCAAGGCTAGAGATCTCTGCAAGAAAATTAGAGATACCAAGAGAATATTTCATCCAAAGATGGACATAATAAAGAAGAAATGGTATGGACCTAACAGAAGCAGAAGATACTAAGAAGAGATGGAAAGAATACACAGAAGAACTATGCAAAAAGGATCTTAATGACCCAGATAAACACAATGGTGTGATCACACCTAGAACCAGACATCCTGGAGTATGAAGTCAAGTGGGCCTTAGGAAGCATCACTACAAACAAAGCTAGTAAAGGTGATGGAATTCCAGTTGAGGTATTTCAAATCCTAAAAGATGATACTGTTAAAGTAATACATTCAATATGCCAGCAAATTTGGAAAACGCAGCAGTGGCCACAGGACTGGAAAAGATCAGTTTTCATTGCAGTCCCAAAGAAAGGCAATGCCAAAGAATGCTCAAACCATGACATAATTGCATTCATTTCACATGCTAGCAAAGTAATGCTCAAAATCCTTCAAGCTAGGCTTCAACAGTATGTGAACTGAGAACTTCCAGATGTACAAGCTGGGTTTAGAAAAGGCAGAGTAACCAGCTATCAAATTGCCAACATCTGTTGGATCACAGAAAAAGCAAGAGAATTCCAGAAAAACATCTGTTTCATTGACTATGCTAAAGCCTTTGTGTGTATCACAACAAACTGGAAAATTCTTAAAGAGATGGGAATACCAGGCTGCCTTACCTATCTCCTCCAAATGTGTATGCAGGTCAAGAAGCAACAGTTAGAACCAGCCATGGAACAGACTGATTTCAAATTGGGGAAGGAGTACATCAAGGCTGTATATTGTCATGTTGCTTATTTAATTTATATGCAGAGTACACCATGCAAAATGCCAGGCTGGATGAAGTACAAGCTGGAATCAAGATTGCAGGAAGAAACATCAAAAGCCTCAGATATGTAGAAGACACAACCCTTATGGCAGAAAGTGAAGAAGAACTAAAGAGCTTCTTGATGAAAGTGAAAGAGAAGGGTGAAAAAGCTGACTTAAAATTCAAAAAACTAAGATCATGGCATCCAGTTCTATCACTTCATGGCAAAGAGATGGGGAAACAGTGACAGACTTTATTTTCTTGGGCTCCAAAATCACTGAAGATTGTGACTGCAGCCATGAAATTAAAAGAAGCTTGGTCATTGGAAGAAAAGCTATGACAAACCTAGACAGCATATTAAAAAGCAGAGATAATACTTTGCTAACAAAGGTCCATCTAATCAAAGCTATGGTTTTTCCAGTAGTCATGTATGGATGTGAGAGTTGGACCGTAAAGAAGGCTGAGCACTGAAGAATCGATCCTTTTAAACTGTGGTGTTGGAGAAGACTCTTGAGAGTCCCTTGTAGAGTCCCAAGGAGATTAACAAATCAATCCTAAAGGAAATCAATCCTGAATATTAACTGGAAGGACTGATGCTGAAGCTGAAGCTCAAATACTTTGGCCACCTGATGCGAAGAGCCGACTCCTTAGAAAACCGTGATGCTGGGAAAGATTGAAGGCAGCAAGCGGGTGACAGAGGATGAGATGGTTTGGTGGCATTACTGACTCAATGGACATGAGTTTGAGCAAGCTTCAGGAATTGGTGATGGACAGGGAAGCCTGTCATTTGCAGTCCATGGGGTCACAAAGAGTCAGACATGACTGGGTGACTGAACAACAACAAAACCTCATTTGTACTTGGATTCATCTGGGCTTCCATGGTGGTTTAGACAGTAAAGAATCTGACTCCCATGTGGGAGAACTGGGTTTGACCCCTGAGTTGGGAAGATCCTGGAGGAGGGCATAGCCACTCACTCCAATATTCTTGCCTAGAGAATCACCATGGACAGAGTAGCCTGGTGGGCTATAGTACAAGGGGTCGCAAAGAGTTGGACACAACTGAGCGCTGAGCACAGCACAGTTCTAATGTCCTATTTATTAGTAATCTTTACTAAATTGAACTTTGACATTACACCATCACCTTACATTGACAGCGTTAATAAGACACTGCCTTTTAAAGCTTATTATTAAGCTTATTCTTATACCTATAAAGCTTATTATGATATCTATTATTATGTGAATGTAGTTGAAGCTATGGTTCAGAACACCACTCTTGCCCTCTTTAGGAGAATACGCATGCAAAATTTCTAACAGAAATAGTTGGACTTCTCTGGAGCAACTGTCTTTATTTTGACACCCTGAATCACATAAACTGGTTCTGGTTTCCTCTTTGCTATGTCTGCTAAAAGTCAAATTTGTTGCCTAATGTTGGCAACTGGGAGAACATGACTTGAGTGTTGACCTCATGCCACAGTTTAACTCATTTTTAATAACACTGCTTTTTTTTTAAATAACGCATTTCTTTTCTTTAGCTGTTCATATTGCTTGTTCTTTGAAATCTGCCTGAAATTGTTTTTATTGAAAAAAGGTAAGGAGTAAATGCGGAGAGCCTGGTGGGCTACCGTCTATGGGGTCACAAAGAGTCAGACACGACTGAAGTGACTTAGCAGCAGCAGCAAGGAGTAAATGATTAAATAAAAATAAAGATCAAATAATTGTTCATTGAGTATGTACTATATTTACAAAGAGTTTACAAGTGGGATGCTCTCTTACTAGTCCTTCAGACACATGTTTTACAGCTATGGGAAACCAAAACATGTGGTTAAATGGGTGATCTCAAGCTAAATCTAATCAGATCTTAGATGAGCTCCTTTATCTGAACTGAGTGACCAGAAGAATAATTCAGGATGTTAGCAGTTGGGATTAAGAACTTTCAGGTCTACATAATAACCATGGTTGGTGAGAAAGGAATGATATTCCCAGGAGAAAATTTTACCCTGAATAAAGACTCTGGCTTCTATATTTGGCTTAAGCATTTGCTAATGTTTAAAATAATCAATCTAATGTATGGCAAAACCAATACAGTATTGTAAAGTAAAATAAAGTAAAAATAAAAATTAAAGAATAAAATAAGCATAAACAGTAAATGTTTTAGTTCCTTAGATAGGTACATTGTAATTGTCATTTTGGGGGGCTCCAAGATAACTATTTTCAGATTAAAGCAGTTGTTCTCAATGAAGAGTAATACCTGGAGACACTTTTGGTTGTCATAGCTGGAGGGGGTGGCAGTACTGATATCTAACTGGTAGAGTGACAAATGATGCTAAAAATGTTATAATGGACAGGACAGCCTTCCCCCAACAACAAAGAATTAACTGGTCCAAATGTCATTAGTGCTGAGATTGAGGAAACTTGGGTTAAAGATACATGCTGTAGTAAAAATTTCAGTTCTTAACCGATAGCTAGTGTTTTTAAAAGGCAATGGCAACCCACTCCAGTACTCTTGCCTGGAAAACCCCATGGACAGAGGAGCCTGGTGGGCTGCAGTCCATGGGGTTGCTAAGAGTCGGAAACGACTGAGCAACTTCACTTTCACTTTTCACTTCCATGCATTGGAAAAGGAAATGGCAACCCACTCCAGTGGTCTTGCTTGGAGAATCCCAAGGACAGGGTAGGCTGGTGGGCTGCCATCTATGGGGTCACACAGAGTCGGACACAACTGAAGTGACTTAGCAGTAGCTGTAGCAGTGTGTTTAAAACAATGTAAAACTTTTTTGAAAATGAAAACAAAAACTACTGCTGACTTTCCTTAATATCAGAGGCTCTTTGCAATTTGCCATATCTATTTCTCTACACCCAACATCCAGCATAAGGCCTGGCCACAAATGCTTGTTGAAAGAAGGAGTGAATGGACTCCCATTACAAAGCATGCTGCTGATTTCCACTCTGAAGGGAGCTGGCCTTTATTCTGTGCAGGATTTAACAGTCTAACTGTTCAACTTCCCATACCAAAGGCCCTTTTTGTATGAACTTCAAATGGGGACATAGAAAATAAAGGTGAATGTTGTACAAGACTGTAAAAGTTTAGATTTCAAATGCCAATAAAAGAAAATACTATGCCTACCACATATAAACATTTTAGAGTTAGATCAGAAGGAAATGAGAAGATGCCCTTAACATTCTCCAGAAAACTTACTTAAGAGTAATTTTCACTGTGGTATTGTAGACTTTGATACTAGAATAAAAATTTTTGCACTGTATGTAATGGATGCTAAGAAAAGTAGATCAGATATCCTTTCCTCAAGGATTTTATAGGCCAATGTTTATGAGGAATGCCAAGTCTAGCTAGTGGGTATTTCTTAAGTGCTTGTTTGTAATTAAGTGATAGACACACAATGCTGGACATGTTCTCATTCTCTATGGATTTGCCAATTTCAGTTTAGAAACACTTTTATTTGAATGTAAGATAGTATATATCCTGTCTGAATTTTGCCTTTTCAATAGAGTCATATCACTTACCACCGAAATAAATCAATGGAATTTCTGGGGTACAAAGAAAAAGCTCATCACCTCACAGTTACACATTACACACTCTTAGAAATCTGACTTGTGAATTGAATTGTCCAAAATAATATAATTTTTCAAAAGCCATTCTTCTGTAATTATCCAGATAACATATAAATTACATCCTTTCAAGTGTTCAAAATAAAGTTTTTGATTCTGTTATACATATGGCTAAGAAGCTAAATGATGTTTACTTTGCTTTAAAGCTAAAAACAAATCTCACACCCAATAATTAGTTTCAGGCTTATTTGCACAGGTGACTCCCTACCTAGTGGAAATGACATGGTGAGTAGGTGATGATGGTAAAGCCACCTGAAAAGATTACACTCCTAAGGTTAGCTCTCCAAACAGTTCCACATTTGATAGAAGCCATGTAGACAACAGGACAGACACTTTCAGCTCTGTGGTAAGAAAGCACAGCAGAAGTCTAAAAGATTCCAGCAATGTCTTTCTAATACTCTATAACATTATGAAACTTGATTACTCACTTTGCTGTACTACCATGCCCATGTCACAAATAAATTTCATATTTCTTCTCATCTCTCTTTTGTGATCATTTCACAAAATTAAAGAATTGGAAGAGATGCTGATTTTCCACCATTCAACTTGACTCTGTTACCCAATTATGATGTGATTTTTAAGAACCATTCCAAAGGGTTACACCCATCATCAGGCAGCATTAGATATTAATATTTAATGCTTAAAAAATTCACAAGGTTTGCAATTTTTGGACATTTAATGAGAATAACAGATAGCTCACATGAATTGCTTTTTATTTAATTGGTGGAAAGTTGCTTTACAATTTCATGTTGGTTTCTGCCATACAAAAACACAAATCAGTCATAGCTTTCATTTCTTGTTTCCTTAGATGACTACGATAAAAGTATTCCTCCTTCTGCACTCTTTCTGGGGGTGCTTTTTAGGTTCTTCTTTAGAGAATCTGAAAATCACTTTAATTAAATGATAGGATGAAGGAGTAGTACAGGGGTTTGTATTAGGATCTGACTGTCAGGCACAGCGCTAGGCTTCTTGTAATATACCATGTCATCTATGCTTCCCAGGTGGCTCAGTGGTAAAGAATCCATTTGCCAAGGCAGGAGATGCTGGTTCTATCCCTGGTTCAGGAAGATCACCTGGAGTAGAAAAAGGGCAACCCACTCCAATATTCTTGCTGGGATAATTCCATGGACAGAGGAGTCTGGTGAACTACAGCTATGAGGCTGCAAAGAGTCAGGCATAACAGAGCAATTGAGCACAGCACACAGGCATATGTCATCTAATGTCCAAAACACCTGTGATTTGTATTATTATCTCTATTTTACAGAAGGCTCAGAAAAGTTAGATTCAAAGTCATGCAGATAGCAAGTGGCATAAGCAGGCTTTTCTATCAAACCTAGGTCAGTCTTCCAACTCTATGTCTAGTGCTTTTCCAATGACAACCCACACATAGAAACAGGTCATCAGGATACCCTCATTCTGACCTATACGCTGGTAATCTAGAACATATCACCAAGGGAATGGTCAGAACCACTCTAATATGGCCATCATGCATAATTCTCATTTACTGTTGTTGTTGTTCAGTCACTAAGTCATATCTGACCCCATCGACTGCAGCACACAATGCTCCCCTGTTCTTCACTATCTCCTGGAGTTTGCTAAAACTCATATCCATTGAGTCTGTGATGCCATCCAATCATCTCATACTCTGCTGCCCCCTTCTCTTTTTACCTACAATCTTTCCCAGCATCAGGGACTTTTTCAGTGAGCCAGCTCTTCGCATCAGGTAGTCAAAGTATCAGAGCTTCAGCATCAGTCCTTCCAATTCATGTTCAGAGTTGACTTCTTTTAGGATTGACTGATTTGATCTCCTTGCAGTCCAGGGATTCTCAAGAGACTTCTCCAGCATTGCAATTCAAAGGCATCACCTCAGCCTTCTCTATAGTCCAACTCTCACATCTGCACATGAATACTGGAAAAAACACAGGCTTGACTATACAGACCGCTGTTGACCTTTTTAACATGCGATGTCTTTTTTTAAAAATGATGTCTTTGTTTTTTCATATTCAGTCTAGATTTGTCATAGCTTTCCTTCCAAGGAGCAAGCATCTCTTAATTTCACGGCTGCAGTGATTTGGAAGCCAAGAAAAGAAAATCTGTCACTACTTCCACTTTTTCTCCTTCTATGTGCCATGAAGTGATGGGACCATATGCCATGATCTTAGTTTTTTGAATGCTGAGTTTTAGTCAGCTTTTTCACCCTCCTCTTTCACTTTCATCAAGAGGCTCTTTAGTTCCTCTTCACTTTCTGCCATTAGAGTGATATCATCTGCATATCTGAGGTTGTTGATATTTCTTCCAGCAATTTTGATTCCAGCCTGTGATTCATCCAGCCCTGCAGCATTTTGCATGATGTATTCTGCATATCTGCTTCCACAACCAGAGCAGATAGGCAGAAGCCTGTATGCATGTCAAGAAGCAAAAGTTAGAACCCTGTATGGGAATAACTGATTGGTTCAAAATCGAGAAAGGGGTACAACAGGGCTGTCTGCTGTCACTCGGTTTAACCTATATGCTGAGCACATCATGAGAAATGCCATGCTGGATGAGTTACAAGCTGGAATCAAGATAGGTGGGGGGAACATCAACAACTTCATATATGCAGAGGATACCACTCTAATGGCAGAAAGCAAGGAGGAACTAAAGAGCCTCTTGATGAGGGTTAAGGAGGAGAGTGAGAGTCGGCTTAAGACTAAATATTGAAAAACTAAGATCATGACATCCAGCCCCATTACTGTATGGCAAACAGAAGGGGAAAAGGTGGAGGTAGTGACATTTTTCCTTTTCCTAAGCTGCAAAATCACTGATGATGGTGACTGCAGCCAGAAAATCAGATGATTTCTTCTTGGCAGGAAAGCAATGACAACTTAGACAGTGTGTTGAAAAGCAAAGACATTACTCTCCCAGAGGTATGGTTGTGAGAATTGCACCATAAAGAAGGTAGAACATCAAAGAACTGATGCCTTCAAACTGTGGTGTTGGAGAAGACTCCTGAAAGTCCCTTGGACTGCAAGGAGATCAAACCAGTCAATCTTAAGGGACATCAACCCTGAATAGTCACCAGAAGGACTGATGCTGAAGCTGAAGCTCCAGTATTTTGGTCATCTGATGCAGACAGACAACTCACTGGAAAAGTCCCTGATGCTGGGAAAGATTGAGGGCATAAAGAAAAGAGGGTGTCAGATGATGAGATAGCTGAACAGCGTCACTCATGCAATGAACATGAACTTGAGCAAACTCTGGAAGATGGTAAGGGACAGGGAGGCCTGGCGTGCTGCAGTCCATGAGGTCATGAAGAGTCAAACATGACTGAGTGACTGAACAACAACAACGGTTCTACATATAAGTTAAATAAGCAAGATGACAATATACAGCCTTCTCATACCCTTTTCCCAAATTTGAACCAGTAAGTTGCTCATGTCCAATTCTAACCATTGCTTTCTTGATCTGCATACAGATTTCTCAGGAGGCAGGTAAGGTGGTCTGAAATTCCTACCTCTTTAAGAATGTTCCACAGTTTGTTGTGATCCACACAGTTAAAGTCTTTAGCATAGTCAATGAAGCAGAAATAGATGTTTTTCTGGAATTCCTTTGCTTTTTCTATGATCCAATGGATGTTGGCAATTTGATCTCTGGGTCCTCTGCCTTTTCTAAACCCAGCTAGTACATCTGGAAGTTCTCAGTTCACGTACTGTTGAAGCCTAGCTTGAAGGATTTTGAGCATTGTCTTGCTACCATGTGAAATGAGCACACCTATATGGTAGATTGAACATTCTTTGGCATTGTTCTACCTTGGGATTAGAATGAAAAGTGACCTTTTCCAGTCCTGAAACCACTGCTGAGCTTTCCAAATATGCTGAAATATTGAGTCTAACACTTTAACAGTATTATGTTTTAGGATTTTAAATAGTTCAGCTAGAATTAAGTCACTTTCACTAGCTTTGTTCATAGCAATGCTTCCTAAGACCCACTTGACTTCACACTCCAGGATGTCTGACTCTAGGTAAGTGACTACATCATTGTGGTTATCATGGTCATTAAGACCTTTTGTGTATAGCTCTTCTGTATATACTTGCCACCTTTTTAAAATCACTTCTGCTTCTGTTAGGTCCATAACCCTTTCTGTCCTGAATCATGCCCATCCTTCCAATAAATATTCCTTTGGTATCTTCAATTTTCTTGAAACAATCTCTTGTCTTTCCCATTCCATTGTTTTCCTCTATTTCCCTGCATTGGTCATTGAAGAAAGTCTTTATTTTCTCTCCTTGCTCTTCTCTGGAACTATATTAATTGGGTATACTTTTCCCTTTCTTTCTTGCCTTTTGCTTCTCTTCTTTACTCACCTATTTTCAAAGCCTCCTAGACAGTCACTCTGCCTTACTGCATTCCTTTTGGGGGGGATGGTTTTGGTCACTGCCTACTGTACAATGTTACGGACCTCCACCCACAGTTCTTCAGGCACACTGTCTACCAGATCTAATTCCTTGAATCTGTTCATCATCTCTATTGCATAATCATAAGGGATTTGATTTAGGTCATACATGAAAGGCCTAGTGATTTTACCTACTTTCTTCAATTTAACAGAATTCAATTTTTCAACAAGGAGCTCATCATCTAAGCCACAGTCAGCTCCAGGTCTTATTTTTGCTAACTGTATAGAGCTTCTCTGTCTCCATCTGCAAAGAATATAATCAATCTGATTTCAGTATTGAGCATCTGCTGGTGGAAGAGCATGTTTGCTACAACCAGTGTGTTCTCTTGAAAAAACTCTATTTAGTTTTTGCATTGTCTCATTTTGTACTCCAAGGCCAAACGTGTTACTCCAGGTATCTACTGACTTTTTACTTTGCATTCCAATCCCCTATGGTGAAAAGCACACCTTTTTTTGGTGTTAGTTCTAGAATGCCTTATAGGTCTTCACAGAACCAGTCAACTTCAGCTTCTTCAGTATTAGTGGTTGGGGAATAGACCTGGATTATTGCAATGTTGTATAGTTTGCACTGGAAATGAATTGAGATCATCCTGTCATTTTTGAGATTGCACCTAAGTACTACATTTTAGATCACTGAAAAATCCAATAATCATTGGATCACTGAAAAAGCAAGAGAGTTCCAGAAAAACATCTATTTCTGCTTTATTAACTATGCCAAAGCCTTTGACTGTGTGGATCACAAAAACTGTGGAAAATTCTGAAAAGATAGGAATACCAGACCACCTTACCTGCCTCTTGAGAAACTTGTATGCAGGTCAGGAAGCAACAGTTAGAACTGGACATGGAACAACAAATTGGTTCTAAATAGATAAAGGAATATGTAAAGGCTGTATAGTGTCCCTGCTTATTTAACTTATATGCAGAGTACATCATGAGAAATGCTGGGCTGGAGGAAGCACAAACTGGAATCAAGATTGCTGGGAGATATATCAATAATCTCAGATATGCAGATAACACCACCCTTATGGCAGAAAGTGAAGAACTAAAGAGCCTCTTGATGAAAGTGAAAGAGGAGAGTGAAAAAGTTGGCTTAAAGTTAAACATTCAGAAAACTAAGATCATGGCATCTGGTCCCATCACTTCATGGGAAATAGAAGGGAAACAGTGGAAACTGTGGCCGACTTTATATTTCTGGGCTCCAAAATTATTGCAGATGGTGCTTGCAGCCATGAAATTAAAAGACACTTACTCCTTGGAAGGGAAGTTATGACCAACCTAGACAGCATATTAAAAAGGAGAGACACTACTTTGTCCACAAAGGTCCATCTAGTCAAGGCTGTGGTTTTTCCAGTGGTCATGTATGGATGTGAGAATTGGACTATAAAGAAAGCTGAGCACCGAAGAACTGATGCTTTTGAGCCGGTGTTGGAGAAGACTCTTGAAAGTCCCTTGGACTGCAAGGAGACCCAACAAGTCCATCCTAAAGGAAATCAGTCCTGGGTATTCATTGGAAGGACTGATGTTGAAGCTGAAACCCCAATACTTTGGTCACCTGATGCACAGAGCTGACTCATTTGAAAAGACCCTGATGCTGGGAAAGATTGAAGGCAGGAAGAGAAGGGGACAACAGAGGATGAGATAGTTGGATGGCATCAATGGGTTTGGGTGAACTCTGGGAGTTGGTGATGGACAGGGAGTCCTGGCATGCTACGGTTCATGGGTTCACAAAGATTCGGACACAACTGAGTGACTGAACTGAACTGAACTGCATTTTGGACTCTTTTGTTTACTACAAGGGCTATTCCATTTCTTCTAAGAGATTCTTGTTCAGTGTAGTAGATATAATGGCCATCTGAATTAAATTCACCCCTTCCCATCCATTTTCATTCACTAATTTCTAAGATCTTAATGTTCACTACAGCCATCTCCCACTTGACCACTTCCAATTTACTTTTATTCATGGATGTAATGTTCCAGGTTCCTGTGCAAGATTGTTCTTTACTACATCAAAATTTACTTTCACTACCAGGCACATCCACAACTGAGTGTTGTTTCTGCTTTGGCCCAGATGCTTCATTCTTTCTGGAGCTATTAGTAATTGCCCTCCACTCTTTCCCATTAGCACACTGGACACCTTCTGACCTGGGGGGCTTCCAGTGTCATATCTTTTTGCCTTTTCATACTGTTCATGAAGTTTTCTCAGCAAGAATACTTGAGTGGTTTGCCATTCCCTCCTCCAGTGAAACAAGTTTTGTGAGAACTCTTCATTATGACCCATCCGTCTTGGGTGACCACCTGCAAAGTATGGGCTCATAGCTTCATTGAGTTACATAAGCCCCTTCACCAAGATAAGGCTGTGATCTTTAAAAGCATTCCAGGTAGAATATAGAAGTTTATATAGGAAAACTACTCCCAGAAAAGAGAAGGCCTATAGGAAATGATTATGTATGAAAATTCTCTGATTGAGATCTACAATTAAAAAGGAAATTTAGTAGTAGCATCTTGTGATGAGTTCTGTGTGAATTCTGGGTCTTATTGAATTTAGAATCTTATTGAAATTCTCATCTCAAGGTTCAACTTGATCTATACACAGAGTCATTATTTAATTTAATCCTTCTGAAAGAGGTATTATGATTATCTGTGTTTTTAAGATTATCACACAAAAAAAGCCATATTTAAAATTAAAAGACGCTTACTCCTTGGAAGGAAAGTTATGACCAACCTAGATAACATATTAAACAGCAGAGATATTACTTTGCCAACTAAGGTCCGTCTAGTCAAGGCTATGGTTTTTCCAGTGGTCATGTATAGATCTGAGAGTTGGACTGTGAAGAAAGCTGAGTGCCAAAGAATTGATGCTTTTGAACTGTGGTGTTGGATAAGACTCATGAGAGTCCCTTGGACTGCAAGGAGATCCAACCAGTCCATCCTAAAGGAGATCAGTCCTGGGTGTTCATTGGAAGGACTGATGNATGTATAGATCTGAGAGTTGGACTGTGAAGAAAGCTGAGTGCTGAAGAATTGATGCTTTTGAACCGTGGTGTCGGAGAAGACTCTTGAGAGTCCCTTGGACTGCAAGGAGATCCAACCAGTCCATCCTAAAGGAGTTAGGTGTTCTTGGGTGTTCATTGGAAGGAATGATCCTGAAGCTGAAACTCCAATACTTTGGCCACCTCATGCAAAGAGTTGACTCACTGGAAAAGACCCTGATGCTGGGAGGGATTGGGGCCAGGAGAAGGGGATGACAGAGGATAAGATGGCTAGATGGCATCACCGACTCAATGGGCATGAGTTTGGGTAAACTCCGGGAGTTGATGATGCACAGGGAGGCCTGGCATGCTTCAATTCATGGAGTCACAAAGAGTCGGACACAACTGAGCCACTGAACTGAAAATTAAGTCACTTCTCCACGGTCACACAGCTAAACCTCTATCATGCCATCAAAATCTTTACCTTCAACTTCTAATACTTTTCTGGAGTTCCCAAAACATTTCTTTGCATTAGGTCATTTTCACACTGTCACCCTACGGTCCTGCACTGTACTTTGCTTCATGGTAGCAAACCTTCTCATCAACTCCACTTCCTTAAATTCTCCCTCCTTCTCTTAGATCTCTCAGTCTGTTCAATGATTCCATTGAATGATTCCTTGAGCAGTACTGTCTAATTAAAATCTCTTCAAATGCTTCTCTTCCATAAGCATTTTCTATCATTTTGCAATAAACACTGGTATTTCACTTATTGTAATGTGTACATTTTGATTCACAGACATTCTCATATTAATAGAGACAAAATGACACTTATATACTTATATATTAATGTAATAAATCTCTTTAACATGTGAACACTGCATTCACTTTGTTATTTTTGAGGTCACAGTTTCTAGAGGCCAGTAATTATGTCTGATAAGGAAATATGGTACAAAGCCCATTAGGCTTCTCATTTGAGGATGATAATAAGTATGTGAAATGGCACACTAGAACACATTTATCTGATAGGTGGAGTCCCAGTGACAATGATCTATTCATTAAGCATTTATTTGGCCCCTATTATGTTTAAAATCCTGTGCTAAGTGTTCATGTGCTCTAAAGTAAAACATTAATTAAAACCACCTAACTTATTTGGTTTGGTTCTTCCCTAAGTTGACTGTGATTACAGGTATGGCTTCCTAGGGGGCTCAATAGTAGGGGGCCCCCTCCCAGGGGGCCAATGCAGGAGACACAGTTTATCCCTCAGTCGGGAAGATTCCCTGAAGGAGGAAATGGCAACCCACTCTAGCACTCTTGCCTAGAAAATTCCATGGACAGAGGAGCCTGGCGGACTACAGTGCATGGGGTCTCAAGGAGTCAGACATGACTGAGAAACAGCACGCACACACACACACACACACACACACACACACACACACGCACAATAAATATGCCAAATGGCAAACCAGAATACCTTTATCCAATAGGTGGAGTCCCAGTGACATTGATCTATTCATTAAATATTTATTTGGCATTTATTATGTTTAAAATCCTGTGCTAAATGTTCATGTGCTCTAAAGTAAAACTTTAATTAAAACCACCTAAATTATTTGGTTTGGTTCTTCCCTGAGTGTGATTATAGGTATGTCAGGTGATTCCTCTGCTTCTCAGTCTCTTCTTTTATAATAAGGCTATTAGATGATGCCCAGAGTCCTTTCTTGGAGAAGGAAATGGCAATCCATTCCAGTGTTCTTGCCTGGAGAATCCCAGGGACCAGGAAGCCTCATGGGCTGCTGTCTATGGGGTCGCACAGAGTCGGACACAACTGAAGCAACTTAGCAGCAAAGTCCTTTCTAGTGGTGTAGGTTCAATATGGTTGTGTCACTCCCTAAATTGAGAAGTCATATCTCTTAACTTTTCAAATTAGATATGGTTTAATCTTTACAGTTATAAAACTGAAATAAAACTTCTCTTAAAAAGATTCTTGAATGACAAGAACTATCTCGGATGTATTATAGGTTTCTCTTAACAACATTTTAAGTGTAAATGAGTTATAAACACAAGGATTGTATTTCTCCTAAAATAAATGTGCCTAAAATTCCAGATGATATTTTCTTGGCAAAGTACACTTAGGCTTTAAATCCAAGACATTTAAAAATCAGATGATATACTGACAACAGGATATTAAGGCAAGATCTATACCTATGAAATGAAGTAAATTCAGGCAATATGTTGATTTTTACAGGCTAAGGAGCTCTAGTGCTTTTATCCTCCTGATATTAAAGTAAAAGTAACTTTGGAACTTAACAGTCTAGTTCAAGGTCCATACCACAAAGATCTTACTATTCCTCACATTCATTATATGGCCTTCTTTGTCTATTAGCTAGACAAATCCCTCTATAACACTTGTTCTTTATTAATCATCTCTTTCAGATTGACTTAACTGGACACTGAGTCTTTCTATAATTCTTCCCTATTTTCCAAAGTGTAGAATCTCTTTTTTCAACACACTACATATTTAAGGGTTTCCAAACAACTTCAGTTAAGCAGTCCCTCATGTTTATATAAACAAACAAGTAAATAAATACCTCTGTTTTCTTGAAGCTCTTGCTGGTTGACTATATATTTGGGGGGGGGGTGTTATTTTTTGGTCATGCCACACAGCATGTGGGATCTGAGTTCCCAACCAGGGATCAAACCCATGCCCCCTAGAGTGGAAGTGCAGGGTTCTAACCACTGAACCACCAGAGTATTCCCCACAATTGACTATACAGTCTTTACTCAATTCTGATATTATCTTCTATTATTCTCCTGGTTTGGCACCTGTTGAAATCATTTTTTTCTTGTATTCTGACTAATATCATCTACTGGATGACTTACCCAAACCTAAACAGAATAATCTTTGAAATTATCTTTTTTACTCCACTTATTATCCTTCTCATTGGACATATCCAGAAATGTTCCACTTCTGAAACTGGAAATGCCTTCTTTCTACTCTTAAGACCACAGTTTTCTGACTTTCCCATAGATCTTTTCAATTTCATTAGATTCCATTCACAAATCTTTATAGTTTCCTGCCTATTAGCTACTGCTTCTTTCTTTATCCTCTACATCTCTGATTCATCACTCCTAAACTTCTCCTTCCTTGACACTATTCTTGAAAATGTGTCTATCCAGAAAAGTCAACTAGGTTGTGAATGTTGCTCAAGATGTCACATGAGTGGGCACTGAACCAACAGTTGAGTTTTTTCTTTCCTGTCCTTACTAATAATAGGAGAGAAGCAATTGTGCCACATGGCAATAGTAACCGTTACTTCTTCAAGCCATTCCTCCCTTATATCTCAACTCCTAATCTATTTTCTCAATAGAGAAAATACAGTTCATCAGAGAGACAGTCCCTCGGTTTTTAAAGAAAGGATACATACAAAGACCAGATGGTCTTTCTAAACTTTTCATCCTTGGAATGGAGTTGAAGTCCCCTCTTCAATACAGATGCTGCCAAAGATTGAAGGCACAAGGAGAAGAAGGGGGCGGCATAGGATGAGATGGTTAGATAGCATCACCAACTCGATGGACATGAATTTGAGCAAACTCTGGGCAATAGTGAAGGACAGGAGAGACTGGTGTGTTGCAGTCCATGGGGTTGCAAAGAGTCAGACATGATTTAGCGACTGAATAACATCAGCAACAACTCCACTGCACAGAGTTGGGGAGTGGCATTCATTATTACCCATTAACTTCCTTAAGAAACTATAAGCTCCGATGGGTGAAAAGCAAGACTCTCTTGTTCTCCTTTGTAAACGTAGAACCCAGCACAATGACTAACACATAGTAGTAATTCAAACAAAATTCATTTAATGCATGAATAAATGACTGGTAATGGGCTTCCCCCATGGCTCAGTGGGTAAAGAATCTGCCTGCAATGCAGGAGTCATAGGAGATGTGAGTTCAATCCCTGGGTTGGGAAGATTCCCTGGGGGATGGGTGGCAACCCACTCTAGTATACTTATCTGGAGAATACCATGGACAGAGAAACCTGGGGCCGGGGGAAGGGCGGCTACAGTCCATGGGGTTGCAAAGAGTCGGACATGGACATGACTAAAGTGACTGAGTGTAACAGTCAGGGAATTTCTGAAAAATATATTTGTATATTCAAACTATCAGCTAATTATTTTAGTTGCATGCTTGTTATATGGGGAGACCCAGATTTTGTTCCAGCAAACAATCTCAAACAATTTTCATGAGTTTTTAGTTTTAACAAAACTCAAAATACACCTTGCCAAGTATTCTTCTCCACAGATTTTAAACACAAGATATTTTCAGAGGAAATTTAATCCTAATGTTTATGATTCATTTACACTTAAATCATCAAAACATTACTTAACAATCCCATTCAGCTGTCTAATTTTCTGTTTCCCTAACTGGATAATTGTTTGTATATTTAAGACAAAATTATTATCTGCCCTTAATTATTTAGATAATTGTGTCAATCATATACTATGTATCTTGCATGAAGACAAGTCATAATCAAACTAAAATGCACTCTGATTTCAAGATACTTCAGTCATTATATTTGAGGATATAGCTTTTACATAAGAGATTTGAAACAAGAAATAATAAGTTTAAAAGTACTCTTTTAAGTAAAGGTCCATTTAGCAGTTCATGCATAATCTATTAAGTCATTTTTAATACAAAAAATATTTTGAACTGTTTTTACTATTTTCACAATTTTCACTATTCCTGGTCATTTTATTTATCTTTTTCTTTACTGTTTAATTTTTCCCTTTTTTCTTTTTTTTCTGTTTTTTTATTTTTTAAATAATGGAAGTATGATAACACCTTTATAGGAGACTTGGAAAATACAGAACAAAGTTACATATAGTTCCATTATATATTACAATTTTTTTAAGTAGATAAAATTTTTAGTTGGAGTTTCAATATCAAACTCTCAAAAATTAACAGAATGAATACACAGAGAAGTAGAAGGATATACTAGACCTGAAAAGCACCATAATCAATTCAACATAACTAAGATTTATACAATTGTCACACAACAGTAAGACACAAATTCTATTCAAGTTCCCATAGACTACAAAGTAGGAGACACTGGAACATATGCAAGGGACATAAAACAAGGTACAAAAATTTCATTGTCTAAAGGCAGTGAAATCATAGAGTCTGTCCTCTTACCACTATGGAATTATGTTAGAAATCAATTTCAAAAGATATTTGAAAATAACCCATATATTTTCAAGTGCAATATGATATTTACCAAGAGATATCTTTGATTTAGCCATTGAAACCCTAAATAAATTTAGATAACTCAAAAAACACAGAAGGTGATTGCAGAATAAAGCATTTAAACTAATATCAAAATGGGAAATGAATATCATTTTAAAGTCCCCATGTATTTGGAAATTGAATGTCCACTTTTAACTGATGGGTATAGCTAAGAAACCATAAAAAGGGAAATTAGAAAATATTTTAACAGAATAAAAATGAAAAAAAGAATTTATCAGAATTTGTTGCATAGAGTTGAAGCTGCTCTGGTCATTTTAAAATAAATCATCAGTCTCAAGAAGAAAGGAGTCTACTATTACAACAAATCAAATTGGGATGCTAGAGTTGTTAAGATCTTAAATAGATGAGGAATTAGAGGAAGAAATTAAAACTTCCACCTGGAATTCAGGGACTTTTTGTCTTTGTTAAAGTACTTTTCCATGCTACTCCTTTAAAAAAAAATTTTTATTTGACTGTGCTGGGTCTTAGTTGTGGCACATGGGATCTTTTTTTCTTGTGGCATGCAAGATCTTTAGTTGCAGCATGCAAACTCTCAATTTCAGCATGTGGGGTCTAATTCCCTGACTAGGGATCTAACCTGGGCCTTCTGCACTGGGAGCATAGAGTCTTAGCTACTAGAGACGGGGAAGCCCCTTCCATGCCACTCTTTCCTTCCGTCTTCCCTTTCTCCTTCTCACTCACAATGCTCTAGCTATACAGGTCTTGACAATTCAAATTCATTCTTTTTCAGGACCTGTTTCTAGTCCATCTCCTGGAAGCTCTTTCCCCCAGATATTCATCTAGCTCATTTCAATTAAGTATCTATACCAAAATCACCTTTTTCTTTTTAATGTTTTACTTCAATTTTATTTAAAAAAAAATAAGTCTATAAAATGTGGAAGAAACAATGCCATGGACACAGTATCCCTTCATGTAAAGTCACCAGTTTTTAACATTTGGGGATCTTTATGTACTTCCTTTACTAAATGCTGAACCATTTGAAAGTAAAATGTAGACATGGTATGTCAGCATGTATCTTTTGAAAACAAAGACATTTTTTGTCATTGCACAACCACCCTATTGTCATTATAGCTAAGACATTTAACACTAATATAATAAAGTTAACTGTATACAGTTTGTCTTCTAATTTTTTCAGTTGTCCCAGAAATGTTCTTTTCCAGTTTTCCCCAATCCAAATTCAAGTAAGGAACATACCTGGCATTTGGTTGTCATGCCTTTTTTTAACTTTATTTTACTTTACAATACTGTGTTGGTTTTGCCATGCATCAACATGAATCCGGGTGTACATGAGTTCCCAATCCTGAACCCCCCTCTCACCTCCCTTCCTATACCATCTCTCTGGGTCATCCCAGTGCACCACTTAAAAGACTTTTTCCTTAATGCCACTGGAAAAAGTGGCCATTTCCTCCCACTTGTTCATTTTCTTGTTTCCCTGCTTTACTTTTACCTTAGTACGCATGTCTGCTAATTCACTTCAGTCATGCCCAACTCTTTGTGACCCAATGGACTACAGCCTGCCAGGAGTCCCTATCCATGCGATTCTCTGGGCAAGAATACTGGAATGGGTTGCCATGCCCTCCTCCAAGGGTTTTCCCGACCCAGGGATTGCACTTTCCTCTCTTATATCTCCTGCATTAGCATGCGGGTTCTTTACCACTAGTTCTACCTGGGAAGCCCATTTTTACCCTAGTACTTATTACTAATGTCACTACCTGGATTTGTAAACTACTAAGTCACTTCAGTCGTGTCTGACTCTATGCGACCCCATAGACGGCAGCCCACCAGGCTCTGCCATCCCTGGGATTCTCCAGGCAAGAACACTGGAGTGGGCTGCCATTTCCTTCTCCAATGTATGAAAGTAAAAAGCCAAAGTGAAGTCACTCAGTCGTGTCCGACTCAGTGACCGCATGGACTGCAGCCTACCAGGCTCCGCCATCCATGGGATTTTCCAAGCAAGAGTACTGGAGTGGATTGCCATTGCAAGATACTTATTAATTTATCTCTCTATGTCAGATTACCTCAAAAAGGCAAGTACTATGGTTTCTTCACTATCATTTTACCAATATTTGTTGCATCAATTAATTAGTCTTCAGAATTAGCACTTAAACAGCTTTTTTTTTTTTTTTACATTTCATCTTACTGAGATCTGTAATATACCAAGGAGAAAGCATAAACTTTACAAATATTACAAACAAAAAAGGAAAAGATAATGCTATCTATAGCATTTATTCTGGTTCAAAGGAAGAGCTAATGTTTTTCAATTCTGCTTAATATATGATTTTTAAATATTCAAAGGCTGAGAATTGAACAAAATAAATAAAATTCCTTTTTGCTGTTTTGATAGAGATACAAGGAAAGGTAAATATTAGGACTCCTGACTCTGCAGATAATGAAATGGTCTCATCTGGATACAAACTATCTATAAAGGAAAACCAACTTATTGCTAATTACATTCAACAATATAAATTGTGGTTTCACCAAAACAGTATTTTTTCTCATTCTAAAGTATAAAAAATAAATATTGCTGCTGCTAAGTCACTTCAGTCGTGTCCGACTCTGTGCGACCCCATAGATGGCAGCCCACCAGGCTCCTCCGTCCCTGGGATTCTCCAGGCAAGAACACTAGAGTGGGTTGCCATTTCCTTTTCCAATGCACGAAAGTGAAAAGTGAAAGTGAAGTCACTCAGTCATATCCGACTTGACTTCTTAAAATTACTATCTTATTTGTTTAAATACTATGAAGATGATGCTAGAAACTGACTTGGAGGTGTCATGGGGAAGAGATAGAGGCTATTTTAACTATCTTTCCTCAAAACTCTTATCCAATATTTATTTATATTATCCAATTTTTTATTAGCATCTAAGTAAAAAGACAAAATAATACCCATCACTCTTAAACATTTACTACTAAGTTCCATAGACTTTGTGTGCTAAGTGCTTTACGTATATTTCCCGTTTAGTCCTCACAGCAAACAAGAAAACTAAGACTCAGACTCAGAAAGTTTAACTAACTTTCTCAAAGTTATCCTGGTTTGTTCTGAGGGAGACTGGCTTCCTGACCATTCTGTAGTAATGAACAATTTACCCAGCATGAGTTCTCCCCTAGGCATCAACACTCCATCTCAACACACAAAGCACGGTGCGAATGCCTTCTTCAGTCAATGTGGTTCAATCTCTTAACTGAAAAAAAACCTTTTAAATGAAAGTGCCTATTTTATTAGTAAGTAACAGAAAGCCTTAAAATATATCTATCTGACAGGGAACAGAGTATTGCTATAATGACCAGAAAAACAAATAGATGTAAAATTCAAATCTTCAGTCCCACAGCTGAGGTAGAGCAGGAAGCATGAGGGACTAGGTGGGATCAGTGCTGGAGCCAGCTGTACTAAGATCTCTAACCTCACGTTCAAACTACAGTCTACCTTCTAACTGGATGTGGCGGTCTCTGTAGATATCTCTAAATCACTTACAATGGTTATCACATACATGCACACTAAGGCTCGACATTTGTTACTTTAAAAATGTAGATGGACATGCTTAGTCTTTACTTGGGTGCAGTAAATAGGCCTAGTTTCAAAGGATACAATCGACTTCCAGCTTCAGAGACAACGTGTCATGTATCTCAGACAACGATAAAGAATAAAGATATATTATTCTCCTCTATCTGCTTAGTTGCTCAGTGGTGACTGACTCTTTGCGAACCATGAACTGTAGTCCGCCAGGCTCCTCTGTCCATGGGGATTCTCCAGGCAAGAATACTGGAGTGAGCTGCCATACCTTTCTCCAAGGAATCTTCCCACCCCAGGGATCAAACTGCATTGAAGGCAGATTCTTTACTGTCTGAGCCACAAGGGAAGCCTCCTCTATCTATTCCTTGGATAATTCCTGTGATCTGAACTTCAGAGAGCAAACTGCAGTATCTCCCATGCTAGTCTGTTATAACAACTAAGATTGCAATGGAAGAAATCATACCAAGACTTTGCCTGATAAGTGCCATTAAACCAATGGCTGAGCTCTGCATGCCCTCCTTGATTGCTAAGAAGAGTAGTTGTGTATATGGTCATATCAACTAAGGGATAAGTGACCAGGAGTCACTGTGAATAACAGCAAGCCCAGTCCTGCCTATAAATTGGCCCACACAAAGAAGTCAGTGGTATCACGACTACAAAATTACATGTATCAATTGCCTCTGTTAGTTCATTTTTGGCTATGACACAGAGAGATGCAGACAACCTCTAAAAAGAAACTGAGAATTTACCTTATACTATTTTTCTTATCATGATCACTCTTCATTTAGAAGTCAAGCACTTCTTATTTAATTAAAAGGCAGTTGACAATATTGCTTTTTATTGAAGAATATCCATAAGGAAGAAACATCCAGTCCACATGGCACTGAGGAGACAAAGATGAGATTGAATATTATCACCAATTCCTTTACAACAGGGTGTATAACAGGGTATATTCAAAAGAGACCTGCATTTGTAATACACCAGTTTTTCCTGCTTGGGTGAATCAATCATGCTGATGGAATCTGAGACTCACAAAGAGGCTTAAATTCTCAAGCCCAGAAAAAGCACTTTCGTATGATTGATTCATAAAAAAACTAACCTCTCTTCATCAAAGATGAGTCAGTTAATTTAGTACAGTGCCACTTACACCAAAGGTAAGAGGCACTGTTTTCAAGGATAATTTATACATCAGTAAAGCGTTACTGAAACTGAATTTTTAAAAACAGACCTTTGTTGGTTATGATTTCATAATTCATCCCTTTTCCTCCATTGCTCATTTAGTTGAAATAGCATAATTTGCCCCCCAAAAACTAGCATCAAGAGAGTTATCAGTCTATAAAAACTATATAATTACACAAGTATTCCTATGTTAGCAATCTAGGGATTTTACAAGTTCATTTTCAAACGTTTTATGTTAATTAATAACTTCTAAATATGCCATTTTTTTGTTTTAAAGCTCATTTATTATTTTCCAGATCTTCTGACTCAGACCTATGTTAGGTATCTAGGTAACATGCTTACCCAAATTCTAAGCAATTATTTTATTTGATTTGTATATCAATAATGATGATCATAAAAAGTGAGTACAGGACCTGAATAATTTTTTAAAATTTTTATATACGACTATATTTCCAGCTTAACCAAATTGCTAATATCTTTCTCCACAAAACAACAATTTCTTAGCTCTGACATTATTTAAGGCTCTCTTTTCTTCTTTCCCCTGCTGCTAGATGTCCTCTTACCTGATACTGCTTATAAGAATGGAGACCAAAGAAGATGTCATTATTGAGGGGACAAAGAATAAACCAGCATTCTCTTAGGTAAAGCTCTAGGGTAAAATAAGTGCTAGAGAAGTATGGATGAACTGTGTCTTTACCTTTAATATCATGACTCTTGACACCACAGAATTACTCTAATATAGGAATTCGGTAAACTCATTAGTCGCTACAGGACTGGAAAAGGTCAGTTTCCATTCCAATGCCAAAGAACGGTAGTGCCAAAAAATGTTCAGACTGCCTGACAACTGTGCTCATTTCTCATGCTAGTAATGTTATACCCAAAATCCATCAAGCTAGGTTTCAGAATTATGTAAACCAAGAACTTCCAAATGTACAAGATGGATTAAAAAAGGGCAGAGGGAAAAGAGATCTAATTTGTTGGATTATGGAGAAAGCAAGGGAATTCGAGAAAAACACCGATTTCTGCTTCATTTACTATGGTAAACCCTTTGACTGTGTGGATCCCAACAAACTGTGGAACTTTCTTAAAGAAATATGAATAGCAGACCACCTTACCTGTCTCTTGAGAAACCTGTATTTGTGTCAAGAAGTAAAAGTTAGAACCTTACATGAAACAATGGACTGGTTCAAAATTAGGAAAGGAGTACAAGGCTGTATATGTCACCTGATTAAAGTTAAATGCAGAGTACATTAAATCAAGATTGCCAAGAGAAATATAAACATCAGATATGCAGATGACACCACTTTAATGGCACAAAGTGAAAAGGAACTAAAAAAATCTCTAAGCATGAAAGAGAAGAGTGAAACGGCTGGCTTAAAACTCAACATTCAAAAAACTAAGATCACAGCATCTGGTCCTATCACTTCATGGCAAACAGATGGAAAGAAGTGGAAGCAGTGACATATTTTTCTTTCTTTGGATCCAAAATGACTGCAGATGGTGACTACAGCCATGAAACTAATTGTTTCTCAGAAGAAAAGTTATGAACAAACCCAGAGAGCATATTGAAAAGCAGAGATATCACTTGGCAGACAAAAGTCTATATAGTAAAGACCATGTTTTTTCCAGTAGTCAAGTATGAATATGAGAGGTAGACAATAAAGATGGCTGAGGGCAAAGAACTGATGCTTTTGAATTGTGGTGTTGGAGAAGACTTTTGAAAGTCCCTTGGACAACAAGTACATCAAACCAGTCACTCCTAAAGGGAATCAATCCTCAATACTCACTGGAAGAAGTGACTCTGCAGCTAAAGCTTCAATACTTTGGCCACCTGATAGGAAGAGCTGACTCATTGGATAAGACCTTGCTGCTGGGAAAAACTGAATGCAAAAGGAGAAGAGAGCATTAGAGGATGAGACGGTTACATGGCATAACTGACTTAATGGACATGAATTTGAGCAAACTCCAGGAGACAGTGAAAGACAAGAAAGCCTAGCATGCTGCAGTCCATGGGGTAGCAAAGAATCAGACACAACTTAGTGACTGAACAATAACAGCAACAAGGAATGCCAGGCACTGGAGAGGCAGGCAGGCTTTCTGGCTCTTGTCCAATCAAATATAGGCAGCTCTGTTTTGTCTAAATAGAAGAGTTCATTACAATTCAGATCGATTGTAACCACTAGAAGGCCATTTTGAATCTGAGCAAACGAATATTTCCTTTATTTTATGAAATGGGTGAATTTAACTCAGATGACCATTATATCTACTACTGTGGGGAAGAATCCCTTAGAAAAAATGGCATAGACATCAAAGTCAGCAAGAGTCCAGAATGCAGTACTTGGATGCATTCTCAAAAACAACAGAATGATCTCTGTTTGTTTACAAGGCAAACCATTCAATATCATGGTAATCCAAGTCTATGCCTCGACCAGTAACGCTGAAAAGCTGAAGTTGAACAGTTCTATGAAGACCTAAAGACCTTTTAGAACTAACACCCAAAAAAGATGTCCTTTTCATTATAGGGGACTGGAATGCAAAAGTAGGAAGTCAAGAAACATCTGGAACAACAGGCAAATTTGGCCTTGGAGTACAGAATGAAGTAGGGCAAAGGCTAATAGAGTTCTGCCAAGAGAATGCACTGGCCATAGCAGTCACCCTCGTCCAACAACAGAAGAGAAGACTCTACACATGGACATCACCAGGTGGTTGACACCGAAATCAGATTAATTATGTTCTTTGCAGCCAAAGATGAAGAAGCTCTATACAGTCAGCAAAAACAAGACCGGGAGCTGACTATGGCTCAGATCATGAACTCCTTATTGCCAAATTCAGACTGAAATTCAAGAAAGTAGAGAAAACCACTAGACCATTCATGTATGACCTAAATCAAATCCCTTATGACTATACAGTGGAAGTGAGAAATAAAATTAAGGGACTAGATCTGATAGACAGATTGCCTGATGAACTATGGTGGAGGTTCATGATATTGTACAGGAGATACGAATCAAGACCACTTCCAAGAAAAAGAAAGGCAAAAAAGCAAAATGGTGTCTGAGGAGGTCTTACTGTGAAAAGAAGGAAAGTGAAAAGCAAAGGAGAAAAGGAAAGATATACCCATTTGAATGTAAAGTTCCAAAGAACAGCAAGGAGACATAAGAAAGCCTTCCTCAGTGATCAATGCAAAGAAATAGAGGAAAACAATAGAAAGTGAAAGACTAGAGATCTCTTCAAGAAAACTAGAGATACCAAGTGAACATTTCACGCGAAGATGGGCTCAATAAAGGACAGAAATGGTAGGGATCTAATAGAAGCAGAAGATATTAAGAAGAGGTGACAAGAATACACAGAAGAACTATACAAAAAAGTATTCCACTACCCAGATCAACATGATGGTGTGATCACTCATCTAGAGCCAGACATCCTGGAATGTGAAGTCAAGTGGGCCTTAGGAAGCATCACTATGAACAAAGCTAGTGGAGGTGATGGCATTCCAGTTGAGCTATTTCAAATCCTGAAAGATGATGCTGTGAAAGTGCTGCACTCAATATGCCAGTAAATTTGGAAAATTTAGCAGTGGCCACAGGACAAGAAAAGGTCAGTTTTCATTCCAATCCCACAGAAAAGCAATGCCAAAGAATGCTCACACTACTGCACAGTTGCACTCATCTCAAACACTAGTAAGGTAATGCTCAAAATTCTCCAAGCCAGGTTTCAGCAATACGTGAACCGTGAACTTCCAGATGTTCAAGCTGATTTTAGAAAAGGCAGAGGAACTAGAGATCAAATCGCCAACATACTCTGGATCATCAAAAAAGCAAGAGAATTTCAGAAAAACATCTATTTCTGCTTTGTTGACTATGCCAAAGCTTTTGACTGTGTANAACTTCCAGATGTTCAAGCTGGTTTTAGAAAAGGCAGAGGAACCAGAGATCAAATTGCCAACATCCACTGGATCATGGAAAAAGCCAGGGAGTTCCAGAAAAACATCTATTTCTGCTTTATTGACTATGCCAAAGCCTTTGTGTCGATCACCATAAACTGTGGAAAATTATGAAAGAGATAAGAATACCAGACTACCTGACCTGCCTCTTGAGAATCCTATATGCAGGTCAGGAAGCAACACTGAGAACTGGACATGGGACAACAGATTGGTTCCAAATAGGAAAAGGAGTATGTCAAGTCTGTATATTGACACCCTGCTTATTTAACTTCTATGAAGAATACATCATGAGAAATGCTGGGCTGGAAGAAGCACAAGCTGGAATCAAGATTTCTGGGAGAAATATCAATAACTTCAGATGTGCAGATGACACCACCCTTATGGCAGAAAGTGAAGAAGAACTGAAAGGTTCTTGATGAAAGTGAAAGAGGACAGTGAAAAAGTTGGCTTAAAGCTCAACATTCAGAAAACCAAGATCATCGCATCTGGTCCCATCTCTTCATGGCAGATAGATGGGGATACATTGGAAACAGTGTCAGACTTTATTTTGGGGAGCTCCCAAATCACTGCAGATGGTGAGTGCAGCCATGAAATTAAAAGACGCATACTCCTTGGAAGGAAAGTTATGACCAACCTAGAGAGCATATTGAAAACCAGAGACATTATTTGCCAACAAAGGTCCATCTAGTCAAGGCTATTGTTTTTCCAGTAGTCATGTATGGATCTGAGAGTTTGACTGTGAAGAAGACTGAGCACGGAAGAACTGATTCCTTTGAACTGTGGTGTTGGAGAAGACTCTTGAGAGTCCCTTGGACTACAAGGAGATCCAACCAGTCCATCCTAAAGGAGATCAGTCCTGGGTGTTCATCGGAAGGACTGATTTTGAAGCTGAAACTCCAGTACTTTGGCCACCTCATGCGAAGAGTTGACTCACTGGAAAAGACTCTGATGCTTGGAGGGATTGGGGCAGGAGGAGAAGGGGATGACAGAGGATGAGATGGCTAGATGGAATCACCACCTCGAGGGACATGAGTCTGAGTGAACTCCGGGAGTTGGTGATGGACAGGGAGGCCTGGCGTGCTGCAGTTCATAGGGTGGCAAAGTTTGGATATGACTGAGCGACTGAACTGAACTGAACTGAATGCATTCATTTTTTTTTTCTGTGATTGTTGCTTTACAGAGAACCTTACCTGCTTGTGTTATTATTTAAAAGAAACCTTTTAAAATAAAAGTATCTTTGCACTGGTAAAACTACATCTTTTTGAGTAAGGTAAGACTCCCAATTTTCAGTTCTTTGGAAGCAATATTAATAATACTCATTTATATTGTCCAGTTTCCAAATGTTTCTACCTTAGTAGTGGGCTATAAAAATTGAGTCTTTATCTATCATTTCAGTTAGGTTGGGAAGGAACAACCAGCCTGGGGAGTGTTTGAGCTAGGTTATACATGAATGTGTATGTTTTTAGACTGAAAGCTTTTTGTATATTAACCAAAGTATTTAAAAATAAAAGGCACCCATTGCTTTTTAGAAATATAATAATCAATTCTAATGCTTAGTTATTACAATTACTATTTTAATGTATTATTATGTGCTATGGAAACAAGGTAATTATGAATAGAACTGTATTGCTATCAAACAATTATCATTCAGTCTAGATGTCTTGTTGGATCTTTTTTATGATGGAGATTTGGAAATTTCTCTTCTCAACAGGTAGCCTTAATGCATCATTAGGGTATCTTGTGATTTCTTTCTACATAGAAATTTTTACATTTGTTTGTTTTTGGTATACATATCTTAATATTCAAATCTACTGCCTGAGTTTGATTACTGAAACACTCAATAAAAATCTCAAGCATAAAGAGGATATATTGATATCCAACTCCATCTGGGCCCTGGATTTCTTGAATGAGGGGCTTCCCCGGTGGCACTAGTATTAAAGAACCCACCTGCCAATGCAGGAGAACTATGGTTCAATCCCTGAGTCAGGAAGATCCCCTGGAAGAGGAGGGCATGGCAACCCACTCCAGTATTCTTGCCTGGAAAATCCCACGGACAGAGAAGCCTGACAGGCTATAGATGTCACAAAGTATCAGACATGGTTCTTGAATGAATAAGGTAATTTTGAATAGCAAACATTCATCAAGTATTTGCCCCAAATTGTTTCCAAGTTTGAGCATCAAGATTTCCAATTGCCAGAGATAACTGTATTGGATTGTTTTACACAATGCTAAGTGACATCAGGGTAATGATTCTGCCTGCAACGTAGGAGCCACAGGAGACATGGGTTCAATCGCTGGGTCAGAAAGATCCACTGGAGAAGGAAATGGCAACCCACTTCAGTATTCTTGCCTGAAAAATCCCACGGACAGAGGAGCTTGGTATGCTACAGTCCATGGGGTCACAAAGAGTTGAACACGACTGAAGTGAATGAATGCACAGAAGAGTGACATCAGAGGTTTCAGCATGATTAAGACAAAAGTTCACACAAAGAAAATTAAGTTTCATGGGAATATAAGAGATTTATTTTATGAACAATTACCAAAGTAGGAAAACTCACACCACTTCAGGATTTATAGTGAAATGAAGTTTCCATTTAAGGAAAACCAAGGCTCATGGACATTCATTGAATATTCATTGGAAGGACTGATGCTGAAGCTGAAGCTCCAATCTTTTGGTCACCTGATGTGAAGAACTGACTCATGAGAAAAGACCCTGATGCTGGGAAAGATTGAAGGTGGGAGGAGAAGAGGCTGACAGAGGATGAGATTGGTGGAATGGCATCACTGACTCAATGGACATGAGTTTGACCAAACTCTGGGAGATGGTGAAGGACAGGGAAGGCTGGGGTGCTGCAGTCCATGGGGTGACAGAGTCAGACCTGAGTGAACAACAAAGTCTCATGAGAAAAGGAGTCACATTTCCCAAGAATACATAGAATTCTAATTCACAGTTTCTTGTAGTGTAAGCCATGAAAATGAATAAAATGAAATAAAATTTAAAAATTCATGATCAAGGAAATATTTCTAGCAGTTTTCAAACATTGCTCTGCTTCATTTTATGGATTAAATTAGAGCTTTAAAATAGCTTGCTCCAGATAGCTATCTATGAATCATCTACCTCTCTAGTATCATTCTATCTACATAAGTGATGAATAGTTTGGACTGCATTCCTATTAGTTGATAAAGGATAAGACAAACTCCGCTGATCATTCTCCAGTTGCTAATTGTTATTATTATTTCATTGTGAATTATTTTTAAAGCTCTCTTGACTTCCTCTTTGAGTCCTCCTCATGTAATATGACAATTTCTAATGACAGACAAGCAAGTATTTTTATGTGAGTTTATGGGATATGATTATTTTGACTCATTTGCCAACCATTATTTGAAGAGTAATTCATTCTTGTTTTGGAAAATGATAATCCGTAAGCACTTTACATCATCAAAACATCAGATAATACAGTGGTGAAATTACCTGATATAAATATAAAGCATTTAGTATTCATGGAAATAAATTATAGTGAAACTTCTTTAAAAGTAAAAAAAATTTGGGAATTATAGGATTTTGAATTACATGATCATAAAAATAAGTATAACTTTATCTAGTTTCTTATACATAGTATCAGAATTTATTTATTTATTTATTTATTTTTTTTACTTTTTTCCCACTAATTTATTTATTTTTTTGCATTCTACTGTGAGTCAACTTTCTTGAAAAGTTGAATTCTTTCTCCTAAATATATATATATATATATA